>CM062591.1:6235168-6701043 GCA_031468815.1 Morus bassanus
GAAGGACCGCGGGGTCACCGGCTGCGGCGTGGGGTCCCCATCCAGCACCTCTGCCGGAGCAGGGGGGACCGGGGACCTGTCCTGCCGTCTCGTCTCCAAGGGCGTTTGGCGCTTGGGAAGGGGTCAGAAGTCCAGCAGGGTGGCCCTGTGCGGTCAGTCCCCCGCCCCGAGCATCACAGCATCCCTCTGCCCCGGCCTCTGCGCCCACCCAGGTGACCATTTAAAGTGCTACGTTCTGACCCGAGGGCGACGGGCAGCCCGACTCGACCCGTTTCCACCCGCTCCCCATTTTACATCCTTCGGCCCCTCTGGCACGCCCGGGTGCCCCGCGGCACCTCTCCCGCCTCCCTCCTCCCCAGCCCTCGCACAGCTCCCCGTCCCCGGGGAGAGCCGGGGCTGGCGGCTGGCGGGCGGCCGGCGGCAGTGACACCCCCTCGGGATGGCACCGAGCCCTCGGCCAGCGAAGGACGCAGCCTGGCCGCGGTGCCGCCCGCCACCCACCGCCGAGACCTGGCTGGAGCGCCGAGCATCCTCTCCTCCGGGCGGGTCGGCGTCGCGGATGCCGGGATGCTCGGCGGCGGGGAGCGAGCGGTCAGGGTGGGGGGTGTCGGGGGCGTCTTCGGCAGCCGCTGTTTCCCACCTTTCCGCAGTGGGATGGGTGCTGCCCCCGCGGGCAGCTGGGTCGGGCGCTGCCCGGCGTCCTCCTTGCTTGAAGCTGGTGAAACTGGTGGAGTGAAGCTCTGAGAGCTCTTAAATAAACAGAAAACGGCAGGGTGGGAGAGGGAGGGAGGGAGAAAAACCAAACCAACAGCAATCCAAATGAACCGAAACGAAAAGGAAAAAGAAAAGAAAAAAGGGAGGAGAAAGAGAGAGAGAAACAGAAAGTGGCTGGTTGGCCATTGCGGAGCGAGATGGGAGACAGAAGTCGGGCCGTGGCGGAGCAGAGGCGAGACACAAGTCGGGCCGTGGCGGAGCAGAGGCGAGACACGAGGTCGGCCACATTGGAGCAAGACATTGAAAAAACAGAAAGAGAGGGACGGGTGGCGATCCCTCCAGGTGCCTCAAGAAGACAAGTCCCAGGGAGGAGGAGCCCAAGGAAGAGAGAAGCCCGGCCCCAGGAGCAGGAGAGCGGTTGGGTGGAGCTGGCAAGGATGCTCAGAATGAGATGGAGGAGTTCCTTGCCCCAAAGGAAGTCAATACGGGGATGGATGTTCTGCCAGATGCGGGTTTTTCTGAGACTGCGGGGGAAGTCTCACTAGCCTCTTTAGATGGTCTAGCGGCCTAGAAAGAAAAGCAAGATTCAAGGAGGAGGAGGAGGAGGAGAAAGGGGAGGAAAGTCAAACGGCTTCGTAAAAAAAAGACGAAAGAAAGGAAAAAAGAAAAAAAAAAAAAAGAAAAGGAAAGGAAAAGAAAAACCACAACCAAGAACCAAACAGGATTTTGTTCAGAAGCAGCATTGAGTTAGGCCTGAGGTCAAGCAGCTGGAAAAGGTCCACCACAAACAGAGCACGAGATGAGCTGGTCCCACGCATTACTGGATGGGAAGGGGACGTCCCCGCGAGGAGGAGGAGAGAGACGAGAGAGAGAGACAGACGGACACGTGGACAGACAGGCACACACAGAGGCGGGTGGGCGGAGGGGAGAGGGGAGAAAGGCGGGAGGGGGGACAAGAAGGGCAGCGTTAGACCGGGCGCGCACGCCGCGCGGCACAGCACCCAGCTCCGCCGGCCGGCGCCGGGGCTGCCGCGGAGGTGACGATCAGCCGAGCCAGGCAGAGCCTCGGCAGCCCAATGCCAGCCCCGGCTCCGCTGAGAGGTGACGGTGCCCACCCTGGCCCCCTGCGCCCACCGCGCTGGTGTGATCACCACCGGCAGTGACATGACCCGACCCTACTCATGCAAAAACTGGTCCAAAGGGAGCCGGGGTCCTGGGAAGGAAGGATGCTCACAAACCCTCCCGGAATGGGGAGAGGGCTCCTCCAGCACCCCCCTCGCCCCCACCACAGCAGGGTGGGCTGCTGGGCAGCGGCACAGCCAAATCCTGCACAGGGAGGGCAATGAGGACAAAAGAGCCATGGAAAACTCCTGGTCCGGCCACCCTAGCGAGGACACCGGTGGGTGCCAGGGGCTGGGTGAGCGACACTGCCATGGGGTGCCCTGAGGTGGGGGCAAGGGGGAGTACGGTGACACTGGACAGCCGGGACTGTGCTGCTGTGTGACCTCCAGGGAAGGGGACTTGGTGGCCTCCCTGGGGTGCCTTGGGCCAGGAGATGCTTCCCAGCCCCTCCGGGCTCCCGGCACAGCCCTCTTGGCCAGTGTTTCTTTGCTCCCCAGCCCACGGGGCAGCCCTGGGAGTGGGGGCAGAGGGCAACCCCCCCATCTCTCCCTGACGCTGCGGGGGGGGGGGGTGAAAACCCATGTGCACCCACGTATGCTGAGGGGGGCTGGCAGGGAGACCCCGACCTCGGTGACAGATCCTGCCCGGGGACGTGCTGCCACCAACCCGGGACCATATCGGTTGTGGTCACGACGAAGAGCACCTCTGCGGCTCCGACCTAGTACCGAAGCAGCTGAGGCGGGGGGACCAGGGGGGGCTGAGCCCTCTTGCCAGAGCAGGGGGAGCGAGGTGCCCATTTTGCTCATGCAACATTTGCCCAAACTGCATGAAATCACCCCCAACCAAGCTACAGCTCCAGGGAGCTGGGGAAAACCTCTGGTTTGTCCAACAGGGTTTATGGATCCAACAGAATGAGCAAAATCGGGTTTATTGGGTGGTTTGTTAACACCAGACCCAGGGAAGGGGATCAAGACACAAAGCAGGGAGGACAGGATGGGGTGAACCCGCCCGTGGTGCTGCTGCCCACCGCGGGGGCAGGAGGCAGGAGGGGAGGGCTGGAAGGGGGGAGAGGAGAGGCGAGGGGGGTTGGAGGGCAGGAAACTGGCTGTGGTTACCTTGCCTGTGGCCTGAGCAAGCTGGTGAGCCACCGCCAGCACCGGGGTGTCAGCAAGAACAGAGGGGAGTCAGCCCCACTGCCCGCGGCAGGAGCGGTCCCGGGGGACAAGAGAAGGGTGGGTGCTGGGCTGGGGAGGGGGGAGACACACCATCCCATCCCAAAGCGCTCCTCTTCCAGCTGCTGTGCCCAACCCCCCCTCCCAACGCTGCCGGGCACCCCGGTACCATCACCCTGCCCACGACGCCCCCCTCCTGGGATGAGCTGCTTCTGCGGACACGGCGTCACGGTGCATGGAGGGTCCTGGCTCTCCAAAACCTGCCGGGATGGGTTGGGCAGCCCCAGTCCCGGGTAAGTGAAGCCCCTTGGAGCCCCTGTGTCAAGCACACGGCTCTGCAGTGCTCATCACTATGGCCAAAATGTTCTGCCAGGAGGTCTCAGGGTCCCTCAGGGCGAGGGGACCAACGCTGGGGCTCAGCCCTGACCATCAGGGCAGTGGTGGCACACAGGGCTGGGGGACAAGTGACTCCAGCTTCAGCCTCACACCACACTCGTAATGAGTTTGCAACTCAGCACAAAGACGTGTCCCTGTCCCCAGCAGCCAGCTATGGAAACCACCATGCCAAGCACAGATGGGGGTGAGAGCCCCTCCTGCACCCGACAGCCGGGTCCCTGCACCCCGACACCCACCAGGCTCAGCCAAGGTGAAAGGAGACACCGAGAGCGCCCCGTCCCCAAAAGCAGCACCCGCAGGGTCTCCCCTGCCCACCACCCACACCCTCGCCCCATACAAGGCAGCGAGGGAGACGCCGGGGCCACGGGCAGCCTGTGGCTCACCCTGCTGCCAGGAGAGCCGGCCGGGACGGCGCTAGAGATAGTCTACCTGCTGCTGGCCCTGGATCCGCATGTACTCCATCCGCTGCTTTATGTGCTTGCTTTTGTCAGGGCTGCCCTGCTGGGTCTGCTTCAGCCGGGACGCCGGGTTCACCACCTTCATGGCTGGGATGGAAACGCCACCGCTCTGTCAGGACAAAGAATTTGGGGAGGGGGATTAAAACCGGCAGGTGAAAGCCCTCACCAGCACCGTTGGCAGCTGGGCACTGCCAGAGCTGGGCATTGGATGCGTGGAGCTGTGCCGAGCCCCTGCGGCATCACCGTGCTGTCCCTGCCCGAACAACCCACGGCGGCAAACCCAGGCAAGGACAGGGACACCGGCTCCACGTGTCAAAGGAGCACTCATCGGGCAGCGCTTTGGCGAGCTCAGAAACCAGCCAGGACTTACCGACAGCCATGGCTGCAATGCAAAGAGGGAGTTAGGGGCAGACATGGCAAACACCGGGAGACCGAGGGCAGGAGGAGAGCATCCCTGCCAGGGCAGGGGTGCATGGCCAAGAGAAAGGAAAAGAAGCGACGGCGGGCAGAAGCAGATTCCAGGTGGAAACGGCGGCAGTGGGAATACAGAGGTTTTTATTAACCAGCTGCGCACAGATGGAGACACAAAGACTTGCAAGAGCAGCAGCGAGGGAAGCGGTACCTGTACGCACATGCCCTGGCACTGCAGGTCCCTAAAGCGGTGCCCGCACGGGAGCCTGGGCAATGCCACACACAGCAGGCTCGCCATGCGTCCCCCCACCACCTAGGACACCCCAAATCCTCTCCCTGCCATCACTGCTGCCTCCTGCTTGCCCCGTGCCAGGCCTGGACCAGCTGCTGCAAGGCAGCAAAACTGGCAGCGCCGATGCTGCTTCAGAGATGTGCAATTGCTGCCCAGCTTGCACCTCCGACGGGAGAGGGCCAACAGGTTATCACAGCGGGGCCAGGTTAATAAATCAGTGCAGGCGCGGCTCTCTGCACTGCCTGCCCTGCTCTGTGACCCTCAGTGGTCCCATGGATGGGATGTGGAGACTCCTGTACCCCACAGCAAAAGGAAATCCAATTCCTGCCTGCGCCGCACCTTCCCCAGTGCCCCAGCACCCCGGGCACAAGCAGGCACTGGATCTCAGCGTTCACAACCAACTCACAGCATCCTTGAAAGGTGGTGCGAGACCTGCCCTCTCCCACTCTGCTTTTGGGACCGACTGAGCTGGCCCCAGCCACGCATCCTCTCCTGCTGAACCCTGAGCTGAGCTTTGCTTTGTGTGTACCCGCGCACGTGCCAGCCACAGCCATAAATCCATCCCGCAGCTCCGCTTCTAGTTTGTCGGGCTCCGGTGGTGCAGCGGGAGCTGACAACAGGAGAAATTGCAGCTACACCTACTCGCCGGCCCGTTCACCCAGCGAGAGCACTGCAACGGGGCCGTGGTGCTGCTGAGAACCGGGGCTGAGATAATTGCTGCAAATGAAAAAGGAGATTCATTCTTCAGCGCTGACTGTTAATAAAGGAGCAGGCTGACATCGGAGTGGCTGAGGGCGTTTTCCCCCTTTTTCCAGCTATTCAGCCAGCCGAGCAGCTGCTGTGGATTCCAGCAGTAACCAATTTGGATGGCTTCAGGGAGCCTGCACTGTGATTTAATTAGGAGAAACAGCTGCCACGCTTAAACTTCAGTTTGTTAGAAAAGTGCTTATGCAAAACAAGGGATGCTGCTTCGTCACCCAGTGCACCCAGCCCTCACCAGCCCCGTGGGATGCTCATCACCAGCAGTGTGCTCAGCCCCAAAACCTGCCAGGACGGAAGATACCAGATAGCCAGGGTCTAATTTGGTGCTACGCACAGCAAGGGATCGGCACCCGGTGGCACCAGCACCAGTGAGGGGCAGACAGCAGCACAGCCTGGCACCGCCTGCCTTTACGCTGCCAACTCTGCTGCCTGCAGTCTCGCTCCTGCTTGCCTGCACTTCCCAAACCTGTTCAAGTGACAGGGAGTAAAGGAGATTTGTTTTCCACCTTGGCTCTGCCTGGAGGTAGAGTCACAGAGAGGGAGCAGGTAGAGGTGGAGGAAGAGAGACATCAGAGTGAGTCCGGGGCAGAGCACAGCAAGAGGGATAACAGAAAATAAACCTGCGGAGTGTCAAAGGGGAGCTGCGGCTTGGGTAGCAGAGGTGGCTTGGTCTTCCTTGGAGATGGACTCTCGGGAGCATCGTCTTTGGCCTGATTGAGGTCCAGGGCAGTCCCATTGTCACAGCTACTGTGTCTGAGATCCCCGAGACCTTCCTTGGTCTCCTCGCCGGCATCCTTAGGTCCCGCTTGTCCTAGCAGTTCTTTAGGGAATGCAAATTCAACCAAGGGATGGCTGCTGATCTCACTGATGGTTACTTCCAGTTCACGGATAGTCTCTTCCAGGCTATCCAGTCTCTGGTATGTGCCTTCATAAATCTCCTTGCTACGTGGAGTCATGGAACGGCAAGGGGACAACTGCCCTTTGCAGATCTCCTCCACTGCCTTCCCCCCGGCCCTGGTGTCCCCCGTGCCTCCTTTGCCCCCGGCAGCCGGAGCCACGCCGCCCCGGCCTGGTGATGCAGCGCAATGGCTTGGCCTTGAGAAAGCAGCGACCTGCTCCTGGGGATGCTCAGCCTGGGACTGTCCGCTTCTCCGCAGGGCTGGATCCCTGCCCGGGACAGCTCCGGGATTTGGCACCGGGCAGGCTGGGGCTGGCGAGCTGTCCTCCCTCTGCGCTTGTTTGCAAGACCCAGCAGAGTCCCCAGGAGGGAGCGATGCCTCCCGCATGCTCTGCCCGGCTCCTCCTCGGGGGTCCCCATCACCGGGAAGCCAGGGTACGGTGCCGGGCCCTCTGTTGCCTGCACCGGTGGAGGGGAGCGCTGCCTCTCCAGCTCTGGGACCCTTGGCTTCCCCCTGGGGACGAGGAGGTTGTGCAGCCAAGGAACCTCGGTGTGAAGTCTTGCTGCTGCCTTCTCGCCTGCCAGCAGTGTTCGGAGCAGCGTCCCTTCCTTCTCCCCCTATGGGACAGCTCGTTTTGTGCTTTGAGAGAGACGGGACCTTGCTGGCTGCTAGAAGGAACTTCCGAGTCTCTGCTGCTGCATGGGCACAGCCCTGAGATGGGCTGCTCGGGGGCTGCAGGGCTGAAGCTGGAGGGCACCCCTGTGCGGACGGAGACTTTTCGGAGCTGCCGGGAGACACATGGCATTTCCTTCCCCCCTCGAGTGCAAGCTCCCCTCGTGCTCCTCCGCTGCCGGCCCATTCCCCGTGCTCCGAGCAGCCTGTTTCTACCCACACCTCCGGTTCGGCTTCAGGGGACGGCGGTTCAGACACCCACTCGGTGAGCACAATCTGTGGGAGGGAGAAAGCCCTGCTCCCCGGGGCTGCCAGGGCCAACGGCTCCTAGGTAGAGAATTCAGACATATTAAGAGCCGGGGGAGAGTGGTGGGAGGAAGCGGGGAGCACTACGTGTCTGCACACACTACTTGGGTCCCCCGTTGCTGGTGCCTCTGGGCATTGTAGTGCTGCAGGGAGGTGTTCAGCCAGGAAGGGAGATGCTCGGCTCCCTCCTGCTCAGCCCTGACATCCCATCGGTACCCACTGGCACGGACAGGGACTGGTTTTCTACTGTGCTTAAGACAACCTGGGTCTGTGAGATTTTGGCAATAACCTGCCTGGAGTTTTTAGCAAAAATGAGTCGGTGTTGCTGCACCTCTTGAATGCCTTTGGAAACCTGACTGCCACAGTCCAGCTTGGAATTCTCCCATGCTGGTATAAACTGGCATGGCACTGGTGCAAGAGCAGAGCCCAGCCCTCGTGGGCTGCTCGGCCCCACAGGACACCACTGCTCCCAGCACAGCCGAAGGCAGGGGACGAGCTGCCAAGGGGCACCAGACCCTTAAAACCCTGAGTAGCAAGAAGTCACTGTCCTTCCTCCCCCAACTCTCTGTTCCTGTCCCAAGGGAGGTGCAACGAGCCAGGCAACGCCTGGGGGACTGGAGCCGGCTGTGCCCTCCGCAGAGGTGAGGCAAAGTGAGCTGGAGAGATGCTCTGGAAGAAGAGATGCCCCCCTGCAGCTGCACCCACAGGGCCTCTGCCCCGTGCCCGAGCCCTGCCCTGGCCAGGGGGCTGCCGCCTCCGCAGGGGCTCCGTGTGCTGCTGGCACCGGCACCGCGGCCTCACGGCAGAGCAGGGCAATACGGCGGTTACGCCACACTGCCCGTTGGCATGGGATGGGCAGCGGGGACGCATGCCCTGGCACGGCGTGCCTCTCTCGTGCCCCAGCCCTGGGGGTCTGAGTAGCACCCAGGGCAGAGAAGGAAGGAGACACGAGTGCTGGGATGGCTACAGAGCTCTGGGTCCGGAGCTGGACCCGTCTGAGCCCTGGGGAGAGGGGTCCTTGCCCGCAGGGACAGCAGATGCTGCTCTGGGGCAGCCGAGTGCGATTCAGCCCTGGTGCTGGGTCTCGCAGGAGAGGGGAGGGACCCAGAGGGACCCCTGCAACATACCTAGACCCCCACCAGCAGCTGAGCTGCCCTGGATGAGGTAGTGCTCCCCTCACTAGATGCTTGCTGGCGAGGGGCTCAGCGGCATCCTCTCTCCTGCTCTCTGCCCCTCTGCTCCCCCACCCCAGGCATCCCCTGCTCCATCTCATCCACTCTCCGGGCACCTTCCTTTCCTCCTCCTCTCTCCACCCTGGAGCCCAGGGCAGGAGGGCTAGGAGGGAGCCGGGCTGCACCTGATCCAGCAGCCGGGAGGGATGATGGGGCCAAGCCCAAGCAGGTCCCAGCAGCCTCCAGCCCAGCCCTTCCCCTCCTGCTTGCATCATGCATGCGGAGCAGGGCCTCCCTGCACAGGGCACGACATGCATCGCCCGCCACGGCCCCCTTCCAGTGACACCCTCCCCGAGCACCCAGTGCGGTGTGAGAGCGGCGAGCCCTCCCTGTGCCCTGCCCGGTGCGGTGCTGGGGTGGCCCCTTCCTTCCTCCCATCTCTGTGGCTGCAGGATCTGGCCCTCACAGGAGCTGCAGCAGCCCCAGCGCTGCTGTTGCATGGGTTAGTGCATGGTCCTGTGCCGTGTCAGTGCCGTACACGCAGTGGCAGTGAGCGAGGGAGTGGAGAGAAGCCATTAGTTTGTTAAATCAGAGAAAGAAGCAGAAGTGAGTTAAAAAGAGGTGGGAGAGGAGGTGGTTAAAGTGCAGCCCGTCGGCAGGAGAAGGGATCGTCGCTCGGAGCGAGCTGTTACCTTCCATCCTTCGGCTGCAACGGAGGCTCCGTTGGGCCACAAGTCTGCGTGCCCAGGGGAGACGGCAGCCGCGAGCAGATCATAACGCAGCTTGGGAAGGAAAGGGGAGGCAGAGCTTCTCTGAAACACCTGGGGAGTCAAACACGGGGGGGGATTGGAGGAGGGAGGCTTGAGGGTAACGACGACACAGCCCGTGCCTGCAGGGATGCTTGCCAGGGTGAGCCAGGACCGCGGCTTGGCAGCTGTTGACAGCAAGCGAAACATCGGCTGGTCTCATCAGCCGCAGAGGCATCCCCGTCCCTCTGCTGCCTGCAGCATTGCCGGTACCCCTGCCTCCTGGGGGAAAACCAGTGGGAAAAACCATCCAGGACCCACTTGGGCACCTTGACCGCAGCAAACGGGGTAGGACATGGGGCACAGCCAGCCTGGGGGGGTTCAGAGCCTCAGGACGGCGTCTCGGGTGGTATCTCTGCAGGGCGCCCTGTGCACAAAACCCAACGAACCTCTAGCTGAAGCTACGTAGCGTTAAAAAAAAAAATGAATTTGGCTTAAAGCCCAAGACGGGGTGGAAGTGCTGAAGAGAGACGGTGAACCAGGCACGCAGCACCTGGACCCGGCGAGGGGTCCGGCAGGGTGTACCTGCTCCGTGCTGCCCATCCCCACGGCACCGTGCTCCTGCTGGGAGACAGGCGAGGAGGGGGAAGCCCACTGCTGTGCTGATGCTTGGGATGTCATTCCCTGGACCTGATCCCAAGGTGTTCCCCGCAGGTGCTGGGAGCCGGGCGCAGCCACGCATGAGCAGGCAGAGCAGGGTGGGCATCACCTCCGGTGCGGGAAAGCTGGGGCATCCCGCAGCCCCTCCCGTGCTCACCTCCAGCTCCGCAATGATGCGGTCCTCATCATCATCGTCTTTGATGGCAGAGGCGATGATGGGGGGGGTGGATGCCGGCCTGACCACCTCCGACACCGTCCGTCTCAGCTTCACCTGGGGCTTCTGGGTCTCCAGCTCCTCTGACTCGGCCTTCTGCAAGGGGGGAGCAGGGTGGTGAGGGGTGGGGGGCACTGGGAGCCAGGCCTGGCCTTGCCAGCGGTGACCCACTCAGTCCAGCCCAGCAGCCTTCCCATGGTCCCACTCCCTACCTTCATAAAACCGGGCTCCTTCTTGCTGGTGACGATGACTTCGCCGCTGCGGGTTGTGGTCAGCCCGTGGGACGAGGGGAAGCTCCGGCGTGGAGGAGGAGGTGGCGGCGATTTGGAGGGTTTCTCGGTCCGGTACCGTGGCACCGTCAGTTCGTCTGGGCACAAACCATGCTGTGAGGGCACGAGACCTTTCCCTGCCCCTCTAATACAACACCCGAGGCTGTCCCACAGCCTCCCCGGGCATAAACCTCCCTTCGGGGCAGTATTGCTCAGCCCAGGGAGACCCACTGGTGACAGCATGGCCAGGGCACACACAGGATCAGGCACCCCCAGCCCCAGGATCCAGGGGTGACCCCTGCCCTCCCCACGCCGTACCTGAGCCCCTGCGGCCATTGGGGTCCCCCTTGCCCCCCGACTTCGGTGCATGCTGCGGCTTGGAGGGCTTGTGCTCAGGCGTGGAGGCGGCGCTGCTGCTGCCCGTGCCTTGCTTGTGCTTGGCAGCGAACTCCAGGTCGGGGATGGCCTTCATCAGCTCAGCTTGCGTCTCCTCCAGGAGGCGGTTGATGTCCTTGGCACTGTACTGGGTCAGCGCTGCCCTCTTCTCCTCCCAGTCGCGCTCGGCAGCCTGCGGACAGCAGGCAGAGCCCACTGCAGCCCCCAGCCATGCGGCAGCTTCTCCTGCCCTTACAGGCAGGATGTGACCCATGGCCCTGCTGCTGCCCCCCAACCTGCTGCCGAGCCTGGGAGGAGTTGGGGGGCCAACGCTGCCCCCTTCCACAAGCTGCACACCCCCTGACGTGCGACTGGGGGTGCTCCCAAGGCTGCCAGCATCATCGGGGGCTCCGCGCCCTCCAGACATCGCGTTGGCTACAAACCCAGCAAGGAGGAGGATGGACCCGGTTCCTGTTCCCAGTTTCAGCTGGCAGACATAGGGATAGACCCTCTAGAGGAGCTCCCCCCCCAGCTGAGAAACCCATCCCAGGCTCTCACCTCCACAGATACGGCTTTGTCCGCACTCTTCTTACTGGGGGTCTCTGGGCCCGTCTGGGTCTTGGCGGGTACCATCTCCGGAGCTCGGGAAGGGTTATTGCTCTTGGAGGGATGGGTCTGGGTTTGGGGGGGGCTGTGCCCGAAGCTGGGCATGCCCAGGGTCTCGGTGACAGCCGTCAGGTGGTGGAGGCTCACTGGGGGGCTGGTGGGCATCTCCAGATCCAGCCCTTTGCTGACGTCTGTCTCAGGGGCCACCTTCTTGGGGGACTGGCTGAGGTTGCTGGGGGAGGTCCACACACCCTCGTCCACTTGCCTGCCAGGGACAGAGTGAAGGTGCTGGGTGGCTGCACGGCACGGGGGGGTTACTGCATCCTCTCCAAGCCACGCCACAAAAAACTTGCTCTCCTGCAACTGTGCATTATATGGCTGAGGGCTTAGGTCCTCTGATGTCTAGGAAGGGGTTGGAGTTGATGCTACAGCCTCCCTTGGGGGAGCACACGGATGAACTCCTCTACCTGGCTGTCCATTTTCATGAACCTTGTGGGAAACTGGATCTCTCCGAATCCTGCCCCTCTGTCAGATCTGGCTGAAATTGCCCTTTGGATTCAGGAGTTATTGCGGCCGGGGAATAACAGGTAGGCAGATTCAGACACTGCATGATCATACAAGCTCATTTCCGTAGCAAACCAGGCTAGCAATGAGCCCGAGGCGAGGCCGGTGCCGGAGCACTCCTCCTGCAGCGTGGCCGAGCTGTAAGCCATCCTGAAAGGTCTCGAATGGGAAGAGGCAGGTAGGCTCAGCCACGGTGCATGACCCAGCCTGCCACTATCATTAGATCTGCAGGATGATTTTTCTCCAGCAGAATGTTTTTCTGCTCCTCAGGAAAGAGATTTCTGATCACACCAAGGGTTGCCTTTCTATCTGGATATATGACCATGCTTTTTTTCAAGGTGATAACGAAAAGCCAGTTTAGAAAGAAGGGTTGCCACATACACACTGGAAAGGACAGAGGGCATTTTTAAGTTCCTTAGCAGAATAATGAGTCTTTTTTCAACAGCCCTTGGGATTTGCATCCATAACGCAGAGAGGACACCGGCATACACGTGGGGGGCACAGGGACGACTGAAGGGACTGGTTATGTCCTCCGAGGTGCTCAAGGGGCCGGGGTCAGGGCTTGGTGCTCACCTGCGGATCTGGGCGAGGGTGTCCGTCACCGTCTTGCAGCGCTTGAGCAGACCATCGAGGCGGTTTGGCTCCTCCTTGAGGAACTTGACGGCTTCTACCTCCACCCGCAGCACTACCCGCATCTTGCTCTGCAGGCTGGGGAATTGGGCTGGAGGGGGAGAATGGGGGGTCACCAGGGCCCCGCTGTGCCGGTGACCCCCTCCCAGTGCCCCGCTGGCAGTGCCAGGGCACCCCACACCCACCAAAACCACCGTGGCCATCATACCCACGGCAAGGGCACCCTGCCAGGCAAAGTGGGATGAATCCTGGGGTGTCTGGGCTGGTGTCTCTCCTGCTCCCCATGCCTATCATCCCTCCTCCGTCCACCCGCAGGCACCAATCTTAGCCCCTGATGGTGCCCCCTCCGCATCCATGGGCACCAAACACTGCCCCGGAGCTGGGGGCTCGGTAGCCAGGACCCTGGGACTCGGTGGCAGGGGCTGACATGGAGCAGGTTGCTCCTGGCTCCCTGCCCAGTGCTCTGCCCACCATCCCAGCTGCTCAGCATCAGCCCGACCTTGTGGAAAGGCTGTGGGAACTCGGAGCTGCTCCTACCTCTGCCCTGTGCCCCCCAGCCCTCCCCACGGGCCCCCTCCTCGCAATTTGGCAGCGACTGCTGCCAAAAACATCGTTTATTGTCTGCCTGGGCTCTGGCAGGGAGGAGCTCTGCCACTTTGAATTGAAGTGCAGGGCATCTGTTTGCAAAAAGCAGGATGGGGCAGCCCGGGGATGGGAGGCCACAGGAGCAGCAAGATGAAGGGCAGCATGCCCAGGGGTGGGCAAGTGCAAAGTCCCGCAGGATGGGGCAGGCAGCAGCTCCGAGCAACCATGCGCTGTCAGGGCGACTCAGGCAGAGTTTGCAGGACTGACTTGGACAGCTAGCAGAGCAAATAGGGACAGGCAGCAGGAGTGTGGGGTGCAGCCCTCACCCCAGAAGCAGCCCAAAGCCTGCAGGACACACACAATGCCAACGGGCACCGGGGGAACCTGCCCTGGGGATGCAGGTGAACGCACCAGCAGCTGCGAACATGCAAACTCAGAGGCAACTGGCAACCCGGAGCATCCCACGCACGAGGATGGAGCAGGGAGATGCAGGCAGGCTCCGCTTGCCACCCAGCCGCAGACACGGCCACCTCCTCACCCTTGAGGTCTGTCAGCGTCTCCCCCAGCTGCTTGAGCACCACCGCCTTCTCCTCCAGCTCCTGCACAGGGATGAGCCGGTGGTTGTGGGCCAAGTCCTTCTGGATCTTCTCCACCGACTTCTCCAGGTCACTGTGAGCACAGAGGCAGGACAGGGGTGTTACCGCTGCTCTGGGATGCTGGAGAGCCCCAGGGGTGGCCAGCCTGGCAGGTCCCCGCACGGCAGAGAGGAGAGGACAACTGGGCTGGGGACCCCTCCCCATGCTAGACATGCAGTCGAGGATGTGACCTGGCACTGTGCAGAGCTGCTGATTTACACCCATGGAGGATCTGGCCCATCGAGGTCAGCATGCAAGGACCCCCTCCCCACCCTCATGCCTAGCCCTGCGGCCAACCCTGGCTCACTTGAGCTGCTGGGTGATCAGCTCCTCCTCGTTGAGGTAGCGGAGCCGCTCCTCTTCCACCAAGCTGCGCTGGCGCTGCAGGGGGTCCTCGTGCTTGCGCATGGTGTCCGTCACCCGCACGCTGATCTCCGTCTCCGTCCGCCGCAGCATCGTCTTCACCGTCTCCTGGTTCTGCAGCTGTGGGGACGGGGAGGGGGGGATTCAGGTTGGGCAAGATCTCCCTGACGGCGACTAGTGTGGGTGCAGGGCTGGCTGGATTCCTGGAGAGGAATCCCCCCGCTTTCCCACACCCAGCCCCATACAAAGCCACCAGGAAAGGGGGATTTTCCTGCCCCGGGGCTGGGCCGGGTTGGGGTCCCCCCCCAGTACCCACCTGCAGCTTCTTGAGCTGCTGCAGCTGGTTGCGGAGGTCGCTGGCATTCTGCTGCAGGTCGTGGAGGTGCAGCTGCATGTGCAGGCGGGTGATGGCAGTGGGTTGCCCCGCCGGTGTGCTGGTGGCGGAGGGCGGCGGGGGCGCGGGCACCGGTGTCCCCATGCCGCTGCGGCTGGTTGCTGCAGGGAGGGCAAGCAGAGGCTGCTGAGGGAAGATACCCCACCCCGGGAGAGGTTGCAGACTCCGCTCCTCTGCTTTCCCAGGAAAGACCTCTCTTTCCCCACCCCGTCCTTCGAGCCAGCAGTTCTGGGTGGTCTACCCACTACCCCCACGCTGGCTCCAGGGAGATGCCGCCCCGGAGCTGCCCCTTAGCGGGACAGGGGGGTCCCACTGGTTGCCAGCAGGTGGTGGGGGCTGCAGAGACCCCGCTCCTGTGCCCACCCTGGGACTCCCAGCAGCCGTGGGTGGAGGGAGGGGGTGCTGCAGGGTGAGGGGCTGGCTCTCCAGTCACTTACACGCCGATGGGGGGGTCCCGCCATTCGTGGCTTCTGTCTTCTCGCTGCAATGAAAGAGAAGGGAGCGAGCGTGGACCAGGCACCTCCATCCTCACCGGCTCAGGGGGCCGCAGGGGCACGGCAGGGGCTGGCATCCCCCGGGAGGGGGGCAGGAGCCCCCAGCCTCGGCAGCAAACAGCCCAGCTGGAGGCGTCCCCCTCCCCGCAGCAGACCCCGGGGTCCCACGCCTGCCCTCCCACTCCTTACCTGGGGGTCTCAGCCTCGGAGCCGCGGAGCAGCGCGCTCTGCACGAGCCCCGTCAGGCTGGCGATCTGCTTCTCCATCGCCTCCATCCGCTCTCTGCCACGGGGAAGGGAGAGGGGCCGGGTGAGGAGCCAGCTCCGGCACCACGGACACCCTCAGGCTTGTCCTGGCCTCACCTGCACCCACCCACCGGGTCCCTGCAAGTCCCAGGAGGGATGTCGGGGAGGCGGCAGCGCTGCTGTCACCAGCTACATCCACCCGCTTCATTCCCTCTCTCTTCTTGCCTCCAGCTACCCCTAATCGCTCCCCTCAGCCCCGCACAATTTGGTGCTTCATTACCCACGCCGGCACCTCTGCCATGGCACCTCCGCCCTTCCTCTACCTCCCCAGCTGCACCAACAGACGACCACCTGAGCAGCAAAGCTCGTATCCGCGGGGGGCTTTCTCCCACACCCCATCTCACCTCGTTTCTGTGTCCTTGGCTGGTCCAGGGGAGCCGAACCCTGAGAGCGGACGATCGCCGGGGCCAGGAAACAGCTCCGGAGGGCCAGAGGAGCTGGGGTTGCGTGGCTTGTTGACGGGGCTATCCATGAAGACGGAGGAGCAGGAGTCCTTGCGGAAGGACTGACGGACGGGCGAGGAGCGGCTGGGGGGTCCCGAGTAGGGGCTGTGCGGGCTCTGCCCTGGCTGCACGTCCACCAGCCGGCCATCAGCCATCTTCTGCGGGGAGGAGGGGGGCATGCGGAAACCCAAGCCGGGTCCATACGTGTCGCTGTAAATGGGTGCGTTGGGCTTGTACAGGCTGTCCTCCAGCTCCGTCTGCAAGGCGGCTGCCGAGTAGGTGCTGAGGGAGCGAACGGACCCCCGCTTGTACAGCCCCCCCGAGTAGCCAAAAGGGTCTCCCATGCCGGCCAGGGACTGGGTGGAGGTGATGCTGAGCCGGCCCTCGTGCACCATGCCGTAGGGATCGGCATACAGCCCCTCATTCTTCACCAGCACCACGTTCTTCCCGGCCAGGTCCTCATCTGGCTTCACATCCCGGCGTTCCAGGATGGCGCTGGGGCTGGGCGAGACGCCCTGGGCAGGCGGCAGGTTGGAGAGACGCTCGCTGTGATGGACGGGGCTGCCGGCGTAGGAGGGCGGGCGGCCGCCGCTGTAGGACATGCGGGAGCGGGACGGGGAGGAGGACTGGAGCACCGGCGGAGGGGAGCCGGAGGTGAGGTGGGAAGCCGGGGACATGTTGTTCAGCCGGCGGGTGGGAGATGACTCCCTGGAGGTGTACACCATCTCCCTCTGCGGAAGGGGGTAGGGGCGGGGGTCAGCACTGCATCCCTGCGGGCTGGCCCCCTGCCCTTGCTCTGCCTGGCTGGGACCCTCCCTCACTGCGCCCCTCCAAGGACCAAGATCTGCAGCTCCTTCGTCTTCACCTGGCCTTGGCAAAAGGCAGCTCCCTTATTCCATCCAGCAGTGGGATGATTTATTCTGATGAATCCCCTAATTATCATGTTTATTACCCTGCTGTCAGGCCCCAAACATCCATTCTCTTAAAGTAACACTTAACAACGCTGGAACCGGGCAAGACGAATTGCGGTCATTACTCCTTCCCCAAACACACGCAATTACCAGTCCCTGTCTCCATCGCTTTCTGTCTTTACTGGTCCCAGCCTGCTGGGTGCACCCACACCGCAGGTTCTCCCTGTGACACCTGGTCCCCCCTTACCCTCAGGTCGCCGTTGGTGATGTGCGAGGCTGGGAACGAGGCATAGAGTGGCTCTTTTCGGTAGATTTTAATGATGCTTCTGTCCTGGATATCGCTGAAAGGAGAGGCAAAGCCGTGAGCATCCCGGACAGGCAGCTGCCAAACAAGTCCCAGCCACGGGACTGCACCCACACCCACCCTTCTGCTCTCAACCCACTAATTTCCTTGCCTGTGATGCCCTTAAGGAAAGGAAAATCAATCTGTGGTGGATTTCTGAGCCCCCCACCCTCACCGGACATCCTCCAGCTCGTAGAAGACATTGCGCGACTCGTCCTTGATGAGGATGGCAGTGTTGGGAGACTTCAGCATCCCCATGGTGAGCTTCTGGGGGAACATGTGGACAATGAGGGCGTGCAGGGTG
The DNA here is from genome assembly GCA_031468815.1 of Morus bassanus. Lineage (NCBI taxonomy): Eukaryota > Metazoa > Chordata > Aves > Suliformes > Sulidae > Morus > Morus bassanus. The sequence goes on from CM062591.1 coordinate 6,252,386, forward strand.
TCCATGCTGCTGATCTCATGGGTGATGTGGACGCGCCTCGTCTCATCCCCAAACTGCAGGAAAAGGACCCCTGGAAGCAGAGGGAGCAGAAAGCGGTGAGGTGTGCCCGCACCTCTTCTCCACGCAACGCCGAAGACGTGCCGAGGCCCGCGATGCAGCTTTGCCCACCTGCTTGGTGGTCTCTGCGCACGCCTGACTGAAGGCTTGGGAACCTCTGTGCCACCCAACCTCACCCGGGAGCAGCGAGGCCAAAGGCAGCTCATCCCCCTTGGCCACCCAACACAGCGTGCGGTGCCCCCCAGCTCCTCCTGGGGTTATTTGGGCAGATACAAACTAATCCCACAGCCGGCACACGCCGGCATCTGCCTGCAGAGGCGGGCAGAGACGTTTGGTGGTGTCCAGGCAGGTACGTGCTCCCATCCCAGGGGGATGCCGAGCCCCAAGGGTACCTGGCGATCGCAGCTTCGTCTGGCTGGTGGACCGGGACAAGGGCAAGCTCTGCCGGAACCGGTTCATCCTGTTGAACCCCAGGGGCAGCTCAGCTTCCGACATGGTTTCCAGGGATTCGGCCGAGGCAAAGGAGAGTTTGGCTTGATCGGCCAAGCCGGGTTGGGAGCCCTGGGAGTGCCGGGAGCTCCTTGTCTGGAATAGGAGAGGGGAGAGGTCAGAGGAAAGCTGTGCTGGGTACCCCAGCCCCGGTCTGCTCCCCTGGACGCAGCGGTGCGCTGCTCCCGCGTTTCCTCGGAGCCCGGTGCCGAGATGGAGAGGCTCAGGTGAGGCTGAGCCATGTCCAGGGATGCTCAGTCCTGGATCCCTGTCTGAGTCAGCGCACTGAAGTGGTCCAGACGCAGTGCCAGCTCGAGGCCTCCTCCATCTCCTGCTCTAAGCATGTACAGCCATTTACTGTCCCCTTGTCTCCTGCAATTGTTTGCTCATGTTTTCTCCTTCAGGCTGGCAGCACTCTGCATTTCAAAGCCTCCCGGTGCCTTTCCAGGAGCCTTTGAGTTCCCCCACCAGCAACCCACTCGAAATAAAACCAGCACTAGCTAGCTGGTGACAGAGCCAGGGCTCGCATGCAAGCACCGGAATAACCTTAGCAATTACAGGAGGTTACACATCCATTACGCCAATGAACCAGCTCCCGGGAAACATAAATGCCCGGCTTATTCTGGAAGCAAAGCAGCGGCAAGGTTTATGGCTGCCTGAGCCAGGGGAAAGTAATGGGTTTGGGTTTATAGCAGTAAAATTTTAATATGCCAGGAGTCCAATTTCGCATGGCCAAGCGTATATCCACTGCATAAAAGTTCAGGCTACAGACATGGGCTTTCTGCACAACCATCTCCAAACACGCAGCCGGGTCCCCTTGCCACAGGTACCCTGCCTGTCATACCCCAAAATACAAGGCTTGATTTTTCCAGACACATGTTTAACGTTGGCAAATCAAACAGAGAGAACAAACAGCTCCTGGGGTGTGTGAAAAGGCAGCATGGAAGGGACAACAGCTCTATTTTGAGACCAAAAAGAAAAATCAATATGAAATTATAACAGCCATCATCATCATTTAAATTAGACATTAATTGGAAGATTTAATTAATCCTGCAGGGCGGGGTTTTCTAGGACTTGAAATGTTCTCACTGTAGCTAATTGCTGGAAAATTGACTGCTTAGTTTTGTTGTTATTTTAGCACAAAGCACGCTGGCAGCACAGATGCTTAAAATCTTACATCAGGAAAGGGAAGCGGGGCTGGACCGAACCCGGGCCAGCGCATCCACCAGCACCATCCACGGGGGACTTCACAGTGGGTAAGGACGCTGCAGTGAGCAGGAGGCGACGGATAGCCCCGGTTTCCTCTTCCCCCATATTCACAGGGCGCAGGTCTTTGGGATGTGGCAGCTGGTTTTGGGGGCTCCCTGCCCTTGTACAGCCCCGGGAAACCTTGAGGGCTTGTGGTCCCCCATCTCCAGCTGTCTCGCTCTGGGTTTGCGGTGCTGTCCCCCAGCTCCCGACCCAGGACAGATCCTTGGCCACAGGGAACCGCAGGGATGGGGCAGGCAGCACGTGGCCAGGATGCGACCCACGCTGCCAGGGCTGCACGCTAGCCTGGCTTTGCCCTCCTGGCAGCCCTTTCCTCTCTGCTCCTTCCCCTGCTCAGTGCCAGCAGAGTCTCACCCTGCCCCGTCTCCATCCATCCCTCTCCGCTCCCCCCACCCAAATGCCCCCCAGCCAGAGCCCACATCTGGGTTGGACTTTAAAAGGTGTCGAGCTTTCACGCGAGATGACACAAGGCCATCAGCTCACACACACCCCCCCCCATGATGTGTTTTGTCTGGAGAAAATAATCATAGGAAAAAATTGATTTAGCCGAGGGGGGGATCGCTGCCTCCCCCTCCCCGTGGCACGACAAGACGGCTGAGACCGCGTTGCCATGTAGCATCCTCGTTGCTAAGGGCTGTTGCGGTGCGCGTGCCTCGGCGCATCACACCCACAGCCCATATAGCACAACACCCCAACGCACCGCAGTCCCTACAGCCCATATAGCACAACACCCTTATGCACCATGGTCCCTACAGCCCAACGCCCCATTGCACCACAGCCCCTACAGCCCGTATAGCACAACACCCCCATGCACCGCAGTCCCTACAGCCCAACGCCCCATTGCACCACAGCCCCTACAGCCCGTATAGCACAACACCCTAATGCACTGCAGTCCCTACAGCCTGTATAGCACAACACCCTAATGCACCATGGTCCCTACAGCCCAACGCCCCATTGCACCACAGCCCCTACAGCCCGTATAGCACAACACCCTAATGCACTGCAGTCCCTACAGTCCGTATAGCACAACACCCCCATGCACCGCAGTCCCTACAGCCCGTATAGCACAACACCCTAATGCACCATGGTCCCTACAGCCTGTATAGCACAACACCCTAATGCACCATGGTCCCTACAGCCCCTACAGCCCAACGCCCCATTGCACCACAGCCCCTACAGCCCATATAGCACAACACCCCCATGCACCGCGGTCCCTAAAGCCTGCAGGACTGCTGCGGGAGCGGGGTGGCTGGGAGAGCTGCCCTGCTCCAGGTGAGCCCAGACCCCTCCTGCCTTCTGCCTTCTGCCTCTGCCCCAGGGGTTGCAGATGACCTCAAGTAATTAAGCTCATCTGATGGAGCTAATTATGGCATCAGTCAAAAAAGAAAAAAAAAAAAAAAAAGGAAAAAAAGGGCAAGATGGAAATTAATGGATTTTTAGCCCGGAAGGGACTGTTCTGGCCTGATGCTCAGCACAATGTGCTCAGGGAGCGGCTCACCCAGCCAGAGCAGGGACCCAGGGACCCTGCAAGCCTTCACTGGCACCAGGGCAAGAGCCGCACAGCCCCCTCCCCAGTGCCCCCCGCCACAGGGCACCTCCACGGGCACAGGACCCTCCGCTGCTGGGCACAGTACCAGTACCGGCCAACGCAGGATGCTGGCGAGCTGGAAAGGAGAGACCCTGCGGTGTGAGGGGGGGACTCCAAGTGCTATGGGGAGGGGTCTCTGCCATTTCTTGCCTGTGGCCATTTCAGCTCCACCAGCTTTGCCCGGGGGTGCAGCCATGGGACCCGGGCGCCCATGGTACCTTGCAGGTGCAGCAGCAGCGGGGAGCCGAGATGCCTGGCAAGGCGGGAGCGCGGTGGCTGCTCCGTCCTTGGCCTCCAGCAGACCATTAATGAGCCGACTCTGAGAGAATTGTTTTTTATTGCTCTGCCTCGCTAATGACTTATCTGCTATAAGATAATACGTTAGCCGACAACTCAGCCCCCACACATCCTGCCTCCCGCCCCTGCCACGGGCTGGTGCCGACGTGGCACGGCAGTCCCCGGGGCGGCTCCGCTGCCCCCCCAGCCCCATTCACAGCCCTTGCAGCCCTCTCAGCGTAGGTGGGACCTGATCATAGTCACCGAGGCTGTGGCTCACCCCGAGTGTGGCAGGACCTGACGCTTTCATGCAGCTTCATCCATCACCGTGGAGTCTAAAATGGGTGCCCAGATCCCTGCTTTGCTAGAGACGCTTTGGGGGGGCCCAATCCTGCCTTGCTGGGTGCCACCCTGAGAAGAACCATGCCTGGACCTGTCTGTGCCAGTGTCTGCATCGGTAGGTTGGATGTCCCCTGCTGTCACGGGGGAACATGTCACCCCACTGAGCGCTGCCCTGCTGTCCTCCCGGAGACGTGGGGCTGCAGGCGCTGCCCCGGTCCTGGGTGCACGTAAGGCTCCGGCTCCCCGAGCGCCTGCCAGGGCCCATGCTCAGGGTGCGTAGGCTGAGCTTTCAGCCCGATGCAGGATGAAAATAAACATCAAACCCTCGCCACCGTCTCCGGAAGGGAAAGGGTATTCTCCAACTGGCCAGACCATATCACACACCACAGCTGAGGAGGAGATATCTAAGGCTGCAACAGTCAAGTACCGAGCGCACAAGAACAGTCCTAATATCCTCCTGCTTCGGGAGCACCTTCCATCCCAAAGGCCTCACCTTCCCGCCTGCCTGCTGTGTATCAAAGCCCCACGGCCAGACCGTGGCGAGGATCAATGCTGGCACCCACCCAGGGCACTGCTCTGCGCGCTGCCGGCTCTGGCCACGCAGGATCCCACCCCACGCAGCTCCCAGCACTAGGGGTGCAGGATAAATCCCAGCTGCTGCAGCAGCGCTTTGCAGGGAGGCGACCAAAACCCATCCTGGAGCCCCAGCCTGGGAGCAAAGGCGTTTTGCCCCCTGTTTCTAGGTTATGCCCCCCCAGGGGCAGTTTTGCCTGAGCCCAGACCCCCACACAAAGGGCTCAGTCTCCTGCAGCTTCAGAAGAGCCCGATGTCCCCTGTGGGCACCGAGATCTTTCCCTGCAGCGTCTGAAACCCATCCACGGTGACAGCGAGGGGCTGGAGGGGAGGGGATGCAGCTCTCCCGCTTGCTGTCCCTGCGCCGCAGCAGTGCCACGCTGGGAGATGACCCATTTCTTGCTGAACCAGTGTCGCAGCACAGGGTTAATACAGCGCCGGGCTGATTTCTGCCACGGCAGCATGTGCTGGGAGCTGTCAGGGCAGGGCTGGCTCAGCCCCCAGCTCAGGGGCAGCAGCAGCATCTCCCCCGAGCCCAGGGTCCCCGAGCCGTGCGGCTCGGAGCGTGGGAAGCAGCAGGTCTTGGGCAGAGCGGGAAGGGAAGGCGAAGGAGTGCAGCTGCCCAAAAGCAAAACAAAAGCCACCCAAGGCCACGGGGCAGCGGTGTGGGAGCTCCGGCCCCAGCTGGCACCGCAGGTGGGAAAGGTGTCAAGCAGCTTGGTTTTGGGAGGGCAGAGCTGCGGCGGATGGCGTGACGGGCACCAAGGTCAGGATGACTGCAGCCTGCCCTGGGGAAGAAACCTGCTTGCTATCTGCCAGGGAGCAGTTTAAAGCCCCTGGGAGCCTCCTGCGTGCTAGGGCAGAGGAAATCGTTCTGCTGCAGAAGCATCAGCAAAGCTTTCCACGCTGGGAGTGCACCATGGGTGCTATTTTGGTGATTCTCCCGGTGAAAATCCACTCACAAAGCACCCAGCTCCCGCCAGGCCCCTCCTGGGGAAGGCAGCAGGAACATCGCCCCGTGCCGGCGGGGACCAGAGCATCCTCAGCCCATCTGCGCCTCCCTGGGAGTCTTACATAAAAGAGGTGGGAGGGGGAACAGGAGAAGAATTGGGGGCTTTTGTCTTTTGTCTCCCCAGAGCTAAAAAAAGATACAATTAAGTGATTCTTTTAGCTCCTAAAACTCCCACCAATCCCTTTACTGTCAGTGCTGAAGCAGCTTCATTATATCTGCCTGGCTAGATAAGGATGCTTCTCCCCTCCTTCTCTCCCCTCCCTTCTTCTTGTCCCCATCCCTCTCTCCCTTCTTCCACACCCCTCTCCCCTCTCTGATGTTACCCTCCCCAGCTTTGCAGGCTGAACGATCAGGGCTGGAGAGAGGGAGCAAGGGAAGGAGCCGAGGTGCCAGCGGTGTTTGGGGGACGCAGGCAAGGAACGGGGCTGTCCCTCTGGACCGGGCGGTGATGGGCACTGCAGTTATCCCACTGGCGTAGGGGCAAGCAGCGGAGCCGCTTGGGCTCGATGGCGAGTCGAGATGGCTGCAGGGAAGAGGGGTAGAGTTTAGGAGAGGAGCGGAGGGAGCAGGGACACAGAGGAGCAGAGCTGGGAGAGCTGGGGCAGAGGAGCAGCTCTGGACCTCCCGCAGGGCACTTAAAAGGAGGAAAAAAAAAAAACCAACCCATGAAAAAAAAGCGTGGGGAAAAGATCCTGCCCCAGGACGGAGCAGGGCATTCTGCAGCTGTTCCCGTGCAAAACTCAAAGCCACCGGAGCTGGTCGTGCTCATTAATATTTCCACTCACTTCCTAAGACAGGCAGCAAGGCTGACCTGCAAAGGGACCCTCGGAGACGGAGCAGAGGGTTTGTCACAGCAGAGGCAGTCAAGCCTCTGCCAGCACCTCACTCCTACCCATGCTGGGCTCCGAGGGCGGTGTCGGACTCGACCTGAGAAGAAAGCAGCCATTTCAGGCTTGTTTCTGCCTGACCCCTCTGTACATCACACGCACCAGCACTCAGTGACCTGCAGTGCTCGGGGGTCTTCAGCCATGGTAAGAATATTATTTGCAACAAGGAGACTGGGCAGTAGAAGGGGGGTCCCTGAGCACCCTGCTGAGACGTGCACAGGACTCCTCTTCCCTCAGCCTCGCGCCCAGCCCAGCTCAGCCCAAGCTCTGCAGCCTGTCCTGGCAGAGAGGCCAGCCCTTCTCCCCCCCAAAAACCAGCCAGGACAGCCAGAACACAGCCCACAAGCACCGATACAGACCTGTACTCGCAGCTGGGATGGATAAACCCTCGCTGTACTAATGTCACAAGCAGCACCGGACCCCGAGCTCAGCCTCTCCCCAGGACCCCATCGTCACCAGGCGAAGCAGCCTGGGCTGTGCTGGGCAGCTGCTGTGGGCTGGGTCCGCTGGCAGCCGCTGGACCCCCCCCAGCTCACGCTCCATCCTGCCCCATTGGCAGGGATGATGCACTGGAGCGCGTTCGGGCCGGCCGGGCATCGCCCTTGCACGGGTGGATCCTGCAAAGGTCCCAGGCAGCCGCGTTGCTCTGCCACGCTGCCACCTTCCCAGCTCCTGTCTGTTTGCAGCTCCTCTGCCGTGCCGCATGATGGGGATAAAGGCGAGTGCCCCCTAAAATCCACTCCGGCCAGCTTGGGAAACAGCTGGCATGGAGTTGGCAAGCCCAGCCCTGGGCAAAGCAACGCAACCGGTTATTTACCGAGTACATAAACCCCCAGCTCCAGCCCCTGGTTGGACACCGATGCAGATTAATTCCCCATAATCCCCCTCTCATCATTTAATCCAGCATCTGACTACAGGTCCCATCCGGTGGCGTGCTGAGCTCTCGGGATGGGCACTGGAGCTCAGCACCCCGATGGTCCGGGCTGTGCTGGGGATGAGGAGACCCGCCCCAGCCTCCAGCTGCAATGCTGGGAGAGGGGAAGGATGTTTGGGCATCACTGCTGTGCGGATGCTCGAGCCATCGCTGAGCTGTGCTGGGTGTCACCCCGGGCTCTTGCTGTGGGACCAGGGTGAGCCACTGCACTTTTCTGTGCCATCTCCCGGCACAGCATCCCTTGGAGCCGGTGCTGGGAAGAGCCATGGGAGAGGGTAATGGAACCCTTCACGTGGGGTCCCGCCTGACGCCTCTTGGACCCTTGCTCTCCATCACTCTTCTCCATCCCTGCCTGCCTCCCTATCTATAAAAAATAATAATAAAAATAAAAATATCTATAAAAATAATAAAAATATCTATAAAAATAATAAAAATATCTCTTTCTCTCAGGCATTACCTGCATCCCTACCCCTGCGTGCGTGCATATCCCCTCACGCTGGTACTCAAGGCCTCCTGCCCTGAATTCCCAGACTTTGGCTCACTGGAGCTAGAGGGGACGATGACACCGCAGCGCACCCTCCGCAGGGCAGGGTCAGCTCGCCAGCAGCTGGATGGGACAGTCAATGTGTACAAGCTAGAGCTGAAGGGGAGCATCTCTGAAAGCCTGGCCCAGACCACTGCTCCCAGCTCACACCAATCCCTGGGTAAATGGATCTCAGAAACAAAGGGATGGGGAAAAAACAGCGGGCACGGTCCCTTTGCCCTCCCCACACCTGGAAAAGCCTTTCCCTGGACGTTGCAGGTGTAACCCCCATCCCCAAACCACAGGCTCGGTGCTGCTTCACTGGGCTGCTCCAGGACGGAGCCAAACCTCCTCCATCCCATCCTTTAGAAAAACGTGGCTGTGCTAGGGGAGCTCGATGGGGAAAGCCTCTCCCTGCGGAGTGGGGAGATGCTCTCAATGCCCAGAGGAGGGGGCTGGGGACCCTGGCCCTGCTGGGACCCACCCGGGCGAGCAGTCCCTTAGGGTGTGCAGGGAAGCAGGGCTGGAGCCTTGGCTACTCGTCTCTGCGCTGCCAGCGAGGGTCAGCAGCGAATAAAGCTGTTAGCAAAGCTGGGAGAAAAACAACATCTGTCCCTCCTGCAGCTCTGCTTCTGTCAACATTTCCAAGGAAAATTTTAATTGAAATTTGAAACTTTTTTTTGAAGCAGCTCTGAGAGCTGTTAAAGAAACAGAGGCAGGGGAGAGGGAAGGGAGGGAGAGAGAGAGGGAGGGAGGGATTTCCAGATACCTGTCCTGCAATGTTCCCCCCGCACCGTTTCTCTGCCTGCCTGACCCCATCACAACATCACCGGAGGGGTTCAGCCAGGCTACTCTAGTCCCACCTGTTTGCTTGGGGGAATTTCAGCCCAGGTCTCAGCAAAGTGGTACCTGCCCTTCCCTCCCTCTGAGATGCTGGGATGAGAGCGAGCCCAGCACCTCGGTCCCCTCCTGGGCCCCACTAATGGCTGGAGGGGCTCCGGCGGGGCGGCAGGCTGTGCCGTTAGTGCCCTGGCGTGTGGGACAGTGGAGCTTTGCAAAAATGAACTCCAGCTGGTGTCTGAAGAATTCCTTTGAGACTCCCCAGCCTGCCCAGCTCTCACCATCAGGAGCCTGGTCACCACCCAGCGCAGCGCTGACCCCTCTGCAAACCAACCGATGCCAGCGCATCACAAACCGCTCCATTCATTCATTCATTCATTCCTAATGAACTCTGCTCATCCTTAATTATTGATGCTCCCAGAGGGTGAGTCAGCAAAGAGCTGCCAGCTGTTTTGTAAGAGGAGCAAAGCCCAGGTAATGGGACACTTCCCCAGCACACACCTCCTCACCTCCAGTCTGGCTGCAAATCCCTCCTGGGGAGCATCCCCGGCCGGGATGCAGCATCCCAGGCACCTGAGCATCACCTTGCCACCACCCCCCAGCCCAGGCATCAGCTCTCAAGTTTCAAACCAGTTTCAGACAGGGCAGCCAACTGTCCCAGTAGTGCATGCACAGGGCTGTGGTGCCACCCTCCTCCCGCACGTCCCAGCGAGAAGGGGCCGAGCGGATGCAACTGAACCCCTCTGCATCCTTGTGCAGCGTTTCACACCACCTCCACCAGCCAGAAGCACTGAACTTCAGCAAAACCTCCATGCAGGGAGGGACTTGCAGCAGCGCAGCTCCTGCCTCCAGAGACAGAGGAGCCCGGAGGTGACCAGCTGGGAAGAAAAGGAGGAAAAACTGGAGGTAACCAGGGCTGCAGCAGCAGGTGGAAGGTGGAAGAAACAAGAGGCCCAGGGTGCTCTGAGCATCACGCAAAGGGATATATTACGAGTCTCCGCCATCCAAGGGGGTTGTGGCCTCTCCATCCCCCTCCATCAGCCCCCACCCCTCTCAACCTGCCTGGGTCTCGCCGCGAAATTAAAAGCGTACCGCTCACATAGGCAATAATTCATCCAATGTCTAATGCTCAACATTTTGTCAGGATTATCCCGATTAACCCAGAATTAATCCTGATCTCAATGTTAACAGGATTAGCGTTAAAATCGGATTAGTTTTTTAAATCGGACCCCTTGACTAAAGAAAGGGGCCTTCCCCACCAGATGTGCACAGCCTGCTACCGGCAGCCAGATGTGAGCGGGAGCTCGCTACCCTGTGACGGGCCCCAACGCACGGGTGAAACAGGGTACCGTTTCACGGCATCTCCGTGACACCAGCATCCGTCACGCCTGCCCTGCAAAGCACACAAGCTGCCTGGCCCTCTGAAGGTGATGAGCAGGAGCCTGACACTCGGATGTTGGGTTTCCAAGCAGAAAACACCCTTTTGCCCTCAGACATGGCCCAGGTGGCTCCGCAGGGGACACGGGTGGCTGCTTGCCCCCTCTCTGCATTTTTTTCTCCTTCCTGCTGGCACCAACAGCCTCCTGCCTTCGCTTGCCTGATGAATATTTAAAAGCCTGGATCCTCTGCAGCCTCATGAATATTGACGGCTGCTGGTGGTGGTCCCTCTCGGTCCCTCTCCGGGCATGGGCAGCGGCGTCACCAGCGGCAGGGTTGGCATCAGCGGGGCTGTCGGCAGCACCTGCCCGGCCAACGGGATCGGGATGCCTGCACGGGAGAAGGCAGCTCCAAGGACTGTCCTCCAGCCATGCTGAGGACGCTGCGTTCAGTCCCCAAAACACTCGTTTTCTTCCCAAAAGCACAGGGGTGGAGCGGTCTCACTGCTAGCAGCGGGGCAGCAGAAGGTCCTGGCACCCAGGGCAGGGCTGGAGCTGGGACCACCCACGGGTGAGGGGATACGCCGTGCCCACTCATCCTCATCTCCTGGGGCTGGGTGCAGCCTTGGCTCCCACGGGGAGGGTAATCATTAACCTCCCAGCAAAGGCAGCCGTGCTTTTGTTCCTGGAGTTGTTTTCCCTGTGCCTCAAGCCTGGCATCCGTGGGGAGAGGAGCATCCCTGCCACGGGACCCTGGACAAATGGGGGGATGGGGGGAGTGTCCAGAAATGGGCCTGATCCAGCACCTCCCCTGAGGCCGAGGCGGTCCCAGGAGATGGATTATGGAGGGGTATGTGGCAGGAGGTACTTTTGGGGGTGAGGGTGCTACCTTGACCCCATGTGGACGTTCACCCCAGCCATCCCCTTCCTCGCTGGAGCTGAGCGGTGGCCGCACTCAGTCCCTGCTCTCTGGCAACGCTGCCTTGTGTGACAGCATCTTCCAAAAATAAGCAAATTACTGCATCCTTCAGGGACGCTGGCGGATGGGAAGCAAAGCCAAGTGTGAGAAAGCAGCAGAAAGGGGATGGGAGGAGAAGGGACAAGCCCTTGCTGGGGATCGCAGGGCTGCAGCCACCGAGGGAGGGGAGCCAGTACAGGCTGCAAAACAGCGGTGACACTTGGGTTAGCAGCATTAGTGACAGGGACTTCACAGTGACAGGTGACAAGGCTCAGCTCTTTGGCATCTGAGGCATGATTTGCTTTAACAGCTGTATACAGGGAGGCCAGGCTCTGTTTAACATGTGCGGGTGCCTCTCGGGAAAAAGGCTCAGAGGGGCTGGTTTGAAGTGCAAGAAAAAGAAAACCAACTTCAGCAGCAACAGCTGTAGGTAAAGAGAGCCCCAAATCTGGGATGCTGGCCCAGACGCTGCTGCAGGTCGTGCTGATGCATCTCCCCTGGGTACTCTCAGGCAAGTCACCTAGACCCACTGCACCTCAGTTTCCCCATTCCTACGCTAAGGACGCTACTCTCATCCCTGCTGCGATAATAAATAGTGACAATACCCAGGATCAACAGATAACTGAGCACTGGAGAGCAGCTGCCATGGACAGGTCAGAAAACCAGCAAATGCCCCCAAACCAGAGAGCAAGGGGGAGGTGGGAGCAGGCGCTCAGCAGCTGCTCTCCCCTCCTAGGTACGCCCCAATGCCCTCCTCCTGAGAGCGATAAAATATTACGCAGTAAACACCGGTCCCCGAGGAGCGCGGCGGACGCCAAGGCCACCGGGAGGGCGCGGGGAGGAGGGCTGGTGCAGGAGCGGCAGGATTACAGGAGCTAAGCCTGCCTGGTATTTGCTCATCTCCTGCAAGTAAATACCGCTGCCTGCCTGTAATACTGGCTCGGCAAACGCCTCGAGTCCCCGGCCTGCCGGTGAGATGGAAATGGCTTCCCGCTAACGAGACGAGGCGTTCTCAGGAAGCCCCGTGCCCTGGCTGCGCCGGAGGAATGGAGGAAGCGGAGCCACAGCCCGAAGCACCGAGCAAGCCACCGACTGCTGCCGGAGCAGGAGCTGTGCAGTTACCAGTACGAAGCGGGTGACACAGCCCCAGACACTTGTTTTTAAGACAAAAGTGCCCTGTTCCCCCCCCCGCCCCTTTCTCCTTTCCACATCCTAGTCATTTTTTTCCCCATGAGCTTTTGCTTTAGTCCCTTTGATGTTCTTTTAAAGTCCTGGCACCAAAGGAGCTCCTCCAAGGCTCTGCCTTCGGTTCTTCCCAGTCCTCCTCCAGCCCACAAGCGAGAGCAAGGAGTCAGCCCACCCCCGGCATTAGCACAGCAGGAGCCCCCACCCCTCGGTACTGCCTTGCTACTCTCTGTGGCAGAGCCCCCTCCCCACTGTGCCCCTGGGGAGAGATTTGCCCCCCAGCCAGATCCAGGGATTGGGCTCTGGAGCCCCCAAGCAAATCATGGGGCTGAGATGCTCCTGCCCCAGAGAGGCTGACACCCAGAATACGGTTTTGAGCAACGCCACAACGGCAGGGATGGTGGCTGTGAGCTGGGATGTGGTTTAGGTGATGGAAAGGCAGGTGGGTACCAGGCTGCCCCAGCCGAGGGACTCGGGCATCTGCCTGGGGACTCGGGGACCGGCAGCAGCGTGACAATGGCCACAGAGCAGCTGGATCGATGGCTCCGTGTGAGCACACAGCTGAACCCAGCTGGTGGGAAGGGACGTCCGTGAGCTGAGCGGGGCTGGTTCAATCTAGATGCGAGTGCAGAAATCCCAGGGATGTGCTGGAGCACGGGGCAGGAGGATGGAGGGGGGCAGAGGGCAGCGGCAGGACCTGCACACACGATGGGACGCAGAGGATGAAACGGCTGGGGACAGCGTAATCTCCTGGACCCCTCTCTGCAATGAAGGCACCGCCACCGCCACACAAGAGCATCTGCTCATCTCCAGCACTGAGACTGACAAACACAGCAATGCAGGGCGCCTCTCCCCACAAAGCCCATGCCTGGAGAGCCCCAAATCGCAGCCAGCACATGCCATCGCCTGTCCCCAGGCAGATGGGGCATGCCAGGGCAGGAGGAGAGCAGGTCCTGCCCTGGGTGCCCGTCAGCAGCCGCAGCAGCACGCCGCGTCCCTGGGTGTCCCTAGGAATTTGGCACAGCCCTTCCCACCATCCGATCCCCTCCGTCCCCCATCAGTTGGGGCTCTGGCCACAGCACCCCCGCTTTGGCCGAGGGAGGGAGAAGGGCTGGCTCGGCACCCCCAGCAGCGGAGAGTGGCAGCTGGACACAGACAGGGAACCTAAAGGGTCACGAAAGTTTTATTTTTGGGAGAGAGCAGGGTGGGGGAGGCAGCTTTCCCAGCTGAAGGCCAAGCCTGCAGCTACAGAAGACCCCAGGGGATGCAGGTGGTTGCAGTGGCCTCGAGGAAGCCCCCAGCACCTGCTTGCTGGGATCAGCCTCCCCGCAGGGCTCTCCCCGTGACAAGCCATCCCCAGCTGCCTCTGGCTCATGCCCCACTTGGTAGCAGGGTCAGGCAGCTGGGGGCCTCCCTCGGCCGGGAAGCAGAGGGTGATTTAACCCGTAACGCATTTCCACAGCGGATACAACCGGGGAAGATGCTCCGCTTGCAATGCGAAGTACTTCCAGGCTCGGGTGGAAGAATATGTAGTTATAGAAAATGCACCCTCTGTGGCTGCAAACCCCAAGCTGCTGCCAAGGAGGACCCTTCTGGGGCGGGTGGACCCCTACAGTTCATCCCCATTTTATTTTTTACTCACAAAAAATGGGGGGGGGGGGGGGGAAGAGGCTTTTGTGCCTCCCCCCCTCAATCCCAGGAATGTACCCGAGAGCACGTGGCTGAAACCGGCTGGTGAGAACTCAAACAGCTGAATATTTGGGGAGCCGCTGTTTGCACGCATTTTACGCTGCAAGTACTTCAGGAATGAAAACTCGGAACAAGTGCACATATTATGCATTTTACGACTCCACTGCCAACCAAGGAAAGCGCCTGTTTTTTCCACAGGAAGAGCAAACCCACCGGGGACAACACGCCAAGGTCATCCAGCAACACGCCTGACCTTGAAGTGTTGCCACCGCATCCCTGGGCGAGGAGGAGGGAGGAAGGGGAGTTGCGATGACATGCGTACTTCACCCTGCCAGACAATAGGGCAACTGTTTGCAAGGTGCTGGCAGGAATCACCAGGCAGGCACAGAACCTCAGCACTGCCAGGAGGCTCCCGTCAGGGTTCCCTTTGTGTAGCATGGAAGAGGTGGGTTTAGGCACAAAGATCCCAGTGCAATAAAGCAAACACTAATGCTTTCTCTATTCTGCCGCTCCTGCAGCGGCCTCCTGACAAACAGGCTGGTACCGTAACGCCCAAGCGACAGAGCAGAGGATGGAGACAGAGATGCGATGGCCAACGCAGGACAGAGCTGCCCCTTCCCCTCCCGCAGGGCTCAGCATCACCAGCCGAACAAATAACTTTGCTGTCTGGTCTAGAGATCCCTCGACATGCCAAACACAAGCCGGCCTCTGGGGTCCGGCACGGCATTTGTGTTGGAAAGCCCGTTCCTCCTCTCTCTCTGCCAACCCCACCTCCTGCAAGGTGCAGGCACAGCCCAGCTTTAGGGAGCAGCATGCCAGCACCCCCGCTCCCGAGACCCCCGAGCTCCCCTCCTGCCCATCAGCGTGGGATCAGCCCGGGCTCTGCGGGGAACGAGGGGCTCAGGAGAGGGAGATGAAGAGCCCGAAGGGGGAAGCGGTGCCGGGCAAACGGTCAAGCGCAGATAAACGACCGCCACACCGCGCGATGGGAAGCACGGCAGGTCCCAGCGCTCGGCAGGGCCACCGACGGGAGGGACAGGCTCTGCTCGGCAGCTCTGCGACGATGACGAGGAGGAGGAGGCTGGAAATCAGAGCAATCCTTGCATCTCTGCCTGGGAGCAGGCACCTGGATGGAGCTCCGCAGGTGGATTTCTGAGCCCATCTGGAACAGGCTCTTTTCTGTCCTTTTCCCGGAATTAAGATCTCTGCTGCAATGACACAGCTCTAAAGCAGCAGGATTTGACTTGGGGTGATAGTGGTCTAAATGAGGGCAGAACACAGATTCATCCCTCTCAAAGAACAGGTTTTTATCTGCACAACAACTTGGCCCAAAAGCATAAGATCCTTCTCACACGCTTAAACTGCTGCTGAGCTGAGAACAAACTGCTTTGGCACAGGAATCCTCAAGAAAAAAAACCCCGAGCTCCCACCCCCTGACACAGACACAGAGATGAGGCAAGGGTGGAAAAGTGCATGCATTTCAAACAGAAGCATGAAAAATCAGAAATACTGACCTTAAAGCTCCAGTAGTTGGGTTGCTAACAAAAAATAAAACAACAAAACAAAAGAAAACAAAAAATACCATTAAGATTCTGGTTTGACTTTTGTTTTCCTTTTGAGAATTGTTGACTTTAAACTGTGACATTAAACCTGCTCTCGTTTCTGCTTAAAGTCCCCTCCCAACGGGTTGCTTAAGTTTCATGCTGCTAAGGGTCGGCAGAGGGGAAGCAGGCTCATGCAAGCAGGCAGGGACGGGTACTGAATGCAGACCAGGGTGCAAGGTAACGGAAGCAGAGCAAAGTGGGGAGCAGGACGGCAGCCCAGCATCACTACTGGAGTCACCGGTACGCTCACACCATCCTGGCATGTGCTGGTCAGGCTGCTGCCCTGGGAGTCGGTGCTGGAAGCCGGAATAATTTTCATTTTTAAAGGGATCTTCCAATCCCCCCCCTCTTTGCCCCTGCTGCCTCCCTCCGTTGCTTCTTTGCAGCATTTCCACCGGTGTCAAGCCAATGTGCTACAGCGAGTGACAGGAGCTGGCATCGCTTACAGCCCAGCAAGCTGGAGAGCTCGGGAGCTTTCTTCTCCCAAGCCACCCACTGATAATCACCAGTGGGAGATTGCACCGAAAGTCCCAGGGATGCTCGGAGCTGCGGTTCACTGCAATACCCACCATCGGGCAGCGGAGCGGTGCATGGGTTAGAGACTTGAGCCCCCTCCCAGGGCAGCGCAGCCAGGACGGGGCTGCAGGAGCCCAGCGAGTCCTCAGAGGACAACGCGGGGACTGAGAGCACACCAGGGCCGAGCATCCCCAGCACACCGCGCCACCGGACAGGGAGAGGCGAGCTCCCCGCTGCTGTGGGCGAAGCAAAGCACTTCAGAGCAGGGCATGCACTTGGCACAGCAGCATCGCAAGCAGCTTCATCCCGCCCCGGGGCTGGTCCCCTAATGCCCACACAGCCCAGCCCGGCAGCAGCACCCCGGCGCCAGCGGTACCCCGAGACTGTGTTTGAGAAGGCAGCGTACCCAGCGGGAGGGAAATTAGATCTGGTGATAAGGAGTGTGATCCACCTTGCTGGAAGGGGAAGCATCTTGTCATCACCGAGATGTGCAGTTGAAGGGTGGGGGTGGGAGAAATGGGTGCAGAACAGCTTTTGTCCCAACGGTCTTTTTATTGGGAACAAAGTTCCTGACTGCTCTTTTCACCCCTCTCACACCCACCTATCGCCTTGCTTTTTTACAGCATTTACTTCCCCACCACAATCACCGTGGCTGTAAACCTAGTTTGTTACTTAGAGGAGGATGGTGATGATGATGATGATTATTATTTTAAATAGAAAGCAAGCGCCCGCAACAAGCTCCCAGTCCCCACCAGTCCCTGCAATGCCTGGTGGCTGCCAAGGAGTCTCCTATCGCAGTGCTCTGGGAGCAGAGAAAGAAGTTGCAATAACGTTAGACCATCATGGAGTGTTTATCCAAGGACTTTAACAATCCACTAGCAGATTTGCTGCTGGGCTATTAACCTTTCCGCTGACAAGGTAAACAGAGGTAGACTCATCTCAACCATCAGCAGGATGCTCTTGTTCCAATTCAAGATGCAGTTCACATTAATATTCCATAAGATATCAGTAGACCCAGACCAAGTTCTGTCTCAACCAAACCAAAACTCTTTTAAAAGTGATTTAAGTCAAACGAGCGCAGTGTTTTCATGCAGACAAACCTCAAGGCACAAAGGTCTTTTCCAAGGGCACACCGTGACTCAGAAGCAGAAACAGAAATAGAAGTCCAGAGCCGTGATTACCAGGCACTATTAGATAACAACCAGCAGGATCCAAGCCTATCCCAGGCACATAAAGCTTTTCCAAAACATCAGGAGCTTGAAAGAAAGAAACTGCCTCAGAATGCCTTTCGGTACTAAATGAAGCCATCCATCGTATCTAGCAATTAACATGCCAGCTGCACCAGCAGCCTGAGCTCCCAGTGCAAGATGCTGGGTGCAAGATGCCGGGGGCAAGGCAAGGTTGGCAGCGTTGGTACCTGCCTGGCCATGCACAGGGGCAAAGCCCAAATTGTGGCCTTGCCATGTGTCAAGCCAAAGCATCCGACCCCGGGTAGAAGCTCAGGCTGCTGCAGCTGCACGCCCGGCAGCATGCTCCTCCTCGGCTAGAGGAGCCGCGGGAAACAACAGCCCATCTCACTGTCTCCGAGAGGTGAGCAGGATTGCATCAGCTCCTGAAGGGTTTGACATGCCGTGCCTTGATTCGGAAACATCTCGAGTTAAGCTGAGCAGGACAGCAGTCTTGTAATGGTGCTTCTGCTTGGCAGCCCTCATCCAAACCCCCCAAGGCCAGACTCGGGTGCCACCTCCCAGGAAAGGCTGAGCGAGGGGCCCTTAATAAATCACAGCCGATTTCAAATGGACAGGAGTAAATCCTTCATCCCCTTCCCTTGCCAGACTCACCCACTCTAGCAGCTGGTTCTCGCCACCTCACCACCAGTACACAAGGAAGGGGGACAAGAGACCCCCACCCAGGGAGGGCAGCGCCAGAGGTGCCTGGTCCCTGGAGGCATGGATATGCTGCCTTCGCACCCGAGGGGATGCGCACCCCAATCTTAACTCCTTTGTGCTTTGAATGGCTGCAATGGGCCTCCATAATGGGATTGGGTATTTCGGCCAAACACTCCAAACACCGCTGGGAAGAGTTGTGGCCAAACCAGTCTGTCCCAGTCCCCGAAGGGCCCCGAGCCAGTCTGTGGTAGGAGACGGATGATCCTGACTTTTTCCTTCTGCAACTTTTTTTTTTCCCCTCCATGCTCTTTATTTTGCTGCTGAAGACTCTCAGTAATTTTCTTCAGACCCTGATATTACTGATCCTATCTCATGCCAGCCCTTGGTATGTATTTTATTTATTATTTTAGGATGACTGGACAGGCTTATCACAAAGTCCATAAATTACATCCCCACCACACACAACCACTCCAAGACAAACCGGCGATGAGCTTGTCTGAACCCCAAGTGCCGTGGGAGGGAATCAAGAATATTCTGGAAGAAGAGATTTGGGCTGGTTAGCATGACCCAGAGCACGAGCCAGGACAGCACAGCACGGCACCCACCCTCTCCCAGGTCCCTGGATCTGGCCCCAGAAAAGCCCCTTCGCTGGCAGCCCCAGGAATGGTGCGGGACCCCCAGGCAGAGCTGGATGGGGGCTAGGGGATGCGCTGCCTGCCCTCCCCGTACCCTGCCGAGAGGCAGGACTGTCCAGGGCCAACAATCTGGTGCTGTCTACCAGGGCCAAGTGGGCGATGGACACCACCATGCAGACCTTTCGGGAGCTCCATCTGTCCTTGCAGGCACTGCTGCCGCACCGGGCTTGGCAGGAGCAGGGCTCAGCGCCGGCGCTTTGCCCAGCCCGTCCTGCCGTTTGCTCATCCTCCACCCACCCCAAATCTCCCAAAGCAAAGAAGATGCGCTCCCCCGGCACAGGCACCCCGCTCTGGGCACAGGCTGCACCCCAGGAGATGGCAGTGACAGCGGACCAGGGCAGCACAAGCAGCCACAGCCTTAAATGCAGCCACCTCCCACCAGCTCCCCCAAAGCCAGGGGACGGAGCAGGGACAGCCCGAGCGCTGCGCCCAGATCCCCCTGCAAGCACCACGGCAGCCAGCCAGGCTGGCAAGGGTGGATTTGTACAAAGAGAAGGGAAGAGAAGAGGGCCAAGCTAGAATTAACATATCGCTGGCTCTTCAAAAGCATCAAGGGGAGATAATGGTCTGAGAGAGGATTTGAATCGACAGCCTTGTTACAACCGATAAAACAGGCAGCTCGCTTGCAGCAGAGCTGTGCAGAAGGTATGAAGAATTACAAAGCCTGAGATTATAATTACAATGAAAGTCATGTCCATGATGCTGCAAAACGATGGACTAACTAGGACTGGGGGCCCCCCAAAGCACAGACGTGCACACACGTGTGCGCTTAGGAGGCGGAGCACGCGTGCAAGCACAAAATGGGGGTTGATGGTCCTGTGAGCCCACGGCCATGCGGGAACCCGGGCACACACGAATGCTCAGAGAGATGCACCTGCATACGCATGCTGCAGAACAGAGGAAAACCAGAGCTGGAGGAATGTAGAGAACATTTTGTAGTTAAGTTAAAAAGTCTTTGTGGTTGTCCCAGGAGAAGACCAGGAGGTAAATGAAATCCGAGTGAGTCACTGCCTTGACCAAGACAGACTTCCCCTGGTTAGCAATTATAACACAAATCCGTTAGTGATTAACAAGGCAGGACCAAATGCGTCCCTCTAAAATGGACAGCAGCAGCATCCCCAGCACGCTCCACTGACGGGAGGGACAGAGGCAGTTTCATTGGCTTTTTAATTAACTCATTTTCAGGAGTTCCAGTTTCTGATAGAGTCCCCCTCAGGCACAATGTCTTGACAAACAAAAATCTCCTTGAAAAATAAGAATAAAGTGAATTTAATCCGTTTCTCCTTATTAAAGTTTTTTAATGCTTTTCAGCACAAGAGAAACTAAATTAAAGTGGAAATAGCAAAATGACAAGATAGTTGAATGCAAACGGTAACCAGATAGAGTGAAGAGCGACACCGACACGGTGCATTGCAGATACTGTCACCCCAGGTCTCGCAATTATTGCAAAAGGACCTCTCAAACCCGAGCGTCCCAGCACGCAGGAGAGAGGCCAGCGTAAGGCAAGACGGGATGCAGGAGCGCTGGGTCTGCTTCCCATCAGACCTGGGCTCCTAAGGGGCCTTGGTGAGTCATCCAACCCAGACCCCACTATGAAAAGGGCACCAACACGCTTGCTTTGCCACTTCTCCTTCAGGCACAGGCATCTTTAAGCTGGGGCTTGGCTTTTCCTACACCTCTCTCCAGTCTCCAGCCCAAAGAGGCTCTGATGGCCCTCAAGAGATGGCATCAGAGATGCCATAGCAGGTTGTCACAGCCCCTGGGCCGCTGCACTGCTCAAAGTTTGCCTGCAGGACCACACCGTCCCTCCGTCTGCCCACGCATCGGCCTTCTCTCCAAGAGAGGGTCGTCGGCTCTCCAGCAGCAATCATAGCCTTGACCCGCAGGGCAGCATCTCTGAGGCAGCCCAGGTGATATTAGAGCACAAATGCCCTTGGACATCAGTGGATTTGCAGTCCTGACCCTTACTCAAGCCCCCTCCTTTCCTCATGCCAATACAAAGCAAATCAGCAACAACATCTGTCTATAGCAATGCACCCCGGAGTAGCGATGCATCAGGACAAATGCTCTTTCGAAGATCGGCCATGCAACTGCCTGCTTGGGCTTTAAAATATCCCTTCTGTGGCCTCCGCGGCCAAGGTCAGGGATGCCTCTTGTGCTGCAGGTTTCCTGGGGTCCAGGCTTGGTGCTCAGCACATCCTCAGCCTGCTCATGACAGGGACGGGGGGGTCTCTGCCCCATCACTGCCTGGTCCCCATGCAGGCAGAGCGGGCAGCGGCCGCGGACCCCAGCACAGGGGCCAAGGTCTCCTCCACCCTCCAACCTGCTCCCGGGGTGTGGGGAGGGCGGCCAGGAAGCAGGGCCAAAGGTTTTGGGGGGAAGGCAGGGAAACCAGGCAGAAGTTGGGCAGATCAGATTGCAGAGTCGCTATGGCAACGGCACGGCGTAGGTGGACCAACACAATAGGGACGTGCAAGGTAAACCGAGCGGCGAGCAGGCAGCGAGCATCCATCCGCTGCACGCTGCCAGGGACAGCACCAGGATTCCACTCCCGAGAGCTTTGGGGTGACCTCCACCCTCCATCAGGTGCCTCCAAACCCAGGGAAGCTCATCCCTGCAGGACCCCCACGCCAAGGGCGAGCAGGGCTGGATCCTCCGCAGGGTCCCCTGGACCTCTAGGACCTGCAGATCTGTCAGCTCTGCAACCACGTCCCGATGGGGTTACAGCAGTCGCAGCCCCTCGCGATGCGAGCCCTGCCTCCCACCGCAGGGTCCCTGGGGGATACCAGCACCGTGGGGTGCAGCGGAGGGTGCTGCCCCCACCCTGCCCAGCCAGCAGAAAAGCAGGGGACAGAAGAGCTGCCTTTCTGGCTGCTGCAGCTTTTTGGCGTTCTCTCTCCCAGCCCCGCTCAGCGCCAGCCCAGCACCGTGCCACCGGCGGAGGCAGCAGCCCGAGGCCGTCTCGCAAAGACCCCCGAGGCCGCCGGCAGAAGGAGCCAAATTTGGGTTAGGAACAGCAGGAAACTTTGGGTGGCGGGGCAGGGATGGACGCACGCGTTCACATCGTCGCGTCCGTGTGTGCCGGAGGGGCAGGAATACGCACGGCCCTTCCAGGCTGGCGGCCCCGACGGCAGTGCCGGCACCACGCTCGCCGGGACCGCAGTGAGGAACGGGGGAGCACTGGGAGCCTGAACGCGCCAAGGGGAGCGAGCCAGGCACATCCCACCTGCCGCTGGGACGGAGTCGGACCCAATTCCTGATGGGACCCCACTGGGTATCTTCCCTGCTGGACTATACCATGGGCTCATTAGTGACCTCCCCAGGGCTGCCATCGCTGTCACCAACGTGGCTGTATTTATTACCCACTTCTCAGGGACTTCCAGACCTGCTTCCTCCCTGCTGCGTGCATAAAGCCCAAGGAGAAGTGGGGTGACCCACAGACCTTTGCGTGACACACAGCTCCCAGGGACCTGATTCCCAGCCAAACCTTGGGCCAGGTCTCTTTTAATCAGCCAGGAATTGCTCCCAGTAGGAGAAAAATAAGAGAATCAATAGAGACAGCTCTGGCTGCAGGCACAGGGACACACACACACACACGCTTGTTCATGTTGCTCCTGACAGCCACGCACGCTCTCCTCCACCATTACAGCAGTTTGCAATGGTTCACAACACACTCCGCCTCTGGAGACCAAGATCAGACACTGGGAAGAGCAACGAAGGGTCCCGCTTCTCGCACCCATTGCCCCAGCAAGCTCCCGCCAACCGGTTCGCTTCAGGCAGTGTTCACAACCCACCATCACCACTGGTTTCACAAAAGCAGAGTGCCCAGGTACCCCATGTCCTGCCTGCACGGGGGCACCCCCAGCCCAACCAGGCCCCCCGTTGAGGACAAGACGACGCCAACCTCACGCCAAGGCCACGGGCACCTCTCCATGTGCCCAGCTCCCCCGCCTCTCGGGGGGCTGGAGCGAGATGCTGTCAAACCGCTCCTCCCGTCGTGGAGGTCCCGCTCCCTGGCCAGGTTGGGAACCCACCCGGGGGGGGGGTCTTTGCGGTGCCGGCAGGTCCCCCACGGGAGGGATGCTCGGCCAAGTGAGCTGGAGGCGAGACAAGCCCCCGCATGGCGCAGGGATGCTGCATGCCCAGGCCACCATCTGCCCCTCTCTGGCTGCCCGCACCGCAGCCCAAGAAGGGGACAGGGGAGCAGTGTCCCCTGCAGAGGGACAGGGACATGGGTGACAACGCGGGGCTGCCCGTGGGAAGATGGGGGCTGCAGAGCGGGGCTGGCAGGGGCACCGCCGGGGGGTTTGCAGAGCCCTGTGTGCACCCGGGGGGGGAACAGGGTGAGCCCCCCCGCCCCAGCTGCTGCACCAAAAGGCAACGCAGGGTCGATGGCACCCACAAACGGCCACCCCCTCCCCGCCGCGAGCCTGGGGGGGGGGACCCCAGGAAAAGGGAAGGTAGGGGGGTTGGAGAGCAAAGGGGGGGCTGGAGGGCAAGGGGGGGGCTGGAGGGCAAAGGGGGGGCTGGAGGGCAAAGGGGGGGGGCTGCCCCCGCCCTGGGGCTGAGCCCCGCGGCCAGGGGAAGGGCACGATCGGGGGCCTCGGGTGGCGATGGGGGTGGGAGAGGGGGACCCGCATCTCGGGGTGGGGGGCCCGGACGTTTGGGGAGGGGGATGCTGAGATGGGGGATGGGAGGGACCCCAGGATATCTGGGGAAGGGGAGGTCGGGGACTGCAGCAGGGAGAGGCGGACACCGGGGGCCAGGAGGGATCCCACCCCCAGAGGGATGCGCTCCGCTCCGCCCCACCGGACACCCCCCCCCCCCCGCCCCGGTACCTGCGGCAGGTGAGCCCGGCCCGGGGTCCGCAGCGCCGACGAGCCCCGCTCGGCTGCGCTCGGCTCGGCTCGGCTGGGCTCGGCTCGGCTCGGCTCGGCTCGGCTCGGCTCGGGGGGGCGGGGCCGGTGCGCACCTCCCGCCGCTGCGGCCGCCGGCCCCGCGCGCCCGCCCTCGCAGGGGCGCGGTCGCCATGGCAACGGCGACTCCACCTGCCGCCGCGCGGCGCCGGGCCGCCGGGGGGGGGCGCGCGCTCCCGGCGCGGGCGGGGCGGGGGGGGCGGGGGGTGCTGGGGGTGCTGGGGGTGCAACGGGGCGGGGGGGGCTGGGGGGAATTGGTGCAATAGGGTGGGGGGTGCTGGGGGGAATTGGGGGTGCAATGGGGCAGGGGGGTGCTGGGGGGAATTACGGATGCAATGGGGCAGGGGGATGCTGGGTGGAATTGGTGCAATGGGGCGGGGGGTACTGGGGGAATTAGGGGTGCAATGGGGCAGGGGGGTGCTAGGGGGAATTGGGGGTGCAGTGAGGCGGGGGGGTTCTGGGGGTGCAGTGGGGCAGGGGGCTGGGGGGAATTGGTGCAATGGGGCAGGGGGTGCTGGGGAAATTAGGGGTGCAATGGGGCTGGGGGGAATTGGGGGTGCAAGGGGACAGGGTGGGTGCTGGGGGTGCAGTGGGGCGGGGGGCTGGGGGGAATTGGTGCAATAGGGCGGGGGGTGCTGGGGGGAATTGGGGGTGCAATGGGGCAGGGGGTGCTGGGGGAATTAGGGGTGCAATGGGGCAGGGGGGTGCTAGGGGGAATTGTGGGTGCAGTGAGGCAGGGTGGGTGCTGGGGGGAATTGGGGGTGAAATGAGGCAGGGTGGGTGCTGGGGGGAATTGGGGGTGCAATGTGGCAGGGGGGTGCTAGGGGGAATTGCGGGTGCAATGGGGCAGGGGGATGCTGGGGGGAATTGGTGCAATGGGGCAGGGGGTGCTGGGGGAATTAGGGGTGCAATGGGGCAGGGGGATGCTGGGGGGAATTGGTGCAATGGGGCGGGGGGTACTGGGGGGAATTGTGGGTGCAGTGAGGCAGGGTGGGTGCTGGGGGGAATTGGGGGTGAAATGAGGCAGGGGGGTGCTGGGGGAAATTGGGGGTGCAATGAGGCAGGGTGGGTGCTAGGGGGAATTGGGGGTGCAATGGGGCAGGGTTTGCTGGGGGGAATTGGTGCAATGGGGCAGGGGGTGCTGGGGAAATTAGGGGTGCAATGGGGCAGGGGGGTGCTGGGGGAATTGGGGATGCAAGGGGACAGGGTGGGTGCTGGGGGTGCAGTGGGGCAGGGGGCTGGGGGGAATTGGTGCAATAGGGCAGGGGGTGCTGGGGGGAATTAGGGGTGCAATGGGGCAGGGGGATGCTGGGGGGAATTGGGGGTGCAATGGGGCGGGGGGTGCTGGGGGAATTAGGGGTGCAATGGGGCAGGGGGGTGCTAGGGGGAATTGGGGGTGCAGTGAGGCAGGGTGGGTGCTGGGGGGAATTGGGGGTGAAATGAGGCAGGGTGGGTGCTGGGGGGAATTGGGTGTGCAATGGGGTGGGGATACTGGGGGGAATTGGAGGTGCAATGTGGCAGGGGTGGGTGCTGAGGGGAATTGGGGGTGCAAGGGGACAGGGTGGATGCTGGGGGTGCAATGAGGCAGGAGTGGGTGCTGGGGGCAGTGAGGGTGCAATGGGGCACTTGGAGCAGGGGTGGGTTCTAGGGGACAATGGGGGCAGGGGCCAAGGGGTGCAGGGGTGGGAGAGCCCTCCAGGCCCAGCAGCTTTGCAGCGTTTGGCCCCCATGCATCGTGTCAGGGCCATAGAGGGTGGGCTCAGGACAAGCTGTAGGGTGGGCGTAGGCACGCACGTGAATGCACGCACATGTTCCACGCACACACCCCCCATAAGACACTGCTGCAGCACAGGGTGCTGCCAGGCTCCCCACACCCCACCCCAGCACCCCCGGGCGTTTTGTAGCCTGTGCAGGAGCTGTACAAGCCCCGGTGCCACGCTGCACCCAGGCTGCCTGCCTGTAAGGGCTTGGCATGGCTTTTGTCAACTCCTCCAGCTCCCCGGGGTCCTGGGACCCCAAATTGCTCAAGAGTTTTTCCTTCCTACAGTTATGCAGAAACGCATCAGCACATGCTCCCCAAAAGGCTCAACAACTACAAGTTCAGTAAAAATAACTGGGATTTTTTAATATTCTTCCTAATCAGTGGGAGCTGGGTCTGAGCATCCGTGGCTAGGAGCGGGGAGGGGCTGGAGCAGCTCCGTGTTGCCGGACCCCGGCATCCTGCCTGCCCCCGCTGCACACCCAGCCCAGACCACAGGCGTAAGTGGTGCTTGTGAACCCCGGGAGCTGCTGAGCTGTAGCACCCCAGCACTCCCCTAGCACCCCCTAGCACCCCTCCCTGCTCCAACTGCCCCATTGCACCCTCACTGACAGTGCTACAGAGAAGGGCAAAGTACTGCTGAGAATAACCGGTGCAAAAAATTGCTCCTAGCTGGGAGAGCAGGATCGCCGCTCCTCCTGCCCTGCCCGCAGACCCAGCCACACGCACCCCCAGCCCCGACTTTCAGCACCCCCCAGGTCCCCGACGTGGCAGCACACCCCACTGCAGGGCAGGGAAACAGCCAAGACCCCCACTTTATTTGGGGAAACCGAGGCACAAAGCCAGCTGCAGCAAACCAGCCCCTCCCCAGCCCGCCTACACCCCTGCCTGCAGGATTGCTCCTGCCCTACACAACACCAATGCACCCCACAGCCGTGCTGGCGAGGCCCCTTGGCGAGGCAGGAAAGAGCAGGGCCTGGCTTTGTGGGTACGTACATCTGCGTTGGCTGTTATTTATTTATTCCAAAGTCGGATTTATTCTGGGCAGCTGCAAATCTGCTGCTGTCAGGCAGCCACCGACACGTTAACACTCAGCTCGAGCCTTTTCCTTTTTTTTTTTTTCCTGCAGCAGAACTGGACAAGCTTAAATCCAAGCTTTTATATACTTTTATTTAGACCTGAAAGAAGCACGTTTCTGCTCCAGCTCCGCTGCGGTATTTAACCCTATGCTGCAGCTTATGAGCTGCAAGGTCCCGGAGTAGACGGGGCTTAATTGCCATACAGCTGGCATGCATGCGTTTAACTGGTTACGGGCAAGGAAGGGTTTGTAATCCCTTATTTTCTGGGGTTTATAATTTGTCTGCGTAAAACCATGCGTTCCCAGTTGGTACACACCCACTGAGCCCTGTGCAGAAAAGCCCATCCAAAAGCGATGTGGATATTAGTGAGAAATGGGGAGGGGGGAAGGGGTGATGCCCTTAAACCATCATATTATTATTGTTTTCCAAAAGTTCCTAACTTTCTAAATGTTTGGTAACGGGCACCGCGGGGGTGGCCCTGGCCAAATCGCACATCCCGGAGCATCGATGCACACGGAGAGGAGAAACCCGGCCGTGCCATCCCTCTCCTGTCGGATTTACCCCATCCTGGGGCAGGATTTACGCCAAATGCAGACCCAAAGCCCAGCAGCCAACGTGCTCCAGCAGCCATCTCGTCCCGATTCCCATTCCTCCCTTTATTGTTAACGTGCCCATTTAACGCGTTCTCCCATCTGGGTTTTAAATTAGCTAGCTGCCACCTTGGACTTATCCGCAGATTTGCTAGCAGTCTGTTGGGTGTTGGTACAATTATTTGCCTGGGTTTTTTTTCTGCTCTGTTATATATACATATGATTAAAATTAATATTGCTCTCGCTTTCCAATTCCTATGCATGAGTACGATGGCGTTTTGCTGCAGGCTTTGCCACGCTGAAAGGGATGTTGACATTTATGAAATGTTTCTATTCACCTCTGATTTTGTAAACTCTCTCATATGTAATTTTTTTAAAAAAAAAAAAACAACAAAATAGCAAAGCCTGTGATCTGAAGTACCTGCCAGGCTCCCCTAGAAGAGCAAAGCAAGTTTCAAATGTTTCAGGCAGGCCCAGAGTGTTGCATCCCAATGTCATTTAAAGGTTGGCACCCAGGGTTTCCAGTGTTTCTAGTTTCATTTTCTCCCAATCATTATTTACCACCTGCAGGGAAAATGAAGAAAAAGGTGGGGGGGGAAGAGAGAAAAAAATTCGGGGGTTTGGGGTTGCTGTTTTTTCTTTCCCCACCAGTTGCAAATTGGTGATGCCTGTGGCTGGGCTGCTGGATGGTGCTGTGCCCCTGCCCAGCACCCTGCCCGGGAAGGGACGGAGCCAGCCCAGGGCAATGGCCCGGCACAGTCACGCAGGGGAGCTCTCACCCCTCTGCAGCCGAGCCCCAAAAAGCCAGGCTGCGTTTGAGTGGTGTCAACCGACTCCTGGACCCCCCCGCTCCCACTGGGCACCCACGGCCCCGAGCGAGGGGGTTCAGAAATAAAGAAGATAATTCCAGAATCCAGATCATCTTTCTTTCACCTTATAAAAATCCTCCAAAGCTTATCAGATCCCAAGTCAACACGAGCTGGATTTTTTTTTAATAGCTACTGCTTAGAAAAAAAAGAAGTCTTTACATCATTGTAATAATAAGGGAAAGATTCCTAGTTATTTACTGAGATATATCACTCTGCGGCTAGAAATGTCACTGCTCCGTCTCACAAGCGGCAGCGCAGATACGGACTGTGCACCATGTGCGGCGCCCGGCCCCGCTGAGGCTGATGCGATGGCAAAACCGCCATCAATAATTAACCCTCAGCCAAAATCTGGGTGCTCGGCTGGTACAAATCACCGCAGCCGCCCAGCAGCTGTGCAGGATTTGGCCGCTCCCCTTTGCATCCAGCCACGACCTTTTTGCAAGAAGAGGGGCTGCAGAGCGGGGACCCCCCCCCAGTGCTCCCCGAAGCAGCCCCGCTGGGCGAGGGAGGGTGCAAGACAGGCGGCAGCTCGGAGGAGGCAGCGATGCTGCTGCTGCTGCTGCCTCGGCACGGGCGGCACGCCGGAGCCCCGCCAGTTTTCCTTACAAAGCTGGATTTCTTTCTGCCGCGCTAGGTCTGGGAGCCGTTGCCTCCGTCCCTCGGGGAGGCATCTAGTTGGAGATGATATAAGATTTCTTTCCAGCCACTTCCTCCAGCTGCTCTGCGCTCACCCTCCCCTGTGCCTTTTTATAAATGTGCTGCTTTAGGTGGGGATTTATTGCTGCCCCGACAGCATCACTGGGGCATCGCTGCTACCCGGAGGAGGAGCGGTCTGGGCTCCCCAGCACCCTGGGGTGCTGCCTGGCCCTGGGGGGCACCCCCGGGGGCGAGGGATGGGTATTGCCCCCAGGGACCATTCAGTACTTGGGCTCTGCTGCTTTCAGCAAGGGGGCCCAGACACGTCACCCACTGTCCTGCTCCAAAGACCGGCTGGTGCCTGGGGGATGACTGAGACCCTGGGGAACAGGCAAGGGAAATGCCCGCATGGACGTGGGTACCAAACCCGGGGCACCCCTTGCCCATCCGCACCCCGTCCTGCACAGCACGGCAGCACGTGCTGGGGCAGAGCCGTGGCCCCTCGCTGCCGCTGCTCGTCCTGCCCCGCAGCCCCCCGAGCTCACCGGCCTCCCTGGCACCTTGCTGGGCAGCCGGGGGGAGGTATCTGCCCCATGAGCTGCACCGAACCGCCCTGGCTCAGAGAGCATCCCCATCCCGGCGCTTGTGCCGCTCAGGTCAGGGCTGGCCGCGGTTTTGCACTGACGTCCTCAACTAGGAGGTCCGTAACACAGAGGAGAGCACCGGGGCTCGGTGGCCAGGCTGGGATTTAAGCCTGTGCTCACAGCAACAGCCTGCCCAAACAACGATTAAGGCTAAATCCTCACCCCCATCACTACTGCACAGACACCCGGGGACAAGCTGTGTCGGGGCACCGCGGGCTGGCACAAGGACGTGCCGCAGAGCTGCAGCCAAGCCGGGGGCAAGGGCCGGGGCGAAGCTTTGCCTTGGCAAACTATTTACTTAGGTTTTTTGTACCATGCAAGCTACAGCAGGGAGCAACTGTTTCAGAACCAGGGGGCTGCAGAGAGGTGGGGAGCCCAGACAAGGTTTGCAGGGCCGTGCAGTGCCAGGCACACAGCGGGGTTTGCAGAGACACCAGCCCGCGGGTCAGGCTGCCCCTTCCCCAGAGAGGTCGGGGTTTGCAGCCCACCTGGGCTGGGTGTCACCCTCCCGGCCATCACACCCACCATTCTGCATGTCCTCCGCATGGAGAAACATCCCTCTCCTCCCCATGGCTGCTGACAGCCAGTGGGATTGAATCCACGCATATGGCAGGGGAAATCCACCCGGGACCACCACCACCACCCCCCCCCCAGAACTGGAGGATGCTTTCCCCTGGGGCTGGGGGATGCTCTTCCTCAGACCTGGGGGATGCTCCACCCCAGGGGCTGCTGCAAGTGGCCACCCATTTCGTGCACCACCCAAGCCCCCGGTGAGCCTCTTCTCCAGACAGCCCCAAAAGGCGAGCTAGGGTCCCCGTCACCCCCCACCACCCCGAGAAGACGTCCCTTACCTGGTCCCGCATGCGCTCCTGCTGTCCCCGGAGTGCCAGCGCGTGCTGCGGGTACTTGTTCTTCAGGTGGTCCATGAAGGCGTCCCGCTTGCGCTCCATCTCCGACTTCTGGAGGCCGGTGAGGGCTTCCAGGCTCTGGGCGGCAATGACGGTGTGCCGGCGCTCCGAGGTGTGCACCAGCCCTACGTTGGAGAAGCGCCGGGTGCCGTTGCCCAAGGTCCGGTATTCCCGCGGGTACTCGGCATCGTCCGCCGAGATCATGTGGGTGCTCGTCCTCTCGGGATCTGCACAGGGGGGAGAGCAGAGCGGGGTCAGGGCCGGCCCTGGGGTGGCCCCACTGCTATGGGGCAGAGGTGGGGTGCTAAGATTTGGGGACAGGGAGGAGGTTTTAAGCTAGAAGTGATAGCTAAGCCTAGCTGGGAGCGGAGTCATCCCTCAATGGGATACAACTGGGGGGTTGGTGGGTGCAGGATTTATCCCCCTGCGATGGCAGCGGTGTCCCCGCTCCTGGGCACGGGGCTGGTGGTGGCAGGAGGTGGATGGGGCAGGGGGCGGCAGGAGGGATGGAGGGGCTGGGATGCCACTGACACCATGACATTCAGACCGAAACATGGATAAAACAGTGTTGAGTCATTAAAACGGCACAGACAAGACACAGGAGCCGGGCATTGCTTCGGAGCACAGACAGACAGTGGGACACAGACACACGGACAAACCAAAAAGAAAATTAAATGCGGGCCGGGGTGGAGGGAAGCTCGTGTCTGCCTGTCAGCGCCTGCACTGTGCTGCTGCCCGCGGGGGCCGGCAGGACCCCCCCATGCCCCGCCTGCCAGGTCCTGCTGGAGACCCCCCCCAGAGGGTCAGCCCCCCACCCTGCAGCCGCTGCTCCCAGGAGCCGGCGCAGCCCTTGGGCACCAAACGCGGCACCGCCGCCGGGCATCGCGGGGATGCTCTGCCCCATCCCAGCCCTCTCGCAGAGCTCACCCCATCCCGGGTGGGCAGAGCGGGCGGCGAGCGCGGGCAGGCGGTCACACGTGCCGTGAGGCAAACGGGACTCGTCCCTCTGCTGATAATTCATTAGCTGCACGTTGTGATTTTAATTTCCAGGGAAGTTGTGCCGAGCGCACACAACGCGAGCGGTAATGAATGCCTGGAAGTCCCCGCATGCTGCCAGCGCCTGGCACCTCCTCGGTGGCTGCAGGATACGGCCACCCCATGGCCTCCAGCCCCACACCCACTGCAGAGCAGCCCCGCGGCACCAGCCCCCACCCCAAGAAGCCACTTTTGAGGGTCTCGTGTCAGCAGAGCCCGTGTCACACAGCCCTGGGCTGGTCCCAGCCACTGCCGCCGTGCTTGTGCCGAGGTCACGAGCTGTCTTTGCCGCCACTAACTAGTTTGGCAACCTGCAGCATGTGTCTTGCAGGGATTCACCACGTTAAGGCTTTCCTTTTTCGCTCACCGTTTAACCTTGATACATTATTCATATCCTCCCTTGTCCTTTTTTTCCCCTACCTTCCTTCCTAAGCTCCCGTTAAGCAAATCATAGAGGGTTTTTCCTTTTCCCTTAATTATTTATCAGCCCAACATATTAGCTTTATATCAACTGATTGTGTTATTAATGTAGGACAGGACTCCAGTGCGTGCTACAGACACAACTCCTCCTCTCAAGGTCATACAGGGGGTTTGCTCTGAGCCAGGCAGGGACATCCTTGCCCCCACCAAAGCCTGGCCCCCCCTTTCCTCCTCCAAAAAACAAGCAGTCCAGCTTTCTTCCCCCACGGCTCCATCACCAAGCACGACCTCCGCCACAGGACCATCACCCCCATACCCAGAAGAAGGCAGTGGAATTTGAGCAAGAGCTGAAGCTCCCAGTCCCTCCCCACCTCGCCGCTTCGCTCAGCCGGGTCCCTGCACCGCCGCTGCACAGGGGAGGTCATGGTGGCGCATCGGTCACGCACAAAACACCCCGAGATCCCCCAGGGAAAGTGGCCACAGGAGGGATGACAGAGGGGACGCCTCGGTCCTTCTGCTGGCAGAGGAGAAGGCAGCGCAGTGTGGGGCTGAAAGCATCGTCTCGGGGTCCCCGGGCACCACCGGCTGAGGAGCCTTGGCTAAACTCCAGCACTGATGGGAAATGCAGATGGAGCAATTTCTCCTGTACCATGCTGCTGAGCCCCAGGAGCTGCCTTCCCACCTCTCCCTTCAGCTAACAGCCCCCCATAGCACACGCTTCTCAATGAGGCTTTGCTGCTACCAGGCAGAAAACTCCTTCCTGCCCTCGGCAGGTCACTGAATCACTTGCTCTACGATGGCAAAGCAGTGGAGACGTGCTGTGGGGGGCCGCATCCAGCACCCGGCACCCATCCCAGCCTCAGCGTTTGGTGCCCATTGGCAGTGCCCTGGAGCATCCTCGAGGGGACCTGGAGCTCAGGGGAAGAGGGAGTGGGATCCCGGGCATCCCCCTGGCACGGGCGATGTGCCCAGCGTGGCCCATCCCCACCAAACCAGCCCCTCTGCAGTGCCGGATCCTGAGTGCCACTGGGACTCTCAGCCTTGTCATGTCCCATCGGAATGGCATGTCCGGGAAGGCTATGAAAGAGGGATGAAAGGGTACCCTGAAAGCCTGCAGCTGCAGCAGCGGCGGGGCTGGCAGGAAGGAGCTGCAGCTCCTCTCCCTTTCTAGGGATACTGGCAGCATGGCAGCAGGGAAGGCTCGAGCCAGAGGAAGGTGCAGGGACGGGGGTTTGGGGGTGCAAGAGGAGCTAGTTCCCTGCAGCCGCCTCCCTGCCACCTCCACCAGCCCCACGTTTAGTAGCCCTGGGGTGAGGCTGCGTTCCTGGCTCCTTCCCGCCCTCCTCTTCTTCCACTCGCTGCCAAGCCACGCATCAGCATGCAGCTCCCCACTCCCTAATTACATGCTCCGAGAGCGGAACGCGCCAGCTCCCTATCTCTCTGCCGACTACTAAAAAGGATGATTTGAAAAGCCCTGCACAATCTGCACAAGGGTCAGAGCAAAGCTGGATGCCGTCAAGGGCTCTTCCACCCCCGGCTGCGCCGCATCCGCTCCCGCATCCCTCTCAGGCTCCAGAGCAAGTGGAGGGAAGGCAGCCCCAGCACCACAAACCCCGTGATCCACAAACCCGATGAAGGAGAGAGGAGGAAAAGCCACCAGAGACACACGTGTACCTGTTCCCACGTCAGCCACCTTTCCCCTCCAGATATCCCAGCCCGGAGTGGGCAGAGACCATTTGATAAAGGAACAGCCAACGACTGGGGCTCCTTTGGAAAGGGACCTTAAACCACCCACAGTCGTGCTTCCCTGGCACTATGCCCAAGAAAAGGGTGTTAATCATTCCTTCCTGGCCTCACCCCAAGGGGATAATGACATCCCGTCACCCAAAATCCCCCCACCAGGTTGTTTCTCTTCGTCCTTCGCAGGGACCGTGCACGGATGCTGGAGCAGTGGTACCCACGCAGGGGCTGCCCCGCTGCCAGTGACGGCAGCAGCAGATCCCTGGAAAGTGCTTCCCGGGGCTGCTTCCAAGTAGGTCACTGGGGTAGGAGAGCCAGTGGCTGGAGCCTGCCCAGGGTCCCCATCCCGGCACTGCCCCAGCCCAGCCAAGCAGGGTGTCCCTCTGGGACATCTCCCCCGCGCAGGGGCCATCCCATTGCTTACCCACGGGGACAGGACAGCTTCCACGGCGGCCGGCAAACTGCTTCGGTGGGACGGGGGAGGCAGCCCCCAGCTCTCCAGGGGCTGAAGGTGGCTCCTTGGCCGGGTGCAGGGCTCCCACAACAGCCAAAATCCCACGGTAAATCCTGGCAAGCCCCTCTCCGAGCAGTGGGGGGTTAAGGGAGCGCGGCTCTCTTTGCCGATTCATCCATCCATCTTCCTTACCTACCAGCAGAGGTGTCACCCATGCAGGGCCACAGCCTGGGCTCCTAGCAGGATGCGGCCATCGCCTCTTTCCCGGGAGAGCATCGGCACCAGAGCCCAACCGTGCTTTGGGTGATGCTCTCCAGAACCGGTGCTTTGCAGCCCAGGTAGCAGCTCCCTCGCTGGGAGACAGGAGTGGGAGAGGCCCCCAAAAACCTGCCCCGTGCCGTGGGTGCTGCCCCGTGAGAGCCACGCCAGGTCAGAGCGGCTGTAGGGTCGCTGGCACGGTCCGCTCAGATCCCCCCGCCAGCAGCTTGGCAGGGCTTTATCATAAAGAGGATCTTTCAAACACAGTTTATTACTGCAGTTTCATAAATCTTCATGAGGCAGCAAGGCTCACGCGGGCCGTGAAAGCAGTGGCAGTTAGCAGAGCATGAAAAATAGTCCAAGAAAGCAATTGTACAAAATGGGGTGAGGGGAGGGGAAGGATTGAGTACATTTGGGGAGAAAGGAAAGCGAAAGAATAGAAGTCCCTCGGAGGGATGCAGCTCCTCCGCACCTGGCCATTAAGGCAGCGGGAAGAATGGGATGCACTCGCCTTCCTCCCAAAGGCTCAGCTGCTGCACTGCTAGCTCGCTGCCTGCACAGCACCCGAGGAGGCTGCCCAGCACCCAGAGCCCTGCTCAGCACTAACCCCTTCCCCGCCACACTGCTGTCAGGCCCCAGGGGACCGGAGCGATAGCTGGGAAGGGCAGGGAGAGCCTGCACGGCTCCTGCTCCGGCTGCACTTAACTCCTGTTGTGCTGCGCAGCCAACCTCAGGGCAGACCCCAGAAATACCCCCCCGGCCCGAGCCAGGACCTGCTGGGGGTAAAGGGACCTTCAGAGGCATTGCTGCCCAGGGGGTCCCCGACCCTGGCTCAGCCATGCTCTATTTAAACTCATTTTGGGTTGGGGGCATGGTGGTCACGCACCCTCCAGGCCAGCCCCAGGCTCCCATCTCACACACACACACCCCCCGCCACGACAGGGCCAGCAAACACAGCCAAAAAGCGCTGGGAGCTGCAGAGCTGCCCGTGTTCTCCTACCGAAGCCGTGCCCGGCCATCACGCCGGGGGGGACACAAGCACCCTTTGCCCATGCCACTGCCATGTGCCGAACGGGTCCAACCATCACCAGTGCTTTACGCAGCCAGATCTGTTCATTTAAAATCAGCCCGCAGAGAAGTGCATCCCTGTTTCGGACCGAGCCCATGGGCTGTGGATACCCCTGGCCTGTCGGGATGCCAGGAGCCGGAGGATAGACCTGGGGTCCATCCCAGCATATGAGTGTCGAGGTGAGAGCGTCTGCACGCCCTCCCCATGCCTCACACAGTGCCGGGCAAAAAATACGAGGAGTGAAAGCTGACGGGCGGCTGGGCTGAAGCTTCCCTGCCATCTTCTTGCTCCCGGGCTGATGGAGACACAGCGCTGGACTGCTTGGGAAAAGCCAGGCGATGCCAAGGCCACCCACGAGGGACCATTAACATCCGTCCCGGCACAAACCTCCCCCATGCCCGTGCTATGCCCAACAGCCCTCCGGGAGGTGAGGGATGCAGCTTTCCCACCTCCTCTTCCCATTCCCAAGGGTCCCTCCCCACAGCACCGAGCTGTGCCTTAGCCCAGGCTCAGCAACAGGCAGCGGGCTCCCCACCATGCCTTTCACTCCCAAATTCAAGTGGAACCAAGGAAAATAAAACACCGCCCGCCGACCGTTTCATTGGGAACTTCCCAGCCAGGTTAGCACAGACCCCACAGCCCCACTCTACCCGCACCGTGGCCAGGACACTGCTTGGCTCCTTGAAGGCGAGCAGGGGCACAGTGCCTGTGCACGGTGGCAGTCCGGATGCAACTCTGCAGACCTGGCCCTGCCTGTCCCCAGCCACTACGTGCCCTGGATGCTGCCTGCACCCCGCTAGTGCCAGCCCAGCTGATGCTGCTAGAGCTGCGTGGCGATGCGGAGCCGGTCCGAAGCCATGCGCTGCGTTGGAGCACACTGGTTGCTCCCCGGCTGGAGCTCGGGGCGGTCCAGCTGTCATCTCTCCCCAACGCTGCCCTGACAAGCAGCTCCTTTACTTTGGAAGTAGAGAAACAACCAGATAAATTCCCATGTCATTGTCAAAACCCAAACGGAAGGAGAAATCCCATCTGGCCAGCCCTGTAAAAAGTGGCAGCCACTTCCCACCTCACTGGGTGTTATCACACCCACGCGTGCACATGGAAATGAGAGACGAGTTCACCTCCCAACTCCCATGGGCAGCAGTGCCAAGCGCAGGGCCAGCACACCCAGCTGCTCACTTTGTGCTCAGGATCAGGACCAGCACCCGCCTGCCCGGAGCCCCATCCCCACATCCCTCCTCTGAGATGGGGCACATGAGCCAGGCTGGCCCCCGTGCTCTGACCCAGGGAAGGGGGACCCAATGCCCCAAGGAGCTCCTCCAGCCTTGCCCGCCTCAGCCTGCAGCTCCCCTGTGGCTTGCTTTTGCAGAGAGGGCTCCCTGCCACCACGCTGCCTGTCCCCTGCCCGCTCGCAGTGCGGATATTCCGCTGAAGCAGCAGCAGCTGAAAAGCATGAACTGGCCCCTGTCCTTCCTCCTCCTCACACTGCCTCCTTGGCTCAGCACCTCCCCAGGATCTCTTGCCCAGCTGCAAGCTAGGAGCCATCCTTACCCTTGCCCGAGCGCTTCCTCGCAGGAGGGCAGGGACCGGAGGGGACAGCACCAAGGCAGCCCAGTCCCTGCTGTCTCGCCCGGTGGCTGTCTGGCAGATGGCCGTGTGGGTCAGAAGGCGGCTGTGATGCTGAAGAGCAAGAGCCTGGTGGGGTGGGCTCTGCTTGCAAGTCAAACAGGGGGTCTGTAAGTGGATAAGCCTTGTGTGACTGATTATATGGTGGCTAAGCAGCTCCACTTTCACCTTGCAGCACTGAGCTAAGCAGCTGGTGGAGCTACAAATGCCAGGGCAAGGTCCGCGGCTCCCGGCCAGAGCGGACCCCCCTCCTCTGGTGGCAGGGGCTGCGTCGCTCTGGATGCCTTGCAGCAGCACAGATGTGGCCTGACCTGTGCCATGGGCCAGGTAAACAGAGCTTGGTAGCATCAGGGGATGCTCTGGAGGCAGCCGGTGGGCTGCAATGCTCCCGTGGCCCTGCGGGAAGGGCAGCATCTGAGCGAGGGTTTCTCCCCACCTGTTCCAGCCCCCTCAGACACCGCAGTGGTGGGAAGTATTGATCCCCACTGCAGTGGGAGGCAGGAAGGAGCTGCCCTCGCTTGGGCAAGGGAAAACAAGACAGAGAGAGGGCGAGCTCGTGGAGGGCAAGGCAGCACGGGAACGATGGCTCACAGCTGGGAGAGCTGGGGCAAATCTTTCCCCTGCCACCAGCTTCCTCCCCGACCTTTGGCAGGAGACCAAAGCCGGTGGCATCCTCTGCACATGGAGAGCATCCCTGTCTGGGGCAGAGCCTTCCACGCCGGGGACCAGAGGAGAAAGAAGCCCCGTGTGCCCTGGCAAGAGGCCACATCCTCAGCTGGCAGGGATGGCACAGTGGCTGGGGAGATGCCAGTGGCTTGGGAACGCCAGATAAAAATAAAGGAGAGGGGAGGATGGAAGGGGCCAGGCTCTTCACAGCATAAACACAAGCCACATTGTGGTCTCTTCTCCCACCCACACAGCAGCAGCTATTCAAGGCAGTGCAGCCGGCAGCCTGGCAACTGGGATGGGATTAGCCCGGGCGGTGCCAGCCCTGTCCAAGCCTGGGGATCCCCCTTGGCCCCGAATGGGAGAGGGAAACCAAGGCATGGGGCTGGCGGAGGAAGGGGCCTGCCCAGAGTGCATGAGTCCAGCTGCGGGTGGGGATGCTGAGACAGGAGAGGGTTGAACCCAGCATCAGAGCAGGGAGAAAGCACAGGCAGAACCACATGCCGCCTTTGTGCCCAGCATTGTGCCCTCGCTGGATCAGTATTTAGCACCTCCCGAAAGGACCCGGAGTTTTCCCAGCATCTTGGTAGCGCCCGCTGACTCCCACCACCACGCTGAGACAGGCGAGAACAGCGTCTGCCTCTGCGCAGGATGTGCCTGGACACGGGGCAGTGACTCACCCTCAGTCGTGCAGCAAAGCGGAGCCAAGTGTCCCTGTGAATCCAGGTCCCCCCTCATGCTCAGCCTGGAGGGAGAAGCCTTTGGGATGAGCCCGGGATGGTGGCAGGACCTGGGCCCCTGGAGCCCCCATCACCTGCAAAGCTGCTGTCTCCATCCTCCCTTTCCCCCGCAGGCAGGTGAATTCGTGCTGTTCTCTGAACCCACCCTGCCCTGCAGTTCTCCCTGGAGGATTCCCAGCACTGACCAGTGCTGCAATTCAGGAACAGCTCCAGAGATGCAGCCGTGCCCACCGTGCTCCTGCAAAGCCGGGTCACAGTACGGGTCCCAGGAGCTCCCGCTTTGAGCTGCTCAGGCAAATTGCTCTGGAAATCAATTCCAATCTATCAGGCATCAGGAAAGCGATAAACTGCCCTTCAAGACACCAAATCGATGGGTTCTCTTAGCCCAGAGCAGAGGGAGGGAGGTGGGGAGCGGCGCTGTGTGGGAGGACAGGGAGAACAGGGGGGTGATGGTGGGGGGCCGGGGTCCTGCTGCAAGTGAGAGCTGGCTCCAGTTGGAAGGAAACAGCCCCAAAACCAGCTTTTGATGAGGCGGAACGCAGGGAAGATCAGTGTCCTCATGCTGTGCAAAACCACTCTGGGGATGGATGGACGGGGAAAGGTGCCCTGGGAGCAGGAGGCTCAGGCTCCAACCTTCGCCGATAACCTGCGGCTGCACGTATTTGCTCGTTTGGAGGCAGGACCTCATCTGAGCCTGCGATCAGGGCTTTGGATTTGCTTCTTATTCTCATCTCTCTCCAAGCAGAGCAAGAGGGCAGAGGCGTGAGGAGGCCACGGAGCCAGCCGGGGGTCAAGGGGGGCCAACAGAGAGGAGGAGGAGGAGGGTGGGCTGGAGGGGACACACATCAAGATCAAAAATCAATTCCTGACAGGACTATTTTCTCCTCTAATGAGACACTGAGGGAAGTCACTAAACAGAGCAAAGCCACTGCAATCGCTTCTATGACAGGAGAGATGCGAAGGAGCAGCATGGTCCGGCAGCGGGAGGGGGCTTTTTTGGCAGGACCCTCCAGCCTGGCCCACGGCCACAGGCAGCTGCGAGATTAGAGCCGAGAGCCAGGCACGAGGCTGTTCGCAGGCTGTGTCCCGCTCTTGGGGCAGCCACGAGGGCTGCACGCCCGCAGCCCAGACGTTACCACACCAGCTTGGAAACACAGGCAAGCTTTGCTTCAGAGAGCTTGCAATCAAAGGCAGAGACAAAATGCAACAAGTCGATGGAGAGGAAGGCTAAAGGATGAAACAAAAAGCTCCCGTGCAGGGGAAAGCACGCGGGCAGAGTGGCCTCGGGGCAGAGCGGGCGATGCCCCTGCCTGGCACGCAGCAATGCACCGCGCCAGCGCTGCGGTTCTGCTAAATGCACTTGGTGCAATTTTTCAAGCAAGCTAATCACTTCCTCTCATCTCCTGCCATTAGTGCAGTCATGCTAACCGCTCGCTCGCCGGCAGGAGGCCGAAGCCGCCTGAAAGGAGCTTCGACTATGCGCTGCACCTCATCAAAAGCAAATTCATCTGAAAGAGCATGGCAGGGCTGAGGGAGGGAACCACCTCTCCAGCATCCCTGCAGGGAGCGGGGCTTGCAAGAAAGCCCCTAAGGGAAGAATTCAAGCCAAACGCATGGCTTTTCCAGCCCTTGCCCTGCAGCCTGGGATTAGAGCCTCTGGCTGGACTCACCAAAGAGCTCGGCTCCATGAGAAAGCGCCCAGGAGGGGGATTTTCCCTGGCTTGGCACGTCAGGGACCACGGCGATGCCGGCTGCTGCAGGGAGAGCTGCGCTGTGCTCAGCCCGGCACAACACTTGGCCCGTCTCTGCCTTGGCACAGGGGGACCCAACTCTTTCGAAGACTTGGCTCCCACTGCCATCACGACGTGCTTGGATGCACAGCCCGGAGCTCAGCGGGTCCGGCCGCAGCACCGAGCCCTGCTCCCACAGCCTCCGAGAAGGAACTGGGGGGGCACTGCCTTTCTGGGCGACTCCTGCCAGGAGATGGGGTGATGCTACGCTCCAGCAGCTGCGGGGGAGAGGCTGGAAGAAGCAGTTTTGGTGTTATGGAGGGGCTCAGGAGCCCAGGAACGCTCCAAATGGGGTGCGGAGAACAGACCCTATTTATAAGTGTACAGGTAGCACGTAGGTGGTTGGTCACAGCCTGCTGTGCTAGCCTGGTTAGTCACAGCTAGTTAAAAATCAAAAATGCTGAAAAAAATTGCTCAGATCCACATCTAAAGCTTCTTAGATGCAGGAAAATGCACTCACAATTTGAAACATGGGGTAAGATCCACCCGGGCTTTGCTGTCAGCCCGATCAGAGACTCTGGCGCGCAGATCCTGGCACAGGGATGCTACCGGGATGTGTGTCCCCCCGTCCGCAGGGCATGAGGACACCAGGGTGCCCAGTCCACCACATCCCCCGATACCTCCCACCTCGGAAGGACCCCGTGTCCTGCGGTGGGTGGCACGAGGACAAGGCCATTGCAGCATCCCCGGCGGGCAGATGTCATCCCTCCCAGTGCTGAGCAAACCCTCGTGCTGCTTCCTGCCTTTCCTAACCCCGTCGGGGCCCACTGGAGGAAGAGCTACAGCCCCTCCACCCCGCAGCCCTTCCACCAGCACCAGGCAGAAGCTGTCCAGGCAGTGAGGTTTATTCAAGCAAAAGGAGGGCAGCAGCAGCTGCCTGCAGCCCTGCCTGCCTCCTCCCACCAGTGGCAGGCATCCAGCCCAGCCTGCGCCATCGCCTCCCAGGGCAGAGCCCACCTGCGTGGAGCTGGGACCGTCCCGGAGGGGCCAGCATCACCCGGTGCCTCCGGAGCCCGCGTTTCCCTCCCACGTAACCCCCCTCAGTCCATACCCACGAGCAACGGAGTCAGCCTGTAGTCCCCGGGCTCGGTGGGTCTCTCCTGCTCCCGCAGCCTCGGTGCGGCTCTAGGGGAAACGCCAAAGGGATGCTTTGCCCAGCGAGGAAGCATGGTCGCACCCAGGCAGCCAAGAGGAACCAGGAGACGGCTCGGAGCACAGCTCCAAAATCTGTGCGACAAACACATGCATCTTATCGCATATGTTTAAACCAAATTAAATATGGTTTTACTAATCACTTGGCATTTAAAGCAACACACCGTCTCTGTCAAGTTAAATCTAAGGAGACGTATCGAGTTGCGCTGGCTGTTTATGTTAATTAAATACAGAATCGGTTCATTATTAAACATGTATGCAGCAAAAGCGAGCAACTAGGTAGATTGTTACCGACCTTATTACACGGCACTGACCTCGAGGAAGCCTGCGTGCAGCAATCGGTCGGCGCTCAACCATTCGGTGGCTGTCGCCTTACATCCAGAGCCGAGTCCTCCGCACAGGGAAGTGGAGCCGGAGCGGTGCCGGTGCGCGGGGCGGATAGATGCAGGAGCTCCCAAGCCGGTGGTCTGCTGCCACCCAGCTCCCGCCGCCCGTCGGTCCCCGCTCCTGTCCCCGAGCTAGCGGGGGGCACACGGCCGGCGGGCAGGCGGTGGGGCTGTCTCCATGGCTGGCAGTCACTGCCCCAGTTTCTCTGCCAGCGGCCATCGCATCCTCCCGGCTCCAAGCCAGCGCTTTTGCTCACATCCTTTCCCTACCCCAGCAACTTTTCCCCCCTGCCCGGTTTTATTCCTCTGCTCCGTGCGGACGTCTGTCTCTCTTGATCTCTTTTCTGGCTCAGGCGTTTCAGAGCTCCCCGTGGGTCTCTGGGTATTTTTTTTTTTTCTTCCTCTTGAAATGTCAGTGTGCCCCCTCAAACACATCACATGGGCTGGGAGCCAGGAGCCAGTGCACAGCCATGCACAGCCGTCAGCGCCTGCAGATTGCCACGCTACCCGCTCCCTGCCCTGCAAAAGCCAGGGCCCACCGGCGGCGTG
Organism: Morus bassanus; assembly: GCA_031468815.1. Classification (NCBI taxonomy): domain Eukaryota; kingdom Metazoa; phylum Chordata; class Aves; order Suliformes; family Sulidae; genus Morus; species Morus bassanus. The sequence continues at coordinate 6,294,374 of CM062591.1, forward strand.
CCGCGGGCTGCCGGCGTGCCACGGGCTGCCGGTGTGCCACGGGCTGCCGGTGCCGCTCACGGAGCCCTTCACGTGCTCCCAGCCCCCCTGGGTGCAAGCCTGGAGGGAGCACATGTACAGGGGACCAGGGCTGCTCGGTGCTGAGGACAAAAGAGCCTGTTTGCCCCTGCCGTTGCCACCAATCCGCCCAGCCCCAGACACAGCCACCCCAAATCCTGCACTGTCTGCAAGGGCTCGCCCACGGCTGCTCCCGCACCGGCCCCGGGGGAGCTTGGGTGCAGCAAACCTTCAGCTGCCTCCCAGGGCTCACAGGAGAGCCCCTCTGCAAAGGTCTTGTCCCCAGGACGTGACACTGGATGCAGCGAAGACCTGAGAGGTGCTGGAGGCAGAAGCCAGCTCCTCTTGGACCATCCAAGCTAATCAAGACTATCGCTGTGCCCGCATTTCGGGCGGTGTTTGCATGCCTCTTCCCCCAAGGTCCTGGGACAGATGCTGACCCAGCCACAGGTACCCCAAAACCCAGTCTTACCCCAATCCAAGGCAGCCCTGCAGGACCACAAGCCCCCAGCACAGCCCCGACCTGTCCTGCAAGGATCCCTTTCAGCTGAGCTGCCACCGAGCAGGACCAAAATGCATTTAAGAGCAAACCCCAGCAGCACCCTGAAACCACCCGCACATGCACTTACGGGGACACTTGCACCCTGGCGCCGGTCACAGTCATGGGAGAGCCAAGAGCTGCATTTCTGCCTGTCAAAAGTGTTAAATATCCAGCTGAAACCACCGTGGCCTCAGCATTGCTCTGAGAAACCTGACTTGCACAGAGCTAAAAATCCACCAAAGGGCACTTTGCTGATCAACTAGACGGAAGCCAATTAAACCATCTTGCTTGGAGAAAAATGACTCACCTGTGCAGGAGACGGCTCTCTGCTGCCTGTACACTGCCTGTCTGCAAGGGGAGTTTCTCCGGACATCTGTGGCAGAGCAATCCCAGCTAATGGCTGATGACGGCACGTGCTCTGCCCCGCTCCAGCCTCTCCTGCCATAGAACCCCACCTGCCTCAGTCCTTCCCACCTTTCCAGGTCTCTCCCCTCTGGGAAGAGGCTTTGCCAATTCATCCCTTTTTCCTCCGTCCCCCATTCCCGGTGTTTCCCCCCAGCCAGCTTGCCCTGCTGCACCAGCTCATTTTGGCATCCTAAAAGCTATCTCATGGACTTCCAACTACTCAAGCCTTGAAACTGCAGCCCAGACAGCCCCAGGTAGGAAGGGCTGTAAAGCCCAGGAAACCTCACACCAAAGACCTGCAGGTAGGCTTTATCCCCATTTTGCAGATGGGGAAACTGAGGCATAGACAGAGCTGGGACAGGAGTGATCCTGGCTCAGAGCCCAGCGGTGGCAGGGCAAGAAGGGAGAAACTCAGGAGTGCTGAGCTCCTGGCTGGAGCCCTTCCAGGCTCTCAAACAGCCGCAGCCATGAGTCACGGCTGGCACAAGCAGGCAGGATTCATTGCACGCTCTGCCATGACGATGCCCCCAAAAAAATCCTGCTCCATCTTTGCTGAGCACTTCTGGAGAGCACTGAGCGAGGAGGCTGGGCTGGCTCCCGCACACCACACGTGCAGGGTTGGCTTCTTCCCTCTCCTCCCTTAGTTTGGGGCCAAGGGCATCACTCCCTCCACATTTATATTGTGCCTATATTATCTGTAGACTGTGTGTTACTTGTACTGGCACAGAGGCCATGCTTACTGTGCTGAGTCAATGCCGTGGGGAAGAGGTAAAATGTGCTCCAAAGAGCTTTGAGTCAATACAGGCAACACGGATGGAAGGTGAGAGGTGAGGAGACATGACCCAGGGCAAACAGCAGGTCAGTGGCAGGGCTGGGAAGCTTGCCCAGCCCTCCTGCATGCCAGGACCTAGAGCAGCAGGGAAGATCCACCCTCCTCTCTGCCACAGGGACAGCACAGGGGTGCTAGAGCTGAAGCTGGAAGTTTGGGGCCACAAGGAGGGTGTAGTGATGGGAGGATGCTATGCTGGAAAAGCAAACACCATTATTGCTGGCTGCAAGGATTAATCATCCTTCCTGCTGATCCCTGAAACCTGGCTCACTCCCACAGTCCTGCTACAGGGAGGGCCAGAGGATGGGGTGACCTTTTAATTCTGATTGCTCTGCTGATGAGGAGTAAATAAGCATTATTGCAGTTTGAGAGCTGCTCAGAAGGGCCTGCCTGCAGATCTATTGCTGTCTCACATCCACCGCACTGATGGTCCCCACGCTCCTGAGGGGCAGAGCAGCACCCGTGCCCCCTTTCACAGGCAGGGAAATGAGGTGCCACAGGATAGGGGCAGGAGCTGAGGGCAGCTCAGGACCCTTCCACCATCTCCCTCGCCGCAGGGACGGCGGGTGCCCTGCACCATCCCAGGTCCCACCAGCATTGCTGGCGCCTGGCACTCCCGCACCAACACCAAGGGGTCAGTCCCCAGGAGGGTCCTGCCATCACCATGGGAAGGGGCACCATTACCTATGCCTGCACCCTGCAAGCCCAGCTAGACTTGCTCAGAAATGGAGGCAAATGCCTGTTTTTAAATCCAAAGGTAGATCTTCCCACTTTGGGGCTTTCAAAGGCTATGACTTCCCCTGCAGTGCAAACCTGAGCTGGCACTGTGGTGGCAAGAGCCACTTATGCTTGCAAGAAGCCCATTGCTAGGTGACACCTCACCCTCACCAGGGCTGGGATCGGCCGGGCAGAGCAGCTGCGTGTCAGCAAGACAATTCCCAGGGAGAGGCTGGTAAAAGCAGCCAACACGTTGGAGTAGGACATCTGCATTTACACCTGCAATGCCAGACATGGTTTTGCTCTCAGCAGCTACCCAAGGAGCTGTTTCCAGACAGCATCAGCACCTAACGTGCCTGCGAGGGAGAAGGATGCCCAATGCCCGGCTCTGTGCCCCCTCTCCAGTCGCTGGTGCCGGCTCCGGGGAGGAGCGCCAGCTCTGCGCCGAGCAGTGCTCTTCCCTCCAGACACCAGCTGATTCCTCCACGCTACCTCTCTGTGCCCCTATTTAATCTGTAAGCTCTTCAGAAACACGATTGCTTCTCACAATGCCTGTGTACAGCCCCGAGCACAATGAAGCCCCGCTCTGCCCCGGCGCCGCTCGTTGCGGTTGCAATCTGAACAGTAAGGCAGTCATCGGGTGGGAATACAGCCGCCTTCCCCCCGAGCCGGGACAGACAGCACGGCTTTGTGTCTGCTCACAACTGGGCCCAGCACATGCAGTCTATACAACAATATTCATGCACGCAGTGCCCTAACACGCCGCACACAGTAGGTCTATTGTACGTCATTCAAACGACAAGATATCGGGAACTAACCGAGCGCTCGGCTCCTGGGGTGGGCGATGCTGCTCAGGAGCAGGCAGCGATGCTGAGTTCCAGCGCTGGAGGAGGAGCAGGGACCTGCCACGCCAAGCAGCCAAGGACGCTCGGAGAGGCAAAGAAGAGTTAACGAGGAGCTGAGCGACACTGAAGGTCTTGCAAAAAAAACCAACCTTGCTGCAGGCAGTTCGATCTGCCTGTGCGATCACCACTCAGCATCGCCTGTGTGCTGTGTGTTGGGCTGCTGGACCCAGGTCCACCCCACGTGAACCGACGTGCCCCGTTCCCGGTGGCTGAGGTGAATGAAATGCCAGATTCAAGCCTTTCCTGCAGCAGCCAGTCTGCCCGTCCCGTGATGGATGGACAGACAGCCTTTCCCTGCTCGCACCCAGGTGTTTGAAGCGTCAGGTGGCTGGAGAAGGAGCCTCTGCTAACAGCACCCACCCAAGCACAATGCTGAGCTGCTGAGCCGGGCAGTGGAGATCTGTTGGGAAATCAGTGTCTCATCAGGAAACGCTTTCCCATGCTTGAATTCCCCTCCTCACACGACAATGCCCATTACCAGGCTAGAAAAGGCCACATCAGGACACAAGCTCTACCTCAAACCAGAGGTGTCGGAGGGCCAGTGGCTCTGGGGACTGCGACTGTAGGTCTGTTTAGACCAGACCTTATCCCAGTCCTCGGGGTGTCACAAGCAGGAAAAAGACCCTTGCCCAGGCATGACAGAGCACTGGACTCAGAGCAGCTTAGAGCTCAGCGGACAGGAAGGCCTTTTCCATTTCGGAGGCCAGTAATTGCACCATACTGGCAGACATAGCGTATCTGCTACTATCAGAAATGGGGAGGAAGCCAGATTAAGAAAAAAAAAAAGAGAGAAAAAAAATCCATTGGAGACCTTTTGACATCGCACAGCTAAATGCATTTCACAGTTGAAGGGCCAGGGAGTGTAATTTCTTATTAAACTCAGCCAACTGATGGCTGATAAGTTCTCGAGTAATAAAATCTCCTTAAACCCCAGCAAGAACCCGGAGGTGTCAAGGCAGCTCTGAGGATGGCTCAGCCTCCTTGGAGGAGCAAAGGGAACGGATCTGCAGGATTGAAACCAGGGCCACGCGGCTGCTTCGCCTGCCGAGGCTGCAGGCAACATCTGCCGAGGCTGGCATCACCGGCAGTGCTGGCAGGACCCATCACAGATCCGAGCCGGGATCTGCCAAGTGGTGGCAGGTGGAGCTGAGGGGAGGACTTGGCACCGGGAAGGCCCTGCCACACGCTCCCCTCCCAGTCCCCGCCAGCCTCCTACGGGGACCGGTGCCGCCGTGCATCGGGGCTCGGCTCCGCTCGCAGCCCAAGCTGTCGCCGCAGCCGCCCCGGCACCCACTCAGCAAGCCCATGGGGCTGGGGCTTTGCTCCCCAGCTGGCGAGGAAGCCAAAACCCACCTGGAGAAGCGGCAAGCGAGAATTTGTTCCCCAAACGGCACAACCCGAGCGATGCCTGGCAGCGCAGCCCCGGCACCGAGCTGCCGCAGCAACACCTCCCGGGCCAGGCTGGCGCCCGCGGCACCCGGCTCCCACCCGGCGCCGTGGCACAGCACCAAATCCTTTTGCACTCGCAGTACTTCAGCGCCCTTCTCCCTTTGCTCACTTGCTGAGCGCAGATGCAGCAAATCCCGCTTCCTGCGAAAGGATTCGGAGCTGAGCCTTGTCCCACCAGGTAGGGGGGGTTACAGGAGACGTGCCCCGTTCTGCATTAAAATAGCCACCACCCTGAAACACAAAATATGAAGGAGCATACGCCAGGACCAGCTGCAGCAGCAGTTTATGCAGGTCCAGGTCCTGGCCCAGGTCCCTGGAAGGAGCTTTCAATTCTAGCTCTGCAGAGAGAAAGCAATCCTCTGCGTGCTGGAAACCTTGGCAAGGGCAACACTGGGTTTTGGGGGGCCACAAGCAGCCTCTTCCTCGGCGCTTTAGCGGGGACAGATTTCCCAAGTACCATGGATGAGGTTCATGACTCCTAAAACCTTTTGGCATTGACAAGTTGTGCTGCTGCCAGATCATTTGTGTCTTGTGCTTTGGCTGCCTGAGGGCAAATCTGCAGGACAGGGTAAATCAAGGTAGTCACGCCAACCCCGGAGAGCTGCACCCACCTGGACCGGCCAGGAATGCTGCTGCTGACCTGCCTGGAGAGCCAGACCTCTCCAGGACAGCCGCGCTGGAGTCACCTGGCTTAAACCCAGAGGAAAGATATAGGATTTTTTAACACTTACTTTGCAAAGTATAGAAAAAATGCAAGCGAGCATCCCTGGCACAGAGGCTCAGCAATCCCAGGGCTGCCCAGGCGTTTTGGCAGCCCCGGGCTCCTCATCCCGTGGCGGCATCACATCCTCGACACCCCCACACCAGGTCCCCCATCACCTGGGGACTGCTGCTCCCCGGTCGATTTTCCTTTAAAGAAGGCCCTTGTTTACTCTGATTTAAATCAAAGCGCTGTTAGCTACAGTGCTATTACCACTGCCGAAAACGGTAACTAAATGGCATTTCCCCACCGCTCCATTTATATTTCTGTGCTCTTTACCCGTTTGTAAACTGCAGGAGGGAACAATTTAAGGCATCTGAGTGAAATGCTTAAATTAACAATTTACAAATAGCTTAATTGAGGTCCTGGTCTCTCTCTTCCTGAGCAGAAGCTGCTAAATGATTCTGAATCATTCCCATTTATTGGTTCTTGTGCTGTGAATTACAGGCCCCGGACTATGATAAAGGCTTTAATACCTTGGCGCAGGCTGGGGGTACCCGTCACTTACACCAAGCGTGGCTGGTGACAGACGGCCAGAGCCACAGACAGGAGCTGAGAAACCAGAAGCTGTGGCAAGAAACAGGCGAGCGATGCAGGAGCCAAGGGTGGTCGATAAATCTGCCTGGAGCCAAGGGATGCTACGGGGTGTGCAGCCATCCCAGGGGCTTTACATGGCTCTGAATAAGGGGCTGAGGCTCAGCCAGCCTCCATCACCCAGTGGGGAGCTGGGGTTTCACGCACCACCCGATGAAACAGCCAGTGGAATGCAACAGCCCATTCCCCAGCAGCAGCCTCAAGCCTTCCTGCCAACGCCACAATCTCTGGCTGGTGGGCTGCACCCCACTCCTCACCCATCTTTCCCAAAATTTGGTTGCCAGCAGGGGAGGAGAGCAGCCACATGCAGCCGTGCCCGGGGAGGGATGGCGGGGATCTGCTCTGCCCGCAGCCTCGCACTTGTTAAACCTCTCGCTGGCAGCCAAGGACACTCACGTCTGCATCAAACTACTCAGCTCCCAGTCTAATTCTGGCACATCAGACAGTAATTATAGGTACATCACCAGCACTGACAAGTCTGGAGCTTGTCAGCCCGGCACCTGTCAGCACGGCGCTGCAGACGCCCCATGGGGAGCCCAGAGGGGCCGCGTCCTCCCCCACCCACTCCTGGCTTTATTCTGGGGATCGCTCCATGCTGCCCAGCCCCCAGACACCCCCTGTTACACCGGGGCTCATCCCGCTGCCACCAGCTCCATCCCTCCTCCAGGCACGGTTCAGAAAGGGGGCTCCATCACCCATGGGTTCCCACGGCCCCAGGCCGTGCTCAGGAGGCTGCTCCTGCATCCGCCGGGTTTGACACCGGGATTTCACTGGCACTGGGTAAAGAACAGGCATCTGCTACCTGCCCCCAGCATCTAGAAAAAGGTTGTCCATGGTCCACACACTGATCCTGGCAATGCCACCCAACCACAGCCCAACAAGGCAGACCTTAGTCCGGCGTAAATCACCATGGCTCTGCTTACTGCAGTAGATCAGCCCTGATTTACATCAGGGAAGGGTACTGGTGCACCTATTTCCATTGCATTTTTTTTTAGTAAAGAATGCAGGAAACCAGAGATGAGAACGTCCCCGGCTGGTGGCAAGCCAGAGCTGTAGCTGTGCAGCATTGAAGGGCAAGAGCCGATAAGGCTCCAGCCCAGAAGCAGCCTGTGGTTGGGAAGCTCAGACAGCACCAGCGAGGAGGAGGAGGGGGAGGCAGGCTGGCTGTTTGCTGATTTTAAAAGAGGGGGGGGAAGATGCACGTGGGGGGAGATCAATAATTTTAATTAAAAGGCAAATGACTGCACTGAAAATTTACTTGACGCACAGAGATATTAAAAAGTCGTTGACTCTCTGAATTATTCCTCCCCGGGTTGCTTGACAGAGAAAAGTGTTTAGAGAGCACAGGCTGGTTTAGGATCCTGACTTGGGGAGCCCCGGCAAGGGGAGAGGTGAGTGGGAACCGCTGGGCAGCGGATGGGGACAGCCCCTTCCCCTGTCCCAGGCGGACACCGTGGCAGCTGGGAGCACCTGCCCCCTGGTCTGTATGAGCCAACATCGGCCCTGCCCGTAGCTGCTGCCCCCTCACCTGGGCGAGCAACATCCCCACCATCCGGGCTGCACAGACCTTCCCGTCTCAGCCCCATCACAGACGATCCGTCGCTTCTCCCCGCTCGGTCATGGGGCTCAGCTCCGTCCAACAAGTCCCCGTTGCAGCCTGTTCGCTTGCAACGAGACTCAGGGAAACAAAAGCCAAGCCTCCAGGCCGCCGAGACACCTCAAAAACCTCCCTGGCTGCCTCCAGGTTTACCCAGAGCCACGTTGCTGCCGGAACCCGAGATGGGATAAAAGAGCGGTGCTGATTTCTGTCGCCGAGCTGCAGGTCTGTCAGCCTAAACAGGTGCTAGCAACCTTTCAGAAGGGGTCAAAACCAACTTTTTTCTGCAGTAGACAAGCTCATTAACTGGCATCGTTACATGGCTGTAGGATGACCTTATAACTGTCTCTATGTTCACATCCGCAAGCATGCAGCTCCTGAGAGCGGGGGCTCTTTAATCTTGTTCAGACAAAGGCGGAACAAGATCTGATAGCTGGAAGCTGAAGCGTCAGAAACACAGACAAGAGAAGGCAAATGTGCTGAACGGGCTGGGGAGAGCCTGCGCCGAGCAGGGCGGCTTCTCCGTCATTTCCCACCTTTGAACCAAGATCCTTCTGAAAGGAACTAGAAGTTATGGTCTTGATGCACGAGTTACTGCCAAGGCTTTGTGGCCTCTGTCACACGGCTGGCGTCAAACTGGGTCATCAGAAGGGTCTTTTCTGGTCTTGAAAAGATCCCACGAACCCAACAAGTCCCACAAATCCTACCCATTACCTTCACCCCGTCCCCTCAGCCTTCCTTGTTGTGCTGGTTTTAGCACCCCCAGGCTCTGCCCGACCCATTCAAGAACTTGAATCCCAACCAAGCATCGTTACACCACTTTCCCCACCAATATGCTGAGGTTCAGCATAAGCAGGACCTGCAGCCCTCCCAGGTGGGTGACCACAAACAGCAGTAATGAAACTACCAGGGCTGGCTGTGCCTCCGGTCTGGAGTACCCACTCCCAGCTCCTGCAAAGAGCGAGAGAAGTCATCACCATGAGCACAGCCTCCAAGTCTTCCTTCCCGCACAGCCCCAAGGAAGCAGCCGTGCAATCTGCTCTCCAGCTGAGGGGCAAGCGTGCACACTGTTTGGAGCCAGAAACTTAATTGCATGTGTAATTCTGGGACGACAAACGAGCTAGAACAGTGTTCGGCGCCTGGGGCAGAGCCCCATATGGATGCATGGCCCGGCCGTGGGCTGCTGTCTTCATCCTGCTTCCCCACTCCCATTTCAGGATAATGTGTTCATTACAACTCAACAAGGCGTTTGCAGGAAACGCAATTAAATTACAGAGCACTGTTCCAGCACCTTGGTTTTAAACCGAGAAGGCTCTCGTGTCGGGAGGCCTGGCACACCCCACGTATTACAAGCTTGATTTCCTCTACCTCCAGGCTGTCCTCCCCGGCACAGCCCTGCCTGTGCTGGGACTCCAGCTGCCTGACAGCCATGCACATCCCTTAAGACAGACAGACAGACATGCTGGTGCAGCTCCCCTTTCCTTCAAGCTGGCACCAGCACAGAAAAGCCACCTGCCCCAGGGCAGGAGGCCACCAAAGCCCCAGAAAAATAAGCCTAAAGCAGAAAGAAATGGGGACGGTGCAGGCTGGTGCCCCCCTGCCCGGGATGTCACGCAGTGCCTGCAGCTCTCAGCCCTGCGGAATTGCTACAGGACGGGCTCTCGGAGAGCTTAGATGTGGTTTTCTGAAGGCAGGTGGTTTCCTGATCACCTGGACTGGGACTGACGGGTGCTGCTGCTGCTCTTGGAACTATTTGAGCTCAGAGCTTCTGCCCTGATTGTCAGGGCTCCAGTGCACTTCTCAGCCTCCCCAAAAAGGAATGCTGCAATCTTTGCTGAGAGGCTGGAACCATCTCTGGCAACATCAACACCCAGCCCATTAAAGGCCAACAGATGCCACAGAAATAAAATCTATTATTATGACAGACCCAGCAGGGGTTGCTACTGAACAGATTCCACCACATTTCCCCTCTCACAGTTTTTCTAAACCAGCCACACTTCCACAGCCAGCTCCTAAATAAGGCACCTGCCCCTCCACCTAACTCAGAGAGAGTCAGCATCTTCCTCTCATTCTCCTTTGAAAGCTTTCCCCTCCCATTCCCAACAAGGAAAACCCCAAACCTTGCAAGCCTTGGTAGATAGAGGAGCCGGTCCCTCCAGGAACAACAGTAACACTTCCAGCTGCAAACACCATCCCCAGCTTCAAAAAACCCTCCCTCCCCTGCAAAAAGGGTGGGAGCTGATGCCTTAATCGTCAACACAAGCCAGAAACCAGGCAGCATCCTCCTATAAACACCCGGGAAAATGAGCTACCGGTGCTGCCCTTACCCACCGCGGCCCCCGGGGAGCAGCGGGCAGAGTACGGCCCCCGCACCCGGGAGAGGGTCGGGGAAGGAGCGAACATCAAACATGAAACAAGCAGGGTTGGGAGGAGCGCACTGCTGGCCCCCGGCCCCGGTACTGACCTGGAGACTTTAAACAAAGGGAACAGAGTCCTGGCTTCTTCCCTCCTGCAATTCGATCGAGCCCTGGTTAGGGACAGGAAAGGAGGAGATTCATGAATGAACACGATCCAGGCGGGAAAGTTTGCCGGGGATGGAGGGGAATAAACAAATAAATCAGAGCAAGCAAACACATAATAAATCTGACAAAAAAAAAAAAAAAAAAACAAAAAAAAAAACAGAAAGCAGCAGCAGAAAGCATCTGAGAATGAAACACAGCGTGGAGAAAGATGGGGGGCCAGGCTGAGCCCCATCAGGGGGGCACGAGAGCGGCAGCCCCCTTCTACCCCACGCCCACGGTGCCAGACACGGCCCTCCCTGCGCACAGCGGGTTTGCTCCCATGAGTAGGGAGGCAAACACACACGCATGGGCAGCAAACGGACCCCAAAACGCCCCCCTCTGCAGCTGCTGCGGGCTTTCACCAAGGGGACCCTGCCCAGCTCAGGCTCCCAGCCCAAGCACTGGACACTTATTGGGAAGAGTTATGGTCAGGGAAGAGCAAGGGAGAATCAGAGTAGATGGGCTTATTGTGGGGGTTTTTCTGGCAAATACTCAGGTTGGATCTTTCTATTGTAAGCGAGGCTGTACAGCATCGTTGTGCCCCGATTTGTGGAGCAGCACAGCCTCTCCGGGGGAGCTGCTGGCTTCCCACCTGGGCAACGTCGGCTCCAAAATCCCAGCACCCAAAAGCACCTTCCCAGCCCCGGCTCTGTAGGGTTTGATCCTTCTTGCGGGTACAGGCTGGCGTCACGCTGACGTGCTCCCTGTAATTGAGCACGATGCTGATGACTGAGATGGGTGAGTACGGGGAGGGGAAAGGCACTAGGCAGGGCTCCCCCACCCTCTGCTCCACAGGTCCGGACCCCCCGAGCATCCTGCTGAGCCCAGGCAGTGCCTGTCTCCCAGAAAAACAGCCCAGAGCTGCTTTGAACCTTTGTTTTTAGGGACATGGGGTGGTTTTCTCCTCCCCACTGGAAGCCCGTGTGCCTGGAAGAGCGGGGTGACAAGGGCAGGGGCAGGCAGGGGACAGCCGAGCTGGCAAGACCTCGGCGCCCACAAGGACCTCTTTCTTTGCCAGGGAGCGGGCAAAGCTGCACCCGGCGCCGGGAGGCAGCACAGCTCATCCATCACGCCCACACCCGCGGGACGTCTGCCCCCTCGCCCCAAGCCTGGCTCTGCCCCGCACGTCAGTCCTTCCATCGTTGCCCTCTGGGTTCAGCTATGGGGCGAGATCAGGCAGCTCGGGGGGGCTCTGTGGGGCCCTCCTTGCCCAGCAAAGAGGAGGAGGAGGAGGGTAGCAGGGTGATGAATGCCGTTTCTAACCCCTCAATAGCTGCAACCCCAATAAATGGCACTGAAGGACTCAGCAACCCTGCGAACGCTGCTGAAGCTCTGCCGTGCCGTGCTCGGGATGCTCCCAGGGCAGCCTGGGGCTCAGCCAAGCCCCCTTATCCCTGGCTTTGCGGTGGGTTTTCACCCTCAGACCCAAGCCGGGGGGATTGCAGTTGCGATGTGCGGCTCCCCCGTGCCGCTGGGACTGGCTGGGACCCTGCGCATCTCTGTGGATCAGGGTGTGGATTCAAAGGCTCACAGTTTGGGAATGGATTTCACGCCCAGAGTGAGTAATAATCTTAAAGGCATAATGGGAGAGAAACAAGAAGCAGGAAATAAAAGTGGAAAATCCTTCCTAAATACGCTTTATTCATTTGTTTTGATAATTGCAGTTCAGGTTTAATTATTTATGCCATGTTTTGTAATATGCCAGGAAACGCTCCAGAGCAAATTTGCTGCTGTTGGTAGCTGCGGTACCCGGCAGCCCTCAGCAAGGGCAGGGTGCTCGGCCACGGGTGCCCAGAAGGACCCAGGGACCCCAGCCAGCCCTGCCAGCCCGCCTGGACACGGGCAGCGGAGCCCAGAGGCAGGAGACGACCTGCCTGACCTGGCACAAGGGGCGATGCTCCCACTCCCAAAGGTAGATCTTACCTGCAAGAATACCCTTCCTCTCCCCAGCTTGCAATGAGACCTGAGTGACAAAATACAGCTTTTCTAGTGGAAATTAGAAAAAGGAGGGGGGACAAAATGGCTCCTCTTACACACCATTTTCCATGAAGAAAGACTGAACTCTCCAAACTCATCCTCAGGATTTTCTTGGTGTTGGGGGCAGGAAAAGGCTGGGGGTGTTTGCAGTGGGCAGTGCTGCCCCTGCTGCTGAGCCTCCCAAGCTGAGACCCCGGCAGCAGGTCCCAGCTCCCGGTTTTGGTCTCCACTTTACCCTACATGACCTTGGGGCAAGGATTTGCCCTACAAGCACCTTTGCTTCCCCACATGTGGAAGGGAGATAATAGACTTGCTTTTATGAAAGGCTGGCATTGACAGCTGAAAACACCTAATTATTATCTGCGGAGCACCACAACCTCCCTGGAGTTATTTTGGCTGAGATATCAAGCCACGGCATGGCCGCGCAATTCGCTCAAAGTCCTGCCACATCCTGGGAACGGAGACCCCAGCAGTGCCCAGACCAAAGCCATCCTGCCCCAAGCCTCGAGGGAGCAGCACGGGTCCCTGTCCAAGAGCTCTAGTGGCCACCCAGCCCTGAGGGACCTCGCACATGGGAAAGATGCTCCTTCACACCGCTGAGCCCGGGCAGCTCACATGGGGTCATCAAAAAGGGAGGCACAGATGGAGCTGGGAGCCACGGCGGAGCAGCCCGGCCAAGCCCCGGCTGTGCCAAGGCCCAGGGCAGGTGCAGCGGGGCAGCAGGGCATTGCTTTCTACAGGGGAGGAAGAGGAGGAGGGCAGGGAGAGGGGTGGGGAAGGCGCCATCGCAGTGTCCTTGAGTGTCCTTTAGAGGCTTTGCTTTTCATGCAGTGCAGCGGATGAGGAAGGACTGAAAATCCCAAATTGTTCTCCTCTTTGATTCCCACCACCACAGAGAGAGTTGAAAGAAGCAGCAAAGGCGAGAGCAAGGAGGAGGCGTGTGGGAAGGGAGGAGGGAGAAACAGAGGGGTACGGGGGAAAGGAGATGCTGCCGGTTCCCTTTGCCCTGCCAAGCCCTGGAAATCAGGTCCCCCTCGAGAGGACAAGGGTCCCCAGGAGCCTCCCGTGTTCACCCAGGGCTTGGCAGCTCCATGTGCCACGGAGGGGAGGCAAGGGCAGAGGATGTTCCGAACAGCCGTGCACTGACGTCTTTTTCCCAAAGCATGCCCACACCTTGGCACCACCAAAAAATCCCAAGGGGACACCCTGTCTGAGCTGACTGGCTACCCCCGAGTGCTCCCAGAAGCAGCTGGAGGAGGAAGGCAAGGTGGATGGCCACGCCGCATGCACTCAGCCGCACGTGGCGAGCACAGCCTTCGGCCTCGCCATCATCCCCTGCAGCCCAGCAGGCAGAGGGCAATGCCACGGGCTGGCACAGGGAGGTGATCTGGCAGGGCTGGAAACACGCAACCACTCTGTGTTTGGTCTGGGCAATGTGTTTTTAATGAGCCATATAATGTTTTTCAAATTATGCTGGAATCATTAATCCTCCTGAAATGAGACGGATTCTGCAGCCCGCAGGCAGCGCCGGGGCTGCCTGTTGCACGGCCGAGCAGGCAGGCGCTGCCTCTGCTCCACTGCTTTCTGGTGGCGGTGGGGCCGTTCAGGTGTGACCCCCATAGCCCCGTCCCCCACTTTTACGAGGGACCCAGCGCGGGGCCGGCCGGACCCCCGTGCCGCAGGCGCTCGGCTGCAGCACGCACGCACGACGCAGTCGGCCAGAGGAGGACCACGGCTCTCTGCAGCTCTCGCTGCACCTCCTCTCCGCTTCACGCTCCTCAGTGATACCCACTGATCCGAGCTGGATCCACCCAGCACCAGGCTCGTGCTCCTCCTCGCCCCCGCCATGTACCCACCACCCCTCGCAGACATGGGCTGCCGGTCCCCAGTGCTCCCAGGACTGCCGGGCGCTCAGGGTGCCTCCCTAGTGCAGACGTTCCGCAAGGACAAAAATGGTCGGGGAAGCAAAAAATTATCCGGGAAACAACAAACGATCAGAAACAGCCCCGCAGCACCTGGGAGGAGGTCGTGTCATCCAAACCCACCCTGCCCTCCTCTCTTTTGAAAGCACCACAGTCTCCCACGGCCAGGAGCTGCCCTTCCACCCCTCCCGGGATGCAGAGGGATGGTCTCATTCACGTGATAGGGAAAGAGGAGCAAACGTGGGTGCTCTGGGCCTCCTCCCGGGGTGGGCCTAGCAGGTCACTACAAATGGGACGTTGAAGCCAGAAAAAGGCACGTGCCGGCCAAAGCGGGGCAGGAGATGGCCGCAGTGGGCTCAGCTGGCAGCTGCCCCCGTGGAGGTGGACGCCCGTGTCTCCAGCCCTCCCTGCGCTTTCCCAGCGATCCAGCTCTAATTGCGGGAGGGAGGTGCTGTATTTTTCCATGCACGAAGATCCAAAGTGACACTTTTTCCCTTCTCTTTTCAGAGCGCGAGAGAGATGGTTCATTAACATAAAATCACCGAGCCAAATAAAAACCCTGAGTGCCGTGACAGCATCCCTCCAAATAACACGGGAGAGAAGAGTTTATGCAGCTCCAGCTCTGCCCTTGCCAAGTGCCATAGCAGCCGCAGAAGGAAAGTCAACTGACAGGTGGTTGTTTCACACCCTATTACTGTGCCATTCAGCTCGGCCGAGCCGCCTCCGAGCCGCTGACAGATGGATGGGATTTCGAGCCCCGGGCTCCAGCCCGTAGAGCCGGCAGCAAGCAATGGGATGCTCGGGAAAAGGAGCGGGGCTTGGGCCCCTTGGTGAGGCTGGGAGAGGGGTCGCCAAGCCCAGATGTTGGGCAGCTGGAGCAGGAGTTTCTCTCTAACACAGCCTTGTCTCCAGGTACCCAAAAATACCAGGTACCCAAAAAAATTGGAATGCTGGTGCATGCAGGATCACTAAGGAGCTTCCAGGCAGAGCAGGAGATGGGCAAGGCAGTGCTGTAGTCAGTGCAGGCTGACTACAGGCTTGCAAGACGCATATGCTTTATGCACACCAATTCTGCGGGAATTTAGCTTCTGAAACATGCCAGCACTTTAGAAGTGGGCATAGCCTGCGGTGCCATGCCTGGTATCCAGCTGGAGACCCGTGTCAGGGCAAGAGATCGAACCCAGGGCACCCTGGCTGCCGCAGGCACCTGGTGCCGCAGCCCCCGGGCCGGGTCCCTGCACAGCTTTCTTCCCTGCACATCGTTGGATTGACCTCTCTGTCTTCATCCCTTTCTCCTTCCTCCTCCCCTGCCTGCACCGCAGGGTTTGTAAAGGACCGGGGAATCCTACACTGGGCAATGCATCCCCCCAAAATCCCACCCCAGCACTCCACCCCTCCTGCCCGCTCCCACAGCAAGCTGCCAGCTCCCTCCGAGCTCAGCCGGGTACAGGATCTGAGCCTCTGTCATTCTGTACTTGGTCCCATTTCAGCTCAAAACACCCCATTAAGAAGAAACCACAAAAACCAGACCAGATGCCACAACCACTTTTCAAAACTGTCTCTCAGGGAGTCAGGCTACTGGGCTGAGAGTTACAGCATCCCTTCCCCACCTTGGGTATCTCTGCCTCCCATGGGTAATTAAGCCAATTAATGAGAGCCACTGACCATAAAATTTTGATGCCCGTAATCCCAGGGTGCTCACAAGGAAAACACCAGGCACTTTGGGAAAGGGGAGACAGATGGAAACGCTGGCAGATCAGGAGCCAAACGCTGTTTCCCATCGTCATGGCTGCAGGGCAGGGGGCTGACCCACGGTGCTCTGTGGGGCTGCAGCCCCAGAGCGAGAGCTGCAGCTCAGGGAAAGGCAGGAGGATGCCCAGGCTGGCCGCAGGACAGGAGCTGTAAATCTGGGCAGCTCCTGAAACATGGAAGCTTTTAACAGGCTGTAATTGAAATATATAAACTTGAGGTGGAGGAAATCTGACAACGCCAGCCAAAGCGGCCGTTCACCGGCTTGGCTGGAGCAGAGGAGCACCCGTGGGCGAGGAGGAGCGGTGCCGGCAGCCGCAGCCTGGGGACCCCTCACCTCCACCCACAGCCACGGCCCATCCTTTTGCGGCTGTCCCTTTCCGATGTCTGAGCACTGAGACACAGCGGGGTGACCTGAGCAAGGGGCTGTGGGGATGGGACTGGAAGAGAAGCTGCTCCTTGACTCTCCTTTCCCAGTTATGCTGGAACACTGGTTCCCAGTTTGGGGGTGGAATGCAGATGCTATTTTTCCCAGCCTAAAGCTATTAGCTGTGCTAGAAGCCCAAGTGCATCATCTTCTTTCACCCTCCTCCCTTTGCAATCAGAACATTTCAGCATAGGGAGAGAAAAAACAAACAAACCATAAGTGTTTGTCCCCCCCTTCCTCTTCCTCCCACCCCCACCCAGCCCTCTCCATCAGTCCTTCTGTTGGAGATGAATTTAAAAAAAAAAATCTTCATTTGCATTTATTCTGAAAGTGGAAACCATGCAGGGGGAGGGAAAAAATAAAAACAGCTGACAGCAAAGTTTTATTATCCCCATTGGGTGGTGAGGAGCAAATCAGTAATTTTTTAACAAGCATTTAAGCTCCTTTGCCGAGTGCCTCTTTGAGCCTTGGTGCACCTGCAGCCTGGCACAGCCAGGAGGGGGGTTAATGAGGACCTTTGATGGAAAGCAAGCACAGCTGATGAGTAACAGCACGTGCTCTCCCATTTCGAGCTGCAGATCCTTGCAGTGATGAGCTGGGACCTCCCCAGGTCCACATGCATTGCTGCGGCTGCTGGCGATGGAGCCTGTCTGGTGGGTAAGACCCACTCGCATCGACCCGTCGCAGGCTCCAGACCTCCCCGGATGATGCTAGCAGGATTGCTCGCTGCTTTTTGAATCCAGTAATTCTGCAAAGCTTGGCCAAGCAGCCTCTACACTCCAACCCAGGGACCTCAGACCAGGCATCCCACCTAGAGCTGTTTTAATAATAATAATAATAGTCACAAAACTTGACCACAGCTGCTGGGAAAGAGCCAACTGAGCAAAGCGCTGGCGATAGAAGAACTTCACAGCCACAGAGCTGGCACAAAAGGGAGTCTCTATCCTTCTCATACCTCCCCACCAACTCCCATCCAGCCCCACACCAGCGCTGCCCCTTCCCACGTCCAGCCCCCCAGGGCTGTGGGTGCCGGCCCCCATCACGCTGCTTTGCTGGAGGTCCAGCACCTCCAAGCCAAGATCTGCAGTGCTGGAGCAAGCGGCAATTTGTGCTTCACAAATTGCAAGTGGCAGCAAGCTGGGGATGCTACCCCAGCGCCAGGGGCAGAGCAAAATGCTGGAGAAGTGACTCCCCGCAGAAGCAGGGACTGCAGCACAGCACTCTTCCTCCTCCCCATTTGCACACCGCAGCTTCCCAATGCCCAGCTCAAACCCCACTCCGCTGCACCCTCAAGCCTCTCTGAAAGAACCCTCCAGCCTGCAGCCTCCCCCTGTTTCCTCCCCAACATGCTTGGAAATAAAATATTAACTGCAGGAGCCTCAATGGACTTGTCCACGCACATAGCACCCTGGGGACACCCACACCCACTCGCCTCCTCTTCTGACCCCCGAGACGGAGCGCAGCCAGCCTGGCCCCGTCCGCCTCCCCAGGCACCGAGCCCCGGCTGCGTAGGGATGCTCCCTGCAGCCCCAGGCTGCGCTCCACGCCGTGGGACACCACTCACACGTGTCCGTGTGTGCCAGGCATGTCCCTGGGGCGCAGAGGCAGCCACAGTGCACCCCGGCTGGGATCGATGCATGGCAACGAGGAAAATCAATTTCTATAATTAAACCCTGCACTGCTGGGCTGTATGCCTCCCGCCCTGCTCCCCCCAGCAGATGCAGCAATGGGGTCTTTCAGCCCCACGGCAGTGGCCCATGGGGACTGCTGCTCCTGGCCGGTGCCAAGGCAGCACCCACATGGGTCCCTGCAGCAGCAAAGGGCACCCAGGGCCTCCCTGCTCCCACAGCAAGGCTTCAGTACGGGGAATTTCCTAGTGGAAAAGAAAGCAGAGGCAGACACGGGTGGGTGTTTCCCACCAGGCTGGGCCTTTGCTGTGAGGCTGATGCCGTGAGCACCAGGGGAAGGGAAGGAGGGAGAGGGGACGAGGACAATGTGGGGGGACAGACGTGCTCTCCCCACCGAGGTGGAAGTGTCCAGCCAGGATAGAGAAGGTTCACACCCCGGGCTTACACCCACCCCAACACAGCAGAGAGGTGCCTTCATCTCCCTTTCCCTAAAGGGAAAAACCACGTTTGGGGGGAGCTATGTGGCTTTCCTATGTGGGGAACCAGGGCTGAGCCTGGTGCCAAGGCTAACGGCCCCACCATCGCTAACCCCACCACCTCCCAGTCCAGTGTAATTGCCGCGCCAGTTCTCAGCATTGCCCCCCAGCCAGAGCCACCCAGGCTGCCCCCAACCCTCTCCCATTCCAGCCCACCTCCCCAGGAGAGGGATGAGCATCTCCCAGACCACAAGCAGGACGTTCCAGAAAAAAAGAACCAGGCGAGCATCCCTCCCTGCCCATCTTGCTGGGAAGGGAGGGACGGCTCCTGACAAAGACTAAAGCTCCCTTTGCACAAAGACACCAGCCCTTTGGCAGCCCTGCCAGTGCCTGTGGCTCCTCACTTGTTCCCCCCCCAACCCTACCAGCTCCCCCGGGGGGGATCGCAGCCCTGGGGGAGCAGGGCTCCTGTCAGAGGGAGCACAGAGCCATTTCCACAGGCGTGTGAATGCTGGCAGCTTCGGGGGCAGTCTGGTGGGAAATAATTAGCACATTGGAAATGTATTCCTCATTAAAATGAGGGAAGAGCCACCGCTGGGGCTGGAGCAACCATGTGGCTTCGGGCAGCTTCGTTGGGGCACTGCCCTGAACCCCAGGCTGGGTTTGCCAGCAGCGGGGATCCTGCACAGCAGCCCCTGCACCAGCAGCAGTGTGAAAGCCACAAAGCAACCAGAAGGATTGAAAAGCATCTGCACCCCCAGGACCTGGGTGCTGGCAGACCTTGAGCACGCTTGGGGTCCCCGGGACTGACCCAGCTATAGGGAAGGGCTGAATTCCCTGCCTGATGTCAAGGTAGGGGATGCCCAACCCCTACATGGACCAGCTGAGCAGAGGGATCCCTTCCATCTCCATCCTTAAGTGAGAGCTGGCTGGATGTGACCCCCCCTCCCATACCCTGAGACACCTGTGAAGGGGCGCAGCTCCCAGGAGCCCCACTGCTGGTGCCGGGCGCGTTCCCAGGGCCAAGCACAGCCAAAACCAACTTCCCCGGGAGTTGGGTGCCAGCACCCACGCAGCAGCGGGCGAACGCGGGGGCGAAAGCATCGCCACTCCCCAGCCTGTCTCACCACAACCAGGGCGAAAAAATGGAGAGAACAAAGAGGGGAGAGGCTGCGGGGCGAAGGCTGGGCGCTCCCTGCAGCACGAGCGGACAAAAGGACCCCCACCCACGAGCAGCACAGCCCTGGAACACGTTCCTGTCACCCATCGGGACTGGCACGGGGCAGGGCAGCGCTGGCGGCCACAGCACACCGTGCCCACGCGTGCACACCCGCACGCACACCCACGCACCCCTGCTCCTGCGTGCACACGCGGAACGGGGAGCAGATCCCGCCGTGGCTCTCCTTCACCCCCAAACACACGGGGAGCAGCCGGCCGTGGCACAGGGCTGGGGGAGGGCAGGCAGCCTTTGGAGTTATTTTAAGTTTCCCTCCCCGCCACATCCCCCCCACGCCCAAGCCCAGCCCGGGATGCGCCAGATTTTTTTCCTCCTCCTGCAAGGATGCTCAAAATATCTCACAAGGGGTGACCTGCAGCCCCGCGGCTCATCCTGCCCTTTGTGTCTCAGCAGTGGCTGGGGGGGAAGGAAAAAGGGGAGAGAGCAGGTAGGAGAGCAGCCCGCAACCTCCCTCCTCCTCACCCATCTGTCTCTCCAAGCTCGCAGAGAAAGGAAATCCAGAGCCCGACAGCATCCAGCCTGGCTTGGTCAGCAAAACATCATGTTTAATGCACAACGCTGCAACAACAGAGCTGAAAACAGCCATAGGCACAACAACGGATTTCTTCGAGCATCCCCGATGAGCCCCCGCCCCCAAACACCCCATCGCTCCAGCTCCCCGCGCTGGTGTTTCTAGGACAGCGGCTCTCCAGCTACTTTATCCCTTCGGAGCAAGGCAGCCCCGACAACAAACAACCCCGAGAAGCAGCATCACCCCCAGCGCCAGCGCAGCATCCCCCAGCCCCTCTGTCCCCTGCGCCGGGGGGGACACCGCATCCCCGGTGCAAGCAGCCGAGCCCTGCGCACACCCCTCCGGAGCACCACAACCCCATGCACACCCTTCCTGGGTGTCAGTTCACAGCCAGCAAACTCCAGCGCCGGGAGCAGCAATTTTTTTTCCCCCCAGGCATCAGCACCACTGCCCTGGCGACGTGGAGGGAGGAGGAAAAAAAACCACACAAATAAAAAAAATACCTGCTACTTAAGAATGGATGCACATAGTGAGAGTGACATGCCTTGAGAGGGTGTATTCCCCATTTCTGCTCTGCTTGCTCTCTTTTCTTTCCTTTCTCTCTGCGAGGGGCTCAGGCCCAGCCAACCATGGGAGACGGAGGCAGGAGTGCGAGCGTGCGGGCACGCGGGTGCGAGCGCGCGCCGGGGTGTGTGCGCGTGGGAGCGCGCAGCTCGGCGATGTACAAAGGAACAAATGGGAAAAACACATTAGCTCATGATAGATTAATGTGCAGGAAGACGGCTCCCCCCTCTCCGCTCCCTCTTAAAGGCCCCTACGTTTTATTCCGTGATAGGTGGCTAGCCCAAATGCCAGGAGTAATCAGGGTGGCATGCAGTTGCCACCATGTGCCATCACCCGCTGACAGCAGGAGAGGCAGCTGGACCCGTGGGGCACGTACAGGAGAGGCAGCCCCGGGTGATGTGCAGGAGGAGCGCTCAGAAGACATTATATACCTCGAAAGCGGACAGCAAAATAACATTTGCACATCTCTTGGGAGAGGGGCGGGGTGGGTGGTATCCTGCCACAGTCCTGCGTGGGCAGCCGTATCGCTTCTGCTCTAAAGGTGAGTCAGGGAAAACGAAGCAAAAAGGGTGGTGGAAATGCTGCCAGCAGAGCCGTGACCATATCTGGCCCTGCGGGACTGGCAGCTCCCAGCTAACGCAGTGACACGGCCTGTCCATCATTTGGCAACTGCAAATTCCCTGCACAAGCAGCCAGCAAAGACCCTCTGTAGCAGAGCGCCGATGGCATGAGGGCACCTGCGCCAAGGCTCAGTCCCCACCTGGCAGCACCCACCGTGGTGGGGACCCACCCGCGGGCTCTGAGCACTTGTGGTCCAGGGGGACAGCAGCCCCCACAGCGTGACGGGTACACGAAGGTGTCCCGCTGGCACCTCCTTGCCAAGAGAAACACACCTAAGGTCCACCAGGGAGAAAGAGGAGAGACAGGGCAGGAAAAAATAAATAAGCAGCCGCTGCGATTTGCACAATTTCCCAGGACCAGCAAGGAGGGCTTGCAGGATTTCTCCCCTTCCCTCTGCAGTGGTGCTGTTCCCATCCCCGTGGGATGGGGGCTGTGGAGCCAACCAGCACCTCCCCAGCGAGGGGAAGGGGACACCAGCTAACCCAGACCCCCCGCAGCCCCCACGCTCCCTGCAGCGCTGCATTAGCTGGAGAGCCGCTGCCCAGCGGCACCCGGGAGCGCAGCAACGCTGGCTCCATTAGAGAACATCCGTGGGGCGAAAGCCTTTTCCAGCACCAGTGAAGTGCATCTTGATGGGGCTGACATGCTCCTGATGGTAGGATGCCCCAGTATACACAGCCTAGGGGGGGGTCCAGGGCATCCCAGGGCTGACATGGGCTGTGCATGGGGACGGGGCCCACTGCAACGTGCCGCCTGTCCCTGCTCGGTGATGAACCCCAGCAGGCTCATCCCGTGCCCCCAGTCAGCCCCAGTGCGCCCCATCGCCACCTTGCACCCCTGCAACCACATCTTGCTGCGGTGGGAGAGGGGAAGAAGGGGAGCTCTGTGTGCTGGGGGGACAGGATAGAGGCGGAAAAAAAGATGAATGAAAAATGGGAATGGAAAGAGTTGCTGTTAGACCTGGGGCACTTCAGAGATGTAATAAGAGGTGAAGTGTTTATAACATGGAGTGAAATCCTCTGGTCTGTGTCTCGCTGGTAGGCAGATTAGAGGAGCTAAAGTTCCCCCGGGCATTAAAAGTCTCTTACTTAATACCAAATCCTAATCTGCTGCTCTCTGAGAGATGCCACTGGGAAAGTCCAAACCATCCCATGCCAGAGGGGAACGCGGCTGCCCCACTGGGCCATCCCACACCCAGGCACCTCCCAAGCCAAGTGAGAGAACCTGCGTGGGACAGATCCTGCCCTCCCCACGGGCTCCGGGCTTTCCCACGACAGACCCCACGCTGCTGCCTGCTGTGAACCCAGGGGGAGGTTTCATTTGTACGGAGCATCAGGTGGGAAATTCAAGATGAGAGGTGTAAACTGCTCCGTCCCGGCTGCGGCGGCCACCAAGGAGCAGATTAGAGACATTTTGGGGTATCTGGGATGGACAAAAAACTGAGCAGCCGGGAAGGGTCAAAACAACCTGACACAAACCCAGCGATGCTGTGACAGCTTACCCCTGCCACCGACAAAGCCCCACGCGTTCGGCACCGGCACCAGCAAACCCAGCCCTGGCACCAGGGACGGGGCTGCACTGTGGGGTGATGCCGGCTGACAGCTCACTGACTTCGCAGCTTGCGGAGAGGCAGGGGTTTTGATCACGGCAGATCCAAGTGAGGCGGTGAAACGTCTCTAAATGAGCTGAAATGCGTCTAATCGGCACATCTATTTTCTAACAAGTTACATATTCCCTTCAGAGCTCCAGTCATTTCAAAAACACATTAAGGAGAAATATTTGAAAGCTAAAATGTATTAAACAAGCACTTCATCCTCATCAGTAGAGAGGTTATAGACCTTTGCTGGTCTCCTTCCAATAACCTTGCATGCAAGATACCACGAGGCAATCTCCTGTTTTCAAAAAACCCATTAAAAACACGTGCACGAGAGGCCGGTCCCGGGGTCCAGGCTGGGTTGACACACACACATACCCCCCAGAGCACCTTTACGGGGGCAGGACAGGGCAGTCGTGGCCCCCCTAACAGCAGCCAACACCGCGGGCAGGGGGCACAAGCCAGCCCCCGCCCGAAATCATGGGAGTGACCTGAAAACATCCAAGGTTTCTTGGAAGAAAGCCGACAAGAGCGCAAGTCTATTTATTTCTGTTTTCTGAGGCTTTGCAAAAGGGGAATGGAGAGGGAAGGTCCTGCAGCCACAAGAGAGAGGAATTTCATTTGAAAAGGAAAGCAGATATCACATATAACCTCACGACACCAGGAGCTGGCACTTCAGCAAAAGAGCCAACATCTCAGATCCATGCGAGAGCTGTGGGAATGGGATCCCACAGGGGCTGGCTCCCCCCAAAACACCCTCAACACCAACCCCACTGCAGAGACCTGCAGCCTTCTTTCTTTCCAATAAAAGAGGGAAAAGGAAGAAAAGAGGCTCCTAAGCCTTCTCCCATTCTCCCCAGCTCGGCTGCAGCCTCGCAGCAACACAGTCACCATTTCACCCTCCTGCTCCCAAACCCCCCCAGCCCTGCAGAAGGGGCTCGAGATCCCTTCGGCGCTGGGCTGGACGGGAGGAACATGAAAGCTGAGCCTTGGCTCTCAATTATTTATCATACATTTCTTTTTTTGTCTGACTTGTCCTAAGAAGTCCTTTGAAGCACCCGCCACAGGATGAGATTTAGGTGCTTCTTGCCTATAATTAGCCCTCCCCCTGTACAAAGCCATCCTCATCCTCTCTCCTCTGCTGGGCAGCCCAAGCTGGCCAGGGCAGTTCACACCTCCAGGAGGTAAGAAAGGTTTTGGGGAGCAGGAGCTCCTGCCACCTTGCCCCTGCAAAGGGCCACAAATGCCACCCACAGATGGGTGGGGGTCAGCACCACAGCCTCCCCCTCCCCCAGGCCAAACAAGACCACCCCTGAGGACCTAGAACCCCAAAAGTTTAATAGCATGATGCTAATAGGATGCTCTTATTAGCCCTACAATATCCCTCCTCTTGGCCTCAGCAAGGTCCCCCAGCAATGAGTTCCCCATCTATGCAGCCATCAAAAAGAGTTTTCCTTTACCTGTCTGACTCTGCCACCCACTTCACTGGGGGTTCACATCCCCCATTAACAGGGTGCTTCAGAGCAGGCAAAGCCAAATCTGCCCCCCAACACAGTCTCAGCAAAAAAAAAAAAAAAAAAGCCCCAGCTTGGCTCTGCCCCATCCTTAAAACCCACCAGCTCCACCCAAGGGGAGGAACCCAGTGCCTGGAAGAGGCTGTGAATGGGAGCATTGATACAAGCATGACCCAGGCACCCTGAGCCCTTGCCAGCTCTGAGGTTGTCCCCCACGTTAACGGTGGCTCTCACTGCTCTGTGTGTGGCAGCTCAGTCCAAAAAACCACAGCTGTAAGCAGGGACATGTCCAGGCTTTGTACACAAACATTCGGTGGGTGTAAGCCTGTCCATCCCACGTGCAATCCCTGCTAACCCGTCCCCAAAGAAATGAAATAAGTTTGAGATGTCTCAGGCTCAGCCTCGCCCTCCGGCACCGTCCCCCTCCGCTCACCGCCTTGCCTGGGAGACGTTGAAGCAAAGCCTGAGCATCTGAAGCACCAGAGTCTGCCTTGCTCATATTTTTAATATAGCTTCACACGGAGCCATCCCACATACATCTGTCCCCCTCAGCACAGGCTCACATTCACCCGCGTGCCCAGCCCCTCGCCCACGCTGGCCGCACAGCCACACGTTTCCATTTATAACGCACCTAGTCACGCACAAGCCCTCGCATCTTCATCCCGCCACATGCAGGCTCGGGGATGTGCCTTTTCCATTCCCCCCTCCAGACACACTCCGTCTTCTTCCAAAATCCACCTGGAAAGCTTAAGAAAGCCTTTACATTCCCTTTAAGCACCATTTGTATTGCCACCATCAAGCCCCCTTCCTCCTAAAAAACCACTCTCCACAGGGTCCTACCAGCAACACCCAGATTTTCCACTCCCAAGCAGCCCCGTTATGGACAAAGAATAGCAGAACCACACCTATAATACTACAGCCTCTAAATAAGGACCATATTATTCCTCTTCCAAATGTAAAGCCAGGAAAACAGGCACAGAGCAGGGGAAGGGGCTTTGCCAGGTCCCACCGATGCTGGAGTTAGCCCAGGGTCCCTGCTCTGCCCCAGCTGCCTCAGGCCACGGAAATCTCCCTCTGGGAGTTCAGGGAAGAGGCTGGAGCACTCCAGAAATGGGTTGGACAAGCAAGAAAAGATATCTAGAAGAGGGAAAATATTGCAGAACCTGAACAAATTCCCCAGCCTGCCCCACACAGGGATAAAACTGGGAGGAGCTGCCTGCCCAATTTCACAGTGACT
Organism: Morus bassanus; assembly: GCA_031468815.1. Taxonomy (NCBI): domain Eukaryota; kingdom Metazoa; phylum Chordata; class Aves; order Suliformes; family Sulidae; genus Morus; species Morus bassanus. The sequence goes on from CM062591.1 coordinate 6,320,246, forward strand.
GGTGAGGGCTTAATAACAGTTAAATAATACATGTATTGGCAGATGTTTATAAGCAAAGCCACCACCAGCAAATAGATTTCATTGTCTCAGAAAGGGACCCTTTGCTGCTTCCGTGTCCCTTCCCATCTGGAGCACATGAGGAAGCCGACAGTCCCCCTCGGAGCCTGTCCGCACCTGATTTCCACTGGGAACCGGTCTGCAAAGCTTGCTTGTGCTCAGCAAGCCCTGAAGACTGAGCGATCCTCATTCCCCAGCCCTCCTGCAGCAAATCCAGGCGTGTGGAGGGGGGCGACCGCCCCATCCTCCATGGAGGCAGGTGGTGGAAGGAGGTGACAACCTTCAACCGCAGCGGCTTGAAGGGGAAGGGTTTGAAATTGTAGAAATTCAAATCCTGGAAGAGAAGAGATGCCTCGGTCAGGGAGTTTGGACCCTCAGCTTGTTTCTTAGGAAAGGAAAAAGAAATTCAGCCCTAATGCGGAAACCCAAATCCTGAGGTCTGAGCCAGATCCTCGCGCATCCACAGTCATTTTAGGGTTGAGGCTCACCTGCAGCTGCACGTGGGTGTCATTATACAGCTATACCTATCGCTGCACATCTGGATGGCGTGTCTGAATCCACAGGGATTGACCCAGGTATAGTGACCGCTGTACATAAATACCCAGCCCTGTCACGCTATTGAAGTCGGCCGGCGGCAGGAGCGAAGCTGCTGGGAGCTGGACCTGGGTCGTGGAGGGGATGCTGCATCTCACGTGCTCTGGGATGCCGGGTGGCAGAGGCCGTGCAGGCACAAGGCTCCTGGGGTGACGTGCTCCGGCAGCAGCTCCCTGTTGCTGCCATTATCCGCTGCTTTCCTCTGGGCATCGGGAAGAGGAAAAGTCTCCATGGCAACCGAGGACAGATGTGACCACGACTTGTAATGGTGCTCCACAGCCAGGAAGTTTTGGGGCTGAACGAGGCACCCGTGTACCAGACATGCTGCAAACTGTCTGTGAGGACACCTACCTTCCATCACCCGTGCAAGGAGGGGTGACCTATAATTGCCCAAATTGTACAGCAGGGAACCTGGGCAAGGCCACAGAGGGGAACTGGGGCTGGACCCCCACTCCTAATCCCCAGCCTAGTCTCTCCAGCTCAGCCGGGGCGCTGGGGCTGCCCTCTCCCCCCATGGGTTTGACAGGCAGGCTGCAAGGAGGAGGGTGGGATGTGCTGTGAATTACACCAAATTTCTGCAGGTTGCGGCCAGCTTCCTGGGCTAGCGTTAAAGAGGAGGTGCTATCTTTCATCAGCCGGTAGCCAGGTTTCTCTCCACAAGTGCTGTGTGGGCAAAGAATTGTTGATGCATAATGTATGGACATCTGAGCAGGAGGGGGGTGGAGGGAAGAGGATGAAGAAGAAAAGGAGAGGAGCGGAAAAGAGGTTGAGAGTCAGGTCTTCTCCCTCTTCACCCCAGATTTGGCATCTTTCTCTGCTATGCATGGACCCTTTGCTGCTTAAAGCCTTGCAAAACTCCCTGCCCTCCTCAGCGCTGCTCCGCGGGACCTCCAGCCATGCTGAGGGCTGTCCCCAGAGTCTAGCCGTTAAACGGGGACAGAGCCCCAGCAGTGCTGCTCCTTGGGGGCTAAGCAGTTGTCAGCTGGTGGCACAGCAGCCCGTGGCCACAGGACAGGCCTACATACAGGAGAGAGAGCTCTGCATCCTTTCAAGAGACATCTGAGCCTCCCCCCTTCCCGCAGAGCCATCCCAGCAGCCACCCTGCACGGGAAGAAAAGCCAGATGCTTTACAAGGTTTGATTTCTTCCTGCAGCTTTAAGAGGATTTTCTCATCAGAAGGAGCAGCTTTGCCGATTGTGGAGATGACCGATATTTCCACTAACCAGGCAAGAAATCCTGCACTGACCCCCAGCTGCGGTGGCCTGGGGGAGGACAGGCTCAGGGCTCACCATGCTCGGCTGACTCGATCCGCCCTTTCCTGTATTGCTCAGGATACCACCAGCCCTGCGCCTAGCAGAGCCCCTGGAAGATACAGCTTAGGAGGCAATAGCAGGATCTTCCATTGAACAGAGAGAGAAAAACCCCCAAAGCCCCCTGTACTGAGCTGATCACAGCCGTAAGACGACGTTGGCGACGTAGCAGCAGCCAAGAGGCCAGTGCAGGCTGGAAAACCTGCCCGGGTGATGGTGCAGGACTTCCCCGTGTCTGGGACCTGCTGGCAGAGCCACGCAGGAGCCTTGTCCCAGCAAAGACAGCAAGAAGGACTCGTTAGTATGGACGACAGAAATTACTTTAGTTCTCCAGTATCTTATTAGTCACCAGAGTTTAGTGAAGGTTGTGGCAAACAGGAGCCATCAGGGAAGCCAGTAGAAGGCTCCCTCCTGCTGATAGGGTTTCTCCAAAGCCTCAGGGCAGCTCAGGAGAAAGCCAAGGTGTTTGCTGGGACGTTCAGCAACGGCACAAGAGAGACAAGTTATCACGGGCTGATCACAGGCAGACGCTGACGGTTAAAAGGGAAGACGGCATGCTGGGGCAAGCAGGGAGAGGTCGTAGAAAGCCATGAGAGCAAAAAGCAGCAGGTGATTTTTTTTTTTTTTTGTGTGTGTGTGCTAGGAGGAGGAAAGGCAGCAGAGAGGAGCAAAGAGAAGAGCAATACAGCAAAACCATCAGGCCTGAAAAGCCACCTCCCTCCACAGCAGCATCCAGCATGGGCATGCTTGGGGCAAAATGGTGTTTGTCAAGGTCGAGGGCAGCCCTGCACTGCTGGAGACAGACATGGAGGAGATCCCAGCAACGGGCTTTTAGAGGGGACTGGAAAGAGTGGAGTTTGGGCGATATTCTGTGCCAAAAAATAAAAGGGGGGGGGGGGGGCCGTTAAGATTAAGACACTGTGGAAGGGGAAACACAAGGAGAGAGCTGAGTCACGGCTAACACCTCGCTCACGGGTAAATGCCACAGCCTGAGCAGAGCAGCGCTGTCTGCAGCATCCAGAAAAGAAAGGAAAAAGCGTAGGGTAGAGGACTTAGAGGCAGGGATTAAGTATTATTTACCATGGTTGTGCTTGAGCTGATGGCTAGACAGCCGCCAGGAGACAGCACAGAGGCAATCCTGAGTCATTATCAGAGATTTAGCGAGTGCTCGCAGACCCTGGCTGCTCCTCCCAGTGCCCCAAAGTAAAAGCATGCGATGGAGAAAGAATCGCATCAGACGCAGCAGTAACTTGGATTTCTCCAGGTCCTTGCTCTCCTGAAGCAGAATTTTCTCTGCTTCAGGCAAGAGGGTCCTTGGGCTGCCCATAACCTCCACAGCACCAGCTCGTTTGTGAGGAGGGGCTGCCCTGGGTGGGAGGATGCAGGAAGAGCCTGTGAATCACGCGCTGCACAGGGCAGCCACGCTGGGAAAGCTCAGAAGGTGGAAATGTCTAAAAAGAGTGAGTTCAAAGCCTATTTCTGTAGCAGAAGGTACCAGAAATCTGGGTCAGAAGGGATAGGAGACACGTCAGTGGCTTGCTAGATGAGAAAGACGTGTTTCTCCAAACTTGGAGGATGAGGTCCCAATGCCAGCAGCTCAGCCGTGCCCTGCTGCAGAGCTCAGGGTCCCATGGGTGCCCCCAGCTGGGGGTCGGGGACCCAACGGCATTTCCAGCAACACCCCGCAACAGCAAAGTGCAAAACAGAAGAGTTAAGGAGGTTACAGGGAGCTGCCTTTTGCATACGTGTTAACAGAGACAGGTCGATTCTGCCCAAAGCCCCATGGCCAGTCAATACCGAAGCATGCCTGAAGCCCATTTTTCCCCGGCGCTGTGCTGGGCTCGCCCCGGGAGGGCGAGGCAATGGGCAGCAGTTAGGGATGACACGCTCCATGGCAATCAATAAGCAACAGGAGCGTTGCATGAGGTTTTCTTCTTGCTTCCCACTGACTCAACGATCTGGACTTGGCAATTCAAATATGGTTGATTATCTCTCCTGCCATACAAAAAGAAGGTTTCTGGCAAAGATTTCTAGAAAACTTGGGTTCATCCCAGTACAAATGAGGGAAAACTTTTGAAAAGTCAAAAACGCACAGGATGGGAAAAATCTTTTCCTGAAAAGCTAAAGCCAGATGAATGCATCTCTCCTCTTCCCTACGAAGGCAGCAGCATCTTCCTGTACTCATGGTACTTTCTCCATTTGATTTATACAGTAAGATACCCTCCTTCCCAACTTCCTTGCCCTGGTCTCCTTCTGCTGGAGAGAAACTCCCTTGAATTTGTAAGAAGACCTCAAGGCAGGCAAAGCCACCTGGATGGTGAAACCATTTCTAAGAGGAATTTGCAAGGAGCTGGTGAGCCTTGAGGGCTCCGATAGACTTCTTCCTCCCTTGTTTTCCTGAAACGCAGCAGCAGCTGCCAGCAGACTGTACCTTTAAATCAGAGGCAAGCTGGTCCCCAGGATAGCAGCTGGAAAGGGCATATCCATAGCTCTGACAGGGATAAGAGCCTCTGCAGTCCCTGGGAATTAGCAAGCACAGGCTGACAGAGTGCAGCCTGGAGCCTGCCTGGCTGCAGGTATTTAAGAGGCTGTGAAGATGATGTTCAGCCCCACAAGCTGGAGGGGAGGCAGAATAGAAGTCAAACGCATGATGCAGAGGGAGCTGCAGAGGACAGACGGGCTCAGCTCACCCAGCTCCAGGACAGATGCGACAGCATTCCGGCTTGGCTTGGACCACGACCAGGAGGGCACAGCCTGTGCAGAGGGAAGAGCTCACTCCTCCCTCCTGCCAGAGCTCAGCACCTTGCACTGGGGAGCATCGGCTGCGAAGGAACAGAGCTAGAAAACTAAACCAAACACAGCCCAAAAAAGTGTGGGAACACGGCAGCAGGGCAGGAGCGCAGGTACCCACACGCTCCTGACCCTGCCCGCTCCTTACACACATCTAAGCTCCAAAGGACTTCCTGGTATGATGCTATTTAGGATAGAAACACCAATCACATTTCCCTTCAATGTGATCTTATCAGGGTTGGGCTTGCCAGCCAGAGCTAATTAAATCCTGGATGCAGTCGCTGCTTAAATGAAAGTTTGCTTCCTGCAATAGCAAAGCCAAGGATGGAAGCAGCCTGTGCTTTCTTGTATCTGGCAAGAACATCTGCCACGGCCAGCTCACATTGGTCCTACCTGCTCCACGGCTGTACACACAGGTCCAGAGTGAGGACCCCCTTCCCTGGCTCTGCCCAGGCTTAACATCCCCAGTGTTTGCAGGAGGCAGATAACGTACATGAGGGGCCACATGCAGGAGCCAGCTGCAATTCCCAGGGTGGGAGGTGCTGCCTTTCCTTAGCTTTGAGCCCTGCCTGGGGTTACAAGGTGCATGATGCTACTAGTGGGCACCAGGTCCATCGCAAGAGCTCCGAGCTTTGCATTGCACATTGTTGCTATACTGATGCAGCACAAGGCATTGCAGAAACAACCTGGATACCAAAAGCAGCATCTGTCTCAAGAGATTACAGTCCAGCCGCAGCACAAAGTTACCTTGAAGACAGTAGGCTGTGCTTGCATAGCCAGGCACTCAGTTCAGAGCTGCGAAAGCAGCTTTACTTTGCCTTCCAGGTCACAGGGGCTGGCAGAAGGCAGCCAGAAAAGGCAGCTCTTACCCCTTAACCTACCCCTGGCCAGGAGGCAAAGCCATCAGTCCGGCACCTTCCAGCAGCTGAGGAACAAAGGAAAACAAGAAATAAAAAGGAGATTGGGGGACCAGCAAAGCCGCCAGTGTTTCTGGCACACTGGTCCCTGTGAAGGCTCGTGGCTCTGCCGATGAGCCCACGGCGGCTGTGCGGCACAGAGGGTATCCCCCAGCTCTGCTCCCAGGCAGCGCCTGGCCTAGTTTCCATGACCCATAAGCAATGGGAGGAAATCACCCAGACTGCTGTAATGAGTGCTTTATTAGGAAATCTTTACTGCAGGACAGGGATATTAAAGTGCCATTTGCCATTTGAAATCCAGGGATGCTCTGGTGCAGCAATATGCTTCTTCTCACTTCTGGTTTCCTCCAGCTAATCCCACCTGCTTTTCATGTGGCTTCTGCTTTAAGGAGACTTCAAAAGGCATCACAGCTTTAAAATGTTGGGGAAACCTCCCTAATCTACCTTCCACATTGCTAAGTCCTCATAGTCCTAAGAAGCCCTCACAGGCATTAACCCAACAGCCAGGCTCTATCCCCTCGGTATGGGGAATAGCAGGATACTTTAAAGCTAAGCAGAGAGGATGATCATACAGTTAAAGCACTGACAGAAAACCTGATAGCTGGGGATCTAGTCCCATCTGCCATATGCTTCCTCCAGGACTCTTCATCTCTATATTTGGGCAATCCATACTTGCCTGCCTCTAAGGGAAGGTGGGTGGCGGGGAGGCTATCACAAGCTGTTGTGCTTTGCGGGACTTTTTTAGCGTTCTTATGAAAGCTGGGGACCAATTTGCAGGGTAAATTGGATATCCTTGTCATCCTAAGACACGTCCTTTCAGTACAGTCTGTGTGAGCTCTGGCAGCCACAGCCTGGTCTGCTCAGGAGCAGCGGAAGGGGCTGGGGGCAAGGGCTGAGGAGCATCGTTGACACATCCAGGGCTGGACACCAAGGGGTTCTGCAGATCAGAGCAGCGTGTGATGCACAGGGCAGGGAGGGGAGAAACCAGGACCTGCCAGACCCTCACGGTTGGGTGGGTTTTGTCTAGCTCCATTCACGTCAGCCTCTGATACCAGGACCTGGCAAGTTGTTCCTAAAAAGCCCAGAGCAAGAAGGTGATGAAAGAAAAAAATGTGCTTACAGGCTCCCACCCCTAATTCAACCTGTCTAGAAACCAGCTCTCCAATAAGCCCGTTCAATACCACTTGAGTCTAGAAGATGCAGCAAATAAATCGTATTGCTGGGATGGAGGAGCCTACAGCCAGAGCCCAGCCATGCAAGCGCAGGGGATGCACACCAGGCACGGAGGAGGCAGCGTGGAAAGCCCTTCTCACTCCACGAGGTTTGCACACCTGTGTTCAGATGTTTTGGGCAACAACCTCACCCACACAGGCATTGCAACCTGGGTGGCTGGTTGCTTCTCCCTCATCCATCATCTCGCAGGGCTGAAGGCTGTCATTAGCCAAGGAGAAGGGAAGGAGCCAGAGACATCATTGCTCTCACGCATAGGTGCCTTCCCTCTTGCAAACATTGCCAATCAGAGAAGAAAGTGGGATGAAAACAGCTCCCGAGGGAGAGCGGGCAGCTGGAGATGGCAGGAGAGGAGGGAGGAGGCAGGGGGAGGAATCCCGAGATGCCTCGCTACTGAGTTCACGCTGAGTGGAATTGCTGGCAATTTTGTAACAGAAAAACAAAAAATGCTGGCAATTTTGTAACAGAAAAACACAATTCAACAGATTTGTGTGAATCTTGCAGGGGGGGAGCAAAGGCCTGTCAGCAGGGTTAGAGGCAGGAGGGGAGAAGCAATGCCGGGGCACCGTGCGCTGAGCGAGGGGCCCCACAGGCAGGAGAGGATGTCGGGGCTGGGGGCCAAGCCTGCCCGAGCCCACCACGCCTTTCAGCTCCGCAACCCATCTGCATCTCGGTATCCATCAGGCCCTGCAAGGTGAGCACCCGGGTGCAAAGCAGCTCCACGCCACTGTCGAAGGTGCTAATAGCTGCCACGAGTGAGTCCAGATCCAGAGGTAATCGCAGACCTCATTACAGCCAAGGAGCCTGCCAAGTATTTTTTTCAGGCTCAATGGAAGGAAAAATTAAACCCATTCGCTATATAGAGCGGCTACACATGACAGAAGTTACTGCCTAAACCTTTAGCTGACAAAGCCTGAGGATTTCCCCCCAGAGACAAAGTCATGAACACGCTCGCAGACCCCAGGGCAAGGCTGGATCAACGCCGCTCTCCCAGCCCGGCCAGGATTGCGCTGAGTGGTGTTAATCACACAACCAAGGTCTGCAATAAGTAGAGAGATGGTGTTTATTGAGCCCAGAACTTGCCAGAATGACAGATTTAGGGTATTCTGCACAGAAACCAGACCTGTTTGATGGTTGCTCCTGTTGCCCTGGAGACACAATGGGCCTCAGCATTATTTATGCTTTTTCGATGACCAAGACAGCACCAGGATGATATGGCTCATTGATTTCCCTAATGAAAATCTTGGTGAACCATGATGTCGGACCACAAAATAATGGTGGATCACATGAGCCAAAGAAGAGTCAATATGAACTGCTGTTACATTCGGATGGATTGAAACCAGGATCTTCCCCACCTGCACGTGGAGCCAGGGAAATAACTGTGCAACCCACACGAATGAGCTGGCATTCGTCTCCACTGGTGCCAGGACTCCTGGCATCTCCTAAGCCACAGCGCTCTCCTGAGTGATTTTTTTCCCCCATTAATGGGCCAAACTGCAGAACCACCAGGAGTTCTCATCCCTCCACCTGATGCTTTGATAAAATGCCTGAAATACAGAGTATGAAGATCCCAAATCCTGGTAAAACAAGCTCATCACCACAGGGATGCAGGGAGAAGGGGTAGGGATGCCAACCTTCTTAAACATCAATAATTATATGCCTGAAAAATACACACTTTATACATATGTTTAAGAAACCTAGAATAATAGAGGGGTGGGTGTGGAAAAACTCCGAATTTCTTCTCCCAAATTATCAGCAAACTGCCTCCTGCAAAGCTGACAGTCAGAAACAAAACAGTCATTACACTACAAACTGGTGACAGGAGGGAAGAGATCTGTCAGGCGGGTTTGCGATTAGATATCAAACATGCGAATCAGAGCTGCAGCCTAACGAAGAGCAGACCGAGGGGTCAGCCTTGGGAAGGAGGGCACCAGGAGCTGGCTGGCTCCAGGGAAGCCACAGGCAGCTGCCAGATGCTATGGGACAGTAAAAGCAGGCAGGAAGGAACTCGGAAGATGGGGGGAAGTGGGCAATTGGGGTGGGGGAGTTGCTGGGAATGGAGAAATCCTGGATAAAGCAGGTGGGGAACAAGGCAGCCGTTTTTCTCAGGTTTTTCTGAGGCTGACATCAGGCTGAGCACACAGCCAAGACACACGCCGGGCTGGGCAGGACCCGCTCCCCGGTGCGGCTTTGAGCAGCTGCTTTTTTGGGAGAGGGGCAGGAGCCACAGCAGGCCAGGGCTGTGGAGTGGGGAGGCAGCAGGGGAGGTGTTTTTCTGTCCCCATAAGACATGTCCATCCCTGGCCAGCGTCGGACATGCCACTGGGCTCGGTCCCAGGCGATGGGAGGGCTTAGGGTGGCAGCAACCAAACTGGCAAACCCTGCTCTCCTCACTGCGTTACCCTCTGCCAGGAGCCACTACAACACACGCCAGCTTGACACATCCACATGAGGACACCACGGGTCCTTCAGCACACAGGACCAGCCCCTTTGCCAGCAACTCCTGAGCCTGGTTACAGGCACATGTCGCACATCTGTTTGCAACAGAGACCAGCCCTACCTTCAGCAGCTCTACAGTTTCCATAGCTATTGCACGAAGGCACCACCACCTCCCCAAACCTTCCAGGCAACCCCGTGGGAAGCCTACACAGGTTACAGCGACAGTCACACCCTCCAGAAAAAAAATAAACAAAAAACCCAACAAAAAAAACCCCAAAGTCTGCTTGCAAGCAGCCCCTCCCTGGCTTGGAGCAGATGCTGTTCCAGCTTCACCTGTTGAAGCTGCCTGAGCAAACCCCATCCCGCAGCACTGGCACCCATCAAAGGTGGGGAGGCTGATGACACCGGCATTTGTTTAGTCCAAACAAGAGGAGACTGAGGAAGACATGATGAAAGTCCTCAAAGACATAAAGGGCAGGAGCAGAGGACAGGAATAATCTGTTCTTTGTGTCTGCTGGGGAAAGGACAAGAAATAATGGGCTTAAACTGCAGCAAGGGAGATTTTGACTAGATGGCAAGAAAAACTTTCTAATAATAAGGACTATTAGAGCCCTGCGACAGACAGCCCAGGGATGCAGTGGGATCTCCATCACTGGAGGCTTTTAAGAACAAGGCAGACAAATATCTGTCAGAAATTATACACGAATAGTTGATCCTGCCTTGGGGCATGAGATAAATTAAATTACCTTTTAAGGTCCCCTCCAGCTCTCCCTTTCTGCGATTTCTTGTTAGATCTGTCACCAAAGGCTGTATGCCTTTAAGGAGAAAACATCTCCCTAAGAAAACAAGCACATCTATCATCAGAAAAGTTAGCTTTGCTAATGACAGCACAAGGCCGGTGCACAGAGCTGGGCAGAGGTGAAGATCCACCAACCCAGGCACAAAGGTGTGGGATCGATTGGCTCAACGAGCCACCGGTCACCCGTGTGATGGGGCACTGACTCCCTGCAAAGGTGCTTGGGAGGAGAAACCCTCGACGAAGGCAAGATCCTCAGGCAGCAAAGTGCAGAGACAAAGGAGCCCTCCTGGAGGAAAGGACTGTTAGATTAGCAAAGTTTTTCAGACAAGGGGAAAAAAACAGTATAAGGCAAGATTTTTTTTTTTTTTTTTTTTGCGTGACCACTCTTCAGCACATTTTGGGAACATTTGGTTCCCACTGGCTTGAGTAGTGCCTTTGCTGAGCTCTGCCCCAGCATGCCAGGAGCAGCTAGAGCTACAGACAAGCTCTGTCTATCCCAGGAAATGTACCCAACATGTGGGAAGAGACTGCCTGGAAACTAGCAGGACTGATTTGCAGCTTAGAGCATCAAATCATGCCAACAGTGACAGGATTTCCCTTCCATTTCAAAGACGAGCTCTTTCTTCATGTCAGCTGTTTAGCATAAACTGAACAAGTGAGCCAGACCAGTCTCCTACCTCCTGTAACCTTTATTCCCCACTGAGCTGCTTCTCAGCTGTTTGCTGATCAGGTGCATAACTCTATCTGGGAGCGTTATCTCATGCAGGGCTGAGGGAAGGGCTCCCTGACCCTCCCCGGCAGGGCACGCTCCCCACACCGGGGCAGCACGGGATGTATCTGCACGGGGTCCAGGTTGGCTGTTTGTTTGGGCATTTTGGAGTGGTTTATGGCCAGGCTGCAGACAGCAGGGCTGCAGCCAACCCGCCTCGCCTGGCTGGCAGCGGGGGGGACTATGCTGACGGGCTCAGTGCCTTGCCGATGCCGTCATACAATAAATCTCCGGTGTTCTCTGGAGACAGCTACCCAGACACGGGAGACGTTGGGCACAGCTTCCTGGGAGACCTGCTAACAAGTCTGGAGCCTGATGAGACACCCAGGGAGCCTGGAAGGGAAGGGGGACAGTGACTTCCCTGCAGCCCAGCAGCAAGTCCCTGGCAGAGCTAGCAAGAGACCACTAACTCAGGTACCTTTCTTGACCCAGGCTGGCACACTGACCCCCTCCTGGGTCTGAGATGGGAGACTGAAAAATCAGCCTTTAGCAGTAACCTCCATTCTGGCCATGGCCAGAAGCTCCTGTGTGTCCCTGCCCTAACAAAAGTGGCTGTGTTTTTTCCAAGTGCCTCCGGCCTCTATAAGGAGAGACTGATGCCTCAGACCAGGTGGGATTCCAGATCTAGGGCAAAAGACAAACCTATCCAGGACCTTTATGGGTCTCACCAGCTTCTGCCTATTCCAGAAACCTGCAGGACTGAGGATATGCATATGCTTACACACGGGTGTTGCCACAGGGAGCAGCATGTGCACACCAAACTGAAGCATGCGAGCACGCTTGGGTGCTTCCACCAAGGAGCATGTGGACCCTTCAGCACCCACACATGCTCCCCGGTTGTGGGGCTGCTGCTTTGGTCCCACTGCCTCTGGAGGGCGATGCTGTGAATAAGAATCAGGTGCAGGCAGGGCCCTGGGGAAAGGCAGGTACCCAGTCACTACAGAAATCAGCTGCAGGAGGATGGAGAGGAGGAAGATGGGGTAGCAGATCCTCACCACACTGCTTCCCCAAGGACCATCAGCTTCCCTTGGCTGCGAGCCGACAGCCCCCACCAGCTGTGCTGGTTTTGAATCCCATAGCTTGCTGGAACCAGCTCTCCCTGCCCAGGGAGGGGGACAAGGCACAAGGGGTGGTGCAGGCTTTGCTGCTCCCCAGTGAGTTATTCAGCCTCTCCATGCCTTGGGGCTCCACCTCTGTAGCAAGGCCAAAAATGGCCTTTCCCTGCCCGGTTGTTCTGAATACAAATTCATTGATAGTTGCTTGAGATGCATATACAGCAGGGGGTGGTAGCATTGCCCAGGATGAGCTTTGCATGGCTTTGGGCAGTAAGCAGCATCAGAGGAGTACACAACTCACCAGCCTTTTCCTCCCCAGGTATAACGAGGTATAGCCAGGACATGAAACATCCAGCCCAGGCTGGGGTCCAGAGCAGCTCAGTGAGCCTGGAGAAAGGGAATGCAATAAGCACAGCCCCCACTCACCCAGAAAGCTCAGTGCATTTCACAAACCCTCATGAGCAAAGCCAGGAGCAGGGTGATGGCATTATCACTATTTTAAAGGAGGGAAGGGGGAGGAAAGCTCATGGGGCAGGGGGCATATGGTACTAAACTCCCAGCCCATTGCCCCCCTCCCCTCAGCTGCCCAGTCTCGGGTACTGCAGCCCTACATACGCGATCAAATCACCGTGACCTACAAATTAGCTTCTAGACCCCCTTTATGCTAAACAGTGTAGGAATACAACAGACTCTGGCAAGACTTCAAATTAAGACTACCAATTAATGCTCCTCTTGGGGCTAATTAAATATTACTTTCCATAGCACTTTTCCCCTCCCTTAAATACTTTGCCAACTACTTCCAGACCCAGCGCAACACAGCTGCCTGGGGCAGATGGCAGCAGCTGCAGCACAAGGTGGGGGGACCCTCCCTGGTACCCAGGTGGCACCTCTGCATCCATGCACCCTTTCAAGTTCCAACACAGGCTGAAGTGATTTGATTTTGGAGTGATCAGTGGGTAAATTGGCCTTGCAGAGATTTCAATCAATGGTTCCCTGAAGTCAAGAGCTTGCAATTCTTTCTACTTGGACTGAAATAACTGAAATGCCTTTAAGGACGCGAATTATACAAGCAGAGAGATGACGGGGAGTGATGGGTAGCAGAATCTCACCTGTCCAGATCAGCAGCTGACAACAGGTCCCTGTGCTACAGGCTGCTGTGACAAGGCAGCAACGCCTGCAGCATTAACCCTGCCATGAGCCACACGACCAACAACAGCTTTATCCTCTCCCCAGAGTCTCTCTGACCCAGTTTTGGTGTCTCTGGAAGGCCAAGGGTACACACACCATACAGCGAGAGGAGACCTTGGGCGACTCACCCCACAGCAGCATCAGCAATTCCCCTTCACACCAGCCTCCTGTCAGGGAAGACAAGACTTGGGAAATCAGAGAAAAACAAAGCTCTGTGAGAACATGGCTGTCCAAAGAGCCTTCCTCCTCACTCCCAGAGAGATGCCAGATGCTGCTGGCAGCTCCCAAGACCAGGGAGTTACAGCACCAGCACGGGAGGAGCGAGCTGCCAGGAGCAGCAGGCTTGCAGGAGGGTCGATAGCCGCAAGTTCTTCAAAACATTTTGCACATAACAAAATGGAAGCTGACAGAGGAAAGACTGCATCTCCGATGGTGCTGAAAAATACTGAAAGTTGGGTTTGCAAAAGATACTAGAATTGCACGTGTCTGCAGACAGCCAAGGGCCATCACCACTCTGGTCCTGGAGTTAAGCCTACGGGCACCCAGAGCCACCCAGCATCACCCAAAACATGGGAGCTCCAGTGAAGCAGCAGTATCCCCAGCTAAACATGCCCAACACACGCCTGAGTCTGCAGAAAGCCTGAAACCATTGCTCCACATAGAGAGAGGTCTGGGGGTTTGTTTTTTTTTAAAGCACATTTTGATTTCAAGAAGCTGCACCGATGCTAAAGAGCAGAGTTGCTGCAAGGAGGCAGAGCCAGAAGTGGGGTGTGGGGGTGCTTCTCCAAACTCCTGCATTCCCCAAATTCAGCTCTGGAAACCAAAAAGCTGCCGTGACCTCCAGGCAGGCAGGAGATGGGCATTGGCAGAGGGTAGCATGTGCAGAAAGCCTCCCTGCCTGCAGCCCTGCGGGCAAATAGAGGGCACAGTCCCCTGAGCTGGCAGCCAGGGCTGCTGGCCAGTGCTAAGTCGCTGAAATAAATTTCAAAAGGGTAGAAGGGGGGGAGGGGGAAAGCCAACCAGAAAAAAAAAAACACAGGAAAAAAAGAAGAAAGAATGAGAGATGAGAAAACATCTCAGCTGGTACAGCCGGCCCCGGAGCCCCAGGAGAGCATCAGCTACTGGGCTTCTCCTCGCGTTTCCATAGCAACACAATTTGGTGCTCTTTAGAAAAAGCTCACTCCCCCCTCTCCCCCTAGTTAATTTTATTTCGTGTTTTGAAATAAAAGTGGTTGATATGGCTTTTGTCTCAGGAGCCTCATGGCAGGGGGAGAAAAGGGAGAATATCAGCAGATCTGGCAGGGCTGCAGAGGAGGGAGGGAGACCTGGACCCTCCCCACTCCCAAATCAGCCATCCTGGAAGAGCAGCTTTGCTGGGTTCATCCAACGCTCCTGAGCTAAGGCACGTTGGGGTGCCTCCTGTGAGCTGCAGGGTGGCCTCCTCCCCTAGAGGCTGGAGATGGGTGCCAGCCCCATCACTCACGCCCTGACCTTGGGGAACACCCCAGGACCCCAATTCCCCTCCTGTGAGCTGGATGCCACCACACTCCTGTTGCCCATCCCGTCCCCCCCGCACAGGGCAGACCCACCTCAGGCTATGCAGATACAGTGCTCACCCCCAGCATCCCCCCGCCCCATGCAAATATGAGCTCCCACCCCCAAGGACCCTGCACAACACACCGAGTCCAGCCACGATATATTCTGCGCAATGAAAGAACACAGTGGCCGCAACCCTGAGCCCTCCTGCTCCAAAAATCCTCTCTTTTCCAGACGCACCACAAGGATGGGAGCAGGGAAGGGGCTGGGAGACACAGAGCCAGCACAACCAGGTGGTAACAGCACAGACCATCCCCTTCGCCTTTAAAACAGTATTTCCTACACCAGAAACATGCATCGGAGCTGCCCTTCCCCAACACTCGCCCGGAGGACCAGGACCTGCCGAAATCCACACGCAGCGAGCTCAGACTTGGAGCAGAGAAGCACACACAGCCCAAGGCTGCCGCTCAGCTCCTCGTGAGCATTCGGGCTAATGAACACGAACGCATCTGTTAGTTGCTAACAGTAGGGCTGTTTGGGAATGTTTTGATTAAATATTTTTCATAGAAAACCCCAACTGGTTGAGATTGAATTCGTCTGCCTGAAATAATTGGTGGGGATAAGTTTTCCAGTTAAAGGAAAAGGACTTAGGAGAAATGTGTTGGAATTTTACTTCCTTTAAGCTATAATACATTCTATTTCACTTAATTTACAGGGAAAGAATGTTAAGAGAGATCAAGTCAATGTTTTGAAGTGGTAGGAAGAAAAATATTTCAGTAACCAGATAGCTCTGTGGATTTTCCACTAGCTTAAAAAAAAAAAAACAAAACAAAAAACAAACAAACCAACCTTTCATCCCAATAGAGGATAGGAAAACACTTTGAAATCTCAGTCCTCATAGCAAAAAAGCTGCCCACATCCAGAAAGCAGCCTGGTAACAACCAGCCAGGGCAGGTCCCAGCTGGACCCCCCCCTCAAGGCTGATCTCAGCCTGGAGCAGGGTCCAGCAGCAGGAGGGGAGGCAGCAGCTTCCCAGCCTTCCACCTAGCTCCGGGATGGGGAACGGGGCAGGAGAGAGACCTTCCCTCCACAGCAGCCCTGACCTCCTGCTCTGCCACTGTGGCCCTTGTTGCCGGGCGGCACAGCCACCACCTCCCCTGGGACCAAAAAGCCCCTGATCCCCTCATCTCCAGCTGCATGACCCCATGCATTGCCCTATGTGGGGGGAAAGGAGGATCACAGAATCATTAAGGCTAGAAAAGACCTCTAGGATCCCCAAGCCCAACCGCCAACCCAACACCCCCAGGCCTCCTACACCATGTCCCCAAGTGCCACGGCTACACGTGTTTTGAACACCCGCAGGGATGGTGACTCCACCACCGCTCTGGGCAGCCTGTTCCATGCCTGACCACTCCTGCAGTAAAGACATTTTCCCTAATATCCAACCTAAACCTCCCCTGGCGCAGCTTGAGGCCATTTCCTCACATCCCATCACTAGTGACTTGGGAGAAGAGACCAACCCCCACCTCACCACAACCTCCTCTCAGGCAGTTGCAGAGAGCGATAAGGTCTCCCCTCAGCCTCCTCTTCTCCAGACCAAACCCCCCCAGCTCCCTCAGCCGCTCCCCATCACACTTGTGCTCCAGACCCTTCCCCAGCTCCGTTGCCCTTCTCTGGACACGCTGAGGATCCTGCCCAGCCCATCTCCCCTTCAGCACTACAACACCAACGCCTCTCATCCAAAGCACAAGGGAGAAAATAAGTGGGGGGAAAAAAAACCCCACCATTTCTGGGCAAACACCCCCCCCACCTGTGCGGGCAGACCCCAGCAGCACAGCCCTGCCCGCACTTCCCGGGCAGATATTGCCACCCTGTGGGCAGGACTCGCAAGCACCAGCTGCAACAGCTCAGGGAAGGTAAAACTCTTAATTAGGTTCCTCCCGTGCTAAAAAACAACTGCCTCCCCCCCGGGATGAGGCCCCCCCGGGAGGTTATTGCGGTGCAAGCTCTGCTGAGAGCAGCTCTGGTGCTGCGGGTGAAGCAGGAGCCGATGCAGCGAGGGCATCCTCACCCGGCAGTTTGTTACCCCATGGGTTTGTGGCTGCTCCTAAGGCAGCTGTGGAGGGTGGCGGAGGAAACAAGCCCATTACCAGGTGGTTTAATTGCACTGCGTGGGGTCCTCTGCTCCCCTGGGGAAACGGTTCGTGGGTGGGGAGGGCAGTGGCCAGGCTGAAAACACCTGAAAGCAAAGGGGACAAAGGGTAAAGTGGAAAATAAAGATTTGCTCAAGGTCATGCAGAAGGTCTGGATGGGTAGCACTGCTTGCTGCTTCCCTCCTCCAAGAAACCCTGGAGCAAGTGCTCTCACTTCTGCTTGCTGGAGCTGGTGTTTCTCCTGCACCCATGGGGACCCCACAAGTACCTGTGCACGTGCTTGGGAAAGGGGCGAGACCCAACAGGGAATGCTCTTGCATATAATAAAAGGCTGGCTGGCCTGCTGAAAACACCCTGTGAGTCTGGGTGCTTGTAGCATGCCGGTAGGTAGCACCCAGGGAGCGGGGTGGATGTCTTTGGGCCAGAAACCTGGCAAAGCAAGGAGCAAAAGTCAGGCTGGGCATGGGGGGGCTCACCCTCAGGCTCCTTCATCTCCGAGATCGCTGTGTGGGGTGGACCCACCTGGAAAGGAGAGGTGCTGGGGGACCCTCTTCCCTCTCCCAGGGAAACGTTGCTAGCCAAGAAACACGGAAAACTGTGAGGCTGTCGGATAGTCTTTGCACGACGAGGGCTGCCACGGAGAATGACGGCCATGGTCCCTCCTGGCTTTAAAGCCTACGGGAACTTATAAATAGTGGTCAAATAAAAAGCTGCTGCTACATGAGCAGATGGATTAAGCAGAGTTGGGGGAGATATATATCTCTCTCTATACATATAAACCTGTGCGTACGTGTGTGTGCGCTCAGATATTCAGTCCCCGCTAAAGCCCCCAAATTGCACACGGGACTGGGAAGGGACTTCGTGCTCCGACTTCGTCCACCTCGGTGGTTGCCAGAAAACACTCAGGGGATATGACTGCAGGACTGGGGCTTTGGGGGATTGGGAAATAGTAATAATGGCTTATTTATTTGTTTTTATAGCTTTTTCATTTCATAGCTTGCTTCTTTTATTTTTAAACACAACAGCACTGAAATGTGATTGGGGTGGGAGCAGGGCAGTGGCCATTCCCTGAGGAAAAGCAAATGCAGAGGAGGAAAAGGCATGGAGTAAGATGGAGAGGGAAAGGGGAGCATGGGGAAGGAAAGCGGGAGCCAGGGACCTCTGGGATAAGGTGCAGAAGCAGTTTGGGGCTCCCTCCATCAGGGCAGAGGTTACACCTGAAGCAAATGGCCACGAAACCTGGCCCTGCCAGTGATCAGGGGAACTGGATGTGTCCAAAAGCCACCGAAAGGATGCTGCAAAAAAACGGTGTTGGGGTTCCTGCATCTTCAGACCCAGCTGCGCAGCCTTGGAGAAGAGCTGCACCACCCTCTCAAAAAAAAAAAACAAAAAAAAAAACTCTTGTGCATCCAAAGTGTTTTGTAAGCATCATTTTTGTATTGATTTAATTATTTCAACAATAAATTTTCCACCAAAACAGCTGGAGCGATGCAAATACCAGCGTGGACATGCATAGGCAGAAACCAAAGCGCTGCAGTTTATTCCACTTCCCCGCAGCTGAAAGCCTCTCGGTCAGGGAAACCTCACGGAGGCCTCCCGCTCCCAGGGGGTTTCTCCCCCGCGCTGTAGCTCCCACTCCTGCGGCAAAGGGAAATTCGGAGTGTGAGCAGCCCCGCAGGCTGTGACCGCGGCAGGTGTTGGCGTTCGCACCCTGGTCCCACGTTGGGCTGGGCTGGGCTGGGCTGAGCCTGAGGCTGGGTGTCCCCACCAACGGCTGTGTGGGACCCAGACCCAGCACCCCTCGCACGAGCTCCTCCAGCCCCTCCATCACCCTGAGCAGCGGCTTTGCCGTCATCTAACCGGGCTGCTTTGCCCCTGTTGCCGGCAGAGCGGCGGCGACAGCAAACTCCAGCAGTGGGGCAGTTCTCCAACCGCCTCCAGCACCCCGTGGGTGACCGGGTTTGCAACCAAAAGCAGTAAAAAGGTGCTACAAGGCAGGGAACTGCTGCGAATTCCCCCTGGCTCCCAGCCCAGCCTGGCAAAGCACTGCAGGGCTGCTGCAAATTGGCAAGAGGGGCTGGTACAAAACATCGGTGCATAAATGCAAAGCAGCCTATGTGGGTCCAGAAGTCCAGCCTTGCAAGGACAACTCCACGCTAATGCTTTCGCAATAAATTCGATGGCAGCTTCTTTCTAGCAGGCTTTAGTAGGCGTTTGACCCAACTCCAGTCAATCTAACATCGTTACACTGCAGTTAATGTCAGTTTGAAAGTGCTTTTATAGCTGAAACACTGCTGTACTTAATGTAAACACCGAGGTTATGAGGATTCTTGCATTGACACGGGGAGGTTGTACTGATTAGCTTAAATCACTGTCATGTGGTATTAGTTAAAAGGATGTAAAAAGCAGCGTCTGAGGCCTTGTCTGCGCTGCAGAGTGGGGCTCATCGGTGAGGAAGGAAGCTACAGGGCTCCTGCCACCGCTACGCCCTCAGGGACCGGGGGGTAGGTGCACATACGGTGATGAATTGGGGTGTTTGTGCAGAGGGGACAGGAACGGTTTTGTTATGACGTTGATAAAGAGCGCACAGAGAGCAGCGCTGCCAACACACCCGTGCTGGCACCCCAGCACTCCCGTACAGGGACCCCAGGAGCTCCGGCACAGCAACGACCCCCGCGCCGGGGAGGTCTCGCAGGTGACGCCGGCAAGTCCCGCAGAGCATCCCAGCCGGATCCTCATCCTGCAGCGCGCGGGTCTCCCCGGTCACCCCGCAGCAGGGGACAGGGACGTGGCATCTGCCCAGGTGTGCCCAAGGTCACCAAGAAAAGCCATCGCAAAGCAGAAGAAGAAGCACGGTGCCTCAGGACTGCGGCCACCCCCCTGAGGGACCGGTGGCCCATCCCTCCACCCAGGGAGCGTCTTACATCGAAGGAAAAATCCTCCAGCACAACCAGGGTCTTCGGGCCCCTTGGCTGGGCTTTGGCAGGCAACAAGCAATAGGAAATAGGGCCTTGGTGAAGTTTTCCGGTTGATCTGGATGGAGACAGGATCAGACCCGCTGCAGGAATGATCTCCTGTAGGAAATCAGGTCATTAGAGCAATGTGCAAAGGCTGCAACGGGAGGTCGCTGCTCTTTGCTGGCAGGTCGGTGCCTCGCCAGGCACCCTCCGAGGGTGGCGGAGCAGGGTGGGAGCGCTGGAAACCCTCCCGCCCCGCAGAAAATAAACCACCAAATTGCATCCCCACCCTCACCGCAAACATCATCTCACCCCCTCCGCCTGCCGACCCCCAGCATGTCCCCCCCACGTCCCCTCCCGGCCGGGGCATCACCCCGACCCCCACCTTCGCCTTGTCCACTGGGAAAACGCAGCAACGTCCTTCCACTGCTGGGGTTGGGGTGGGGTGGGTTTTTTTTTGTTTTGGGGGTTTTTTTTTGAGAACATTTATAAAGATCTCATTGTTGAAAGGAAAAATGGGATCTCCTTTCCTTTTACCTTCCAGGGCAGCCCTAACCCCTCTCCCCTCGTACAAAAACACACAGGAAAGGGGTTTCTTTTCTGCTTGATTAGATTCAAAGGGATCTTTGTCTGGGGGTAGGTAGAGAAAAGCCCTCCCCCACCTCCCTTTTGACCCTCAAGACTCTGTCTGGTTTTGTTTTAAACCAAGAGAGACAGAGCTACACCCTTGGGATGTTATAAATATATATACCGCGAGGATGGGGGGGTGGCGTCATTCGATTTTCCTGGATGGCAGCTCCAATCCGGCCGACCCCGCGTTTCTCCCCCGATCCCCCGAGCGCAAGCCAGGGTTTGCGTCCAGATGCACGGGGGTTTCCCACAAGCAGCCCCCCCTCCCCCTAAAAGCCTCTCCTCCAGTTGCCATGTTATTTAATTATTCCAAAAGGCTCCTCAAGAAGAAAAGCCATCAGTAGGGTCGGATCAGCGCTGGGGGGTCTGCGACCCCCTTGCTCGGGGCGGGGGGGGGGGCACTGGGAGGGTCCTGCTGCCTCCTGCCCAGGGCAGCTGCTCCCCCCATGGCCCCGGTATCCCTCACCCATCCTGAGAGAGATCGCAGGTCTCTGCAACAGCACATGAAATTTTTTATTAATATGTATGTATATGCACATGTGGACATACGTGCCTGATGCAAGCAGCTGAGCACACGCGTGCATGCATATGTGAACACCCATAAAACATAGACAAATGCAGCTGCACAAATTACTACCTACAAAAAGTCTGTAACACAGAAAACACACCGCAGACTCCCCGATACCTTTTTTCTTATCTAGATTTTTCTCACATTTCAAAAAAAAAAAAACAAAACAAAACAAACCTGTTTTGAAAACCACGTACCTCTCCTTATCTTTACTGGCAACTAATTTCAAGGAGGGGTGTTCAATTTTGACACGAACCCTAAACATGTTAATATTTGAAGAGGGGAAAAAAGTATGACATTAATTATTCAGGAATTAGTAGGCATGCTGACAGCATAGCCCAAATGATTTTCTGTCACAAACTGCTATTAACGGATTTTTTTTTTCCTCCTCCACGGAAGTATTTTACAAAGACTCGGTGCCAGTGTTTTTCTTGAAAGAATAAGTGCTGAAATGATCGTTGTAATTGTAGGAGCAGTAAGGATAAATAATGAAAATAATGGGAACCAGAGCGCACAACAGACGCGAATCTCCCCTGTAATCGCGCGATGAAAAACCTAACGTACAATATTGCAAATCGTGGCGGTGCACTGAAACCACCCCTTTGGGGTCCCGACCTGCAGCCTGGGGTCCTGCACCCCAGGGACCCCCATCCCAACCCGCACCTCATGTGCTCGCACCCCAGCCATGCACCCTGGGGGTCACATCCAGCCGGGCACCCCACGCTGCACCCCTCCGTGACCCCCATCCGGCACCGCAGGCAGAGCTGGCAGGGGAGGACAGTTGCCGGGCAGCCCATTACCAACTGAAAGGGGCTTCTTCCCCGGCCCCCCCCCGGGCAGCACAGCTGGATGGGCCACAGATGGGGGGAGAGCACAGCTGGGGGGGAGCACAGCTGGTCCCGCCCCGGGTTCACAGAGTTCAGGCTGCCGAGATTTTAGGGCGAGATAGGGAAAGCTGACACCCGGGGAGCCCCCCCTTGGCCAGGCCAACAGCCGGCCCTGCAGCCCCCGCCACCTCCTTAGGGAGCCCCTCGGAGGGGGGGTCGGGGGGGGGCAGCCAGGTGACATCCCCCTTCCAGCCAGCCCAGGGCCAAATCCTGCGCAGCCTCGCTCCCCCGAGGATGCTGCTCGCCAGCCGGCGCTCCCCGGTCGCCTCCTCCTTCCCCAGCTCCCTCGGTGCCATTTCTTCTTCTCAGTCCTAAAAAAAAAGGAAATAAGGAAGGAAACGGGGGTGTCGTGGCATCATCCTGCCCCCTCACCCCACACGTCTCCTGGGCCCTGGCCCCACTCAGGACGCATGACGGGTGCCCAGCAGCCACCCTCGAGTGACACCCGGTGCCCCTGGGTCAATGTGGGTGTGCAAAAATCTCTCATGAATTAATATTTCCCTTGGGGCACCTTTCAGGGCCAGGAATCCCACCTGGATAAGTGCAGGGAAAAATAGGAATTAGCAGGAAAAAGAATACAAATAGGCAAGTAAAGAGTGGGAGTTATTTGTGGGGTGGAAGGGAGGGAAGGGAGGTTCTGTTTCGGCAGGACACCTCTGGCCCTGCGGGCACCCGGAGGGACATGGAGCGGGGCAGAAGCAGCCCCATCACACGCCCATCTCCCCAAAACCCCCCCGCTCCCCCCAGGCCCTCCCTGCCCCATCGGAGCTTATTCACTTCCACGTGTATTTATGTATTTCTGCGGTTGGGGACCAACAGGGAGTATCTGAGCACCGGCCCAACGGGGAGAACGGCAGCAGAGGGGACAAATCCCCAGCACCCACAACGCAGAATAACCCTGTTTCTCAGAAATCCACCTTGGCTCAGGGTTTTCCAGCCTGGAAGCAGCTGGTGAAGGGCTGGAGAGGGGAGATGGCAGCACCCCGCACCTCTGGCCTCGCCGGGTCCTGCCGGCCTCCCCACGCTTCCAGGGGACGAGCTGGTCGCACGCACACTTTGCCCGAGTTTCCTGCTCCCGAAATCCAGACCTCAGCAGCTTTGGATTCACCTTTCTCCCTTGTTACCGATGTTTCTGTTCTTGCAGCGCTGGGAAAAGTAACTCCAGCATCTGCAAATGAGATGCTAAGAATATATAAAATCAGTTAGAGCTAAGGATATAAAATTAAAAATCTAAGAGCAGCATTTTTGTTATTTCCCCTTTCCTCCCCCCCCAAAGCTATCTCTGATGAGAAGTTAAAGAACAGTTTGAAAATAATCCTCAACTTAGACCTTTACTGAGAGTCAGGGAGGGCTTTTCACCGTCTTAGAAACCACAGACAGCAAACCGTGGGCCTCGATGCTCCGGACCCAGCATGCTGCTCGGGGAGGATTGATTTCAGAGCACATCTCGATGGGTCACTTCTTTTTTATGACGTGCCGCTCGCATGCAGGATCCCAAGTTTCCTACGCAACGTCTTCAGTTATTTGAGGGGGGTTTAACCGCTGTAACGAATGGTTAATTACAAGCAGTCACCCGGGCGGTTGCTGGTATTTCCAGCTGATTAAAAGGCTGGATGAGCCCAGTGTGTAAAACTGTAGGGAAAAAAATGGAATTTAAGGTAAACACCCCGAGCGTGCAGGGCCCCAGCGCAGAGGGGCCGGATCCTCCCGGGGAGAGGCTGTGGGGCAACACTGCCCTGACCCCGCACACCTTCTGGGACCCCCAAACCCCGCCTGGGGGAGCAGCCCCCGAGGCGGGGAGACCCCCGGCGGTCACCCCAGCGCTTTGGGGACCCCCTGGCCCCCCCTTCTTCACAACCCCACCCTGGATCTGTACTGTTTGCTGGGCAGGGCGGTGCGAGCCATGCCAAAACCAGGATTTCAGGACACCTTCGTGGCCCCCCGGCCCGGGAAGGGGAGCGGAGCAGAGCCGCACACCGGCCGGAGCAGGGAGGCTGCCCCGGCCCCAGAACCTCCTTTTTCTGACAAAGGAGAAGCAAAATCCTCCCCCGGTTTGAGGTTGTTTTTTTTTTTGTTGGGGGGGGGGATGAGCACGGTTTCCCATATGGCCTCATTTAGGGGAATTTCTTTCAATTGCTAAAAGCATAAACTCCACCTATTGAGCCCGTAGATTTATATGGAACAGCTGAAGGATCCTCCAAAGCGCTTTGTGGGCTGGCCGGGAGGGCTGGGCTCCCACCTTCCAGAAAGGTTGGTGGGGAATTTTGGGTTTGTTTGGTTGGGGTTTTTTTTGTTGTTTTTTTTTTTTAAAAAAAGCAAGCAAACTAATTTTTTTCCTTTTTTTTCTTTTTTTTTTTTTTTAAAGAGGGAGATATTGATAACATGGGAGTTAGAAAGAGCCTCATAACTCACAATAAACCCTTGTCCATTCTCTTCTATTGACTACATGTAAACATGGTAAATGAAAGGCCTTTAGTGACACTTAATCCCTCACCCCCCTCCCCGCTTCGCCCCCCCCCCCCCCGCCCCGCTCCCTCCCTGCCCCCAGCCCAGCCTGCCCTGGGAGGGGGTTACGCTGCTTTTTTCCTCACAGCTTGCTGTTTTACCGAGCCCCTCCTCTGCTATCTAATTTATCATTAACACCCTGACACTAAACTAAATAAATGCAGCGGCTTCCCCCGGCTCCCCCCACACCTTGCTCCAGGGGCTGCAGATCCCCCCCCCCCCCCGCCCCGGCCCGCAGCTTTTAGGCACGAACCAGTCGCAAATCTACGGGTTCGGGGGGGGGCTCGGAGCACCCCCCCCCCGGCACGTCCCGTGCTGGTCCCTGCAGATAATTAACGTCATTATTAAATTACCTTCTTTAAAAGATAATAATAATAATAGCAGGGTCATTTGGCTGCGATTAGAGCCGGGGCGGTCTCGCCGGGGTCGCTGCTCGGGCTGCTCCCAGGCTTTGCCTCTCGAAATTCTAAATGTTTTTAAATGGGAGTCATTTTGACTTGGATTCCTTTCCTCCCTGCCAGAAAGGAAGGGGTGGGGTGGGGGGGAAGCTGCAAGTACGTTTCAAGTGCCGCGTTCCTCCTTTGCAGATCGATATTCCTGTGTAATTTGGATTTCAGTGATTTTGAAGGGCGGAGGGAGTTTTTACCTGGTCTCCTGCAGAAACGAGGTCATCGGAAGATTTTCTGGCAATCGAATAATACCCCGTTATTAATCACAACTAATGAGGTCCTGACTGGGGGTGCGTTTCGTTTCTCTTTCCATTTTTCTCGGTTTGGAGAGATAATCTTTCTGGCAGTGAAAGAGCCGGGTAAATGCTTCCCAGGTCAGAATTTCAACCTTCCCAACTCATATCTGAAATAACAGACTTTAGGCCCCTTTTAACACATTGCACAGATAAAAACCGCTTCTAGTCTTCGGGTCGCTTGTTCCGATCTACGTTGGGTTTTGTGTTTGGATCTGGTTCTACCGATGCGGCTCCAACGGGATCTTCCAGTCTTTGGCCGTGTTTTGCTTTGGCAGAGATTTAAAAATATATCTGAAGCGCTCCTTCCATAAGGGGCACCAACTCCTGAGGCCCTCAAAATAGAAACACATGTTTGGGGAACAGTCTCTGGCCTACAAATTAGAGGGAAGGAGCGATTGATTTCCGATTAAATGTTGAGGAAAAAGGTTTCATTCGGGCAAAATTTGTCCACAGAAACGCTCGCGCGCACCCCCAAAGCAGCCGAGCACACGCGTGCACACCCAGCCACACGCTCACACATGCGACGG
This sequence comes from Morus bassanus, assembly GCA_031468815.1. NCBI lineage: Eukaryota > Metazoa > Chordata > Aves > Suliformes > Sulidae > Morus > Morus bassanus. The sequence continues at coordinate 6,345,902 of CM062591.1, forward strand.
GCACACACATGTCGCTTTGCACAGCTGTACGGCACGGAGGGTTGTAGCCGTGCGGAGCCGAGGACGCGGCCACAAACACGCGGGGACGCGCTCGCGCACGCAAACACGCACGGAACAGGCGCGCGGGTCCGGCGCACAGGAGGGTGCCAGGCCTGCGGGTGGGTGCGAGCGGAGGAGTGTGCTTTCCGAACCACGTAAATAAACATGCACGGCCAGATGTGCACGACCGCACGGCCACAGCTGTGCATAAACCAGCGGCACGGGCTGATACCCGCTCCCTCCGCAGCGCGCAGGCACACGCGCAGCCTCCGTGGGTGCACGGACACACACACACACGTGCCCTGGGTGTACAAATGCACGACATCCCCCCCCCCCCCCAAAGCGAGCACCCCCCAAGAGCACCCGCACCTCCCGCACACGTGGGTGCACGCCAAGCCAACCCACCCCCCCCAGCACGCACCCACAAAAAGGGCCGAATATCAGCCAGTTCTGTAAAAAAAAAAAAAAGTATTTATTTCTCAGCCTAGATTCCATATTGCACGCAGGAATTAACACTTTCATCGTCATATACTTACAACAACTTCAAATAAATAAAGGTACAGTAAATCTAAACAGAAAACCCAAATACATGGCTGGAAAAGGCTCTTTCCTCCCCTGGGTGGTTATTTTTAAATGCGTGTTTTAGGCCGGGGCGTGGGGCAAAGGCAGCATCGGTGGCTGGATATGCCCGGCCCGGGGAGATAACTCCCCTCCCCATCCACAGCACCCCCCAAAAATAAATTATCCCTGGGCAGAAGCATCCCTGGATCCAGGGGTCCAGCAGAGAAGCACCCATGAAGTGACCGACGTTTTTAAACCCACCGGATGGGAATTTTGAATCCAGCAACGCAAAGAGAGAGCAAAGGTCCCTGAAACCCCCAGCCCCAAAATAAACCCTTACAAACCGTGATTACAAAGCACCACACCGTATCCAAGCTGAGATTCTTCCTGAGTCTAAAGCAGGCTGCATTTTTAAAAGCAGCACCCTTTCATAAAAGTTTTCTTTATTTTTTTTTTTACAAGATACTTTCGGTTTTCTCCTACCTAGACAAACATTCTTATGGGAAAAAAAAAAAAAACAAAACAAAACAAAACAAACCAAAACCAACAGTTTTTGCTTCTTTTGCACCCGTTTGGAAATAAAGCAATGTCACTAATGTCATTATAAAGGTGCCTTTATATCCTTTATGCTGTCCTGGCGATGCAAGTTGATCTTTTTGCTCAAAACCAGAACTAGTTTGTATCCCTCGAACCGCTCCCTCCTCCCGGCTCATTGTGTCCCGCAGAGGTATTGCTTCTTCCAACCAACCACCGCTTGGGTTTCTTCATTTTTAAGTCCAAAACAGGCTATTTCAGATATCAGTTTGGGGTTTCCTGGGGTTTTATTTTTTTTTTTTTTTCCGATTTACTTTCGATGCATCACCACCCCCCCCTCCAACCTCCTACTGGGGGATTGCTAGGAAGATTATATTATCTTTTTTTTGGATCACTTAATTTCCTTGAAACACGTTTAAAAACAAATGGGGGGATTATTATTATTATCATTAATTTTTGCTGTGAACGGGATGGTTCTGCTGCTTGAGGAGCCATTCAAGGTGTGTTTGCGTGGGAAGTTTTGAGGTATTTTGTATTGTATTCACAGCCCTGCTACAACCCCCTTGCACTATATACAGATATCTACACCTACACACGCACATACGTCTGTGTGCGAGCAGATAAATATATACGGGCGTATAATGTCTGCATGTGCGCGCACACACCGTGTATTAATAGCTGTGTTTTCCACACACCCACATGTACAAATGCATATACACACAGAGATAAATAGCCGTGGACCTGCACACGCGTAGGTGCCCGCCTGCCCGCTCACCCGCCCACCCCACGCACGCACTTCCCGAGGTGATTATATCCCTTAGAAAATATTCCTGAGTTATTTGGCTGTTACTGCCCGCGGCAGACGGAGCTGCGGAGTCTGGGGTTTGCTGCTTTATATATATATATATATATATTTATATATATAAATATAAATTTTAGCATTCATTCCCAGCGCGGATCTCGGGGTTTTTTTCTGCCCGGGCTCCGTGGGCGCTTTGTGCGGCCCGGGCTCCCTCCCACGGCACCGCTCCGTCCCACCGACCCGCCCGCAGTTTATTTTAAATTTTATTTTTCCTAGAAAATACATTTTTTAACCCGATCCGGATTTGGGAGAGTCGCGGGCAGAGAGCGAACCGTCGTGCTCCGCGCTCGGCAATTCCACGGAAAACGGGTGCGTTTCCCGCCTCCCCCCTCCACGCGTGTCCCCTTCCCTCCCCCCGGCTCTGGCCTGGGGGTCCCCCCCGGGGGGGGCAGGCCGAGGGGAGCAGGGGGGTTGCGGGGGACACGCGGGGCAAGAAAAATAATAAAAAAAAAAAATCAAAACAAAAAACCCAAAGCAAAACCATTTGCGTGGTTCCCGTGTGCGCACCCCGAGCGCACTCCCCAAAATCGGCTTTTCTCGCTCCTACACACTCGGGGGGTTTGGGGGGGGGGCGTGTGTAACCGTCCACGGCTACGGATATAAAACCTGAATATTTCGGAGACCGAAGAAATCCCCCTCTTTTGCTCAGCATGGGAGGAACGGGAGGTGGGGTGAAGTAAACAAGAAAACGCAGTAAACCAAAAAACCCGCTAAAAACCCAAGTAAAACAAACATTGCTTTTAGCAACAATTCACCACCTCCAAGAAAAACAGCGCTTAATAGATACAAAACACGCTTGACCTTAAAAATGTCTTTTTTCTTTCTTTTTTCTTTTTTTTTTTTACCCACTGATGGAATTAAACCAATAAAAAAAAAAAAAATCAAAACGGGCCGTGCCAGGTCTGAATATTTTCTTTTGCGTTCTGCAATGATTCTCTTTTCCCTCCCTTTTCCCTCCCCTTTTCACGGGAAGCAAAGGACACTGTGAAGGGATTTTTTTTTGGCGGGGGGGAGCCAATTTTTGGAGAACTGTGGAGGAAAAATAGAAATCCCCGAGCGGGCACTGCGAGATCCCCGGCCGTGGGCTGCAAAGATTTTTCTGTTGCAAAGAAGGGGGAGAAAAAGAAACACACACACACCCCCAAAAGAAAAAAAAAAAAAAAACACCCACATCAGCTTTGATTTGCCCAACGTTTCCAAACCAGAGCGGACTTCAGAGAGCCCGTCGGGCTTTGATGCCAAAGCGGGGTGGAAATCACATCAGAAATAGTCAAAAGAGCCAGTTACAAAGCCACTGGTTTGCAAGAAAAGTTAAACTGGGATATGATTTCCTCTGCAGAGGAGAGAGACATTCCCTCTGCATTCTTCCCCGCATTCCACTCCGGAGCTCGGGAGAGATCAAATTGTCCATCTGTACCCTATTGCTAATGCTCCTGGATCCGATTTCTTGTGCCCGTAAAGCTTTTACAGGCCTGCTACCTTTGGGCTATCGGAGTTAGGGTTATTATCCAGCAAACAACTCACTTTTTTCTTCTTCTTTTCTTTTTTTTTTTTTTTTTTTTTTTTTAAATATACATGCAGCAGTTTCAAATAACTTCCTCTCAAAGCCTCCTGTTTTCTTTTAGCAAACAGAATTTCCTGGTCTTTTTAAAGTTGGGGGTTTCTTCCTGTCTCTTAAGTAGACAGAAAACATTACATTGCTATTAATATAGTTATTTGGAATAGCTGCTCCCAATTTCGCCGGGATTGACTCGGACCGAAAAGGAGTGTTTATGCTGCATGACATCATTGTTTCTCTCTGCGTGTGATTATTAGGAGTTTAATCCAATGCATTTATGGAGGAAAAGGGAGAAATTAGATCTATTCTTTCCCTCGGTTTTTTGGTACGGGGCGGGGGCAGCGGGGGCCGGGGCGAGCCCTGCTCGGCGGCGGGAGCCCCTTCCCTCCCTCCGAGCTGCGCGGTTCATCCCAAATCCCTTTGCTGGGAATAACCCACGGCGTTTCCCAGCGGGGCGGGTGGGGGAAGGCGGCCGCCTGGGCTTGAGCGCGTGTTTTAGCTTAAACTCCTCGCGAAACCAACGTCGGACCGTGGCACATACACGGGCAAAAAAAATCCCCCCCCCTCCCACGGCCAGAGCGGGGACCCCCCCCCCTCCGTGTCCCCCCTCCCCTCCCAGCCGTAGCCGTGCACACACTCACTCGCACCCCCCCGAAACGCTCCCGCACCCCCCGGACCCCGCACGGCTCCTCCGGGCATATCCCCCCCCACCCTCCCCGGGGACCCCCGGCCCGGGCGGTGCCGGGGCTCGGCGGGACGGAGGGACCCGCTCCCCCCTGTCTCTCCCCCCCCCGGCCCCCGGGGCACCCCGGGCCGGCCGCCCCCCCGGGCCCCCTCCCGCCCCCCCTGCAGCTCTCATCTGTTGCGTGTAAACCTTTCCTCCGGGCCGTCCGCTGTCCTTAGAGATCCTCCAAGCTATAGCCCCGGAATTTGAGGCTGGGGGGCACGGGGATGGCGTTGCCCCCCAGGTGCCAGCTCCACAGCGGGTGAGTTTTGGAGAGGGCCCAGGAGTTTTTGACCCCCAGGGAAGAGGCAGGACACAGGTCCCCATCTTCCCCCACGACCAGGGAGGGAATACAGGGGAAGTTGCCCATGAGGCTGAAGGAATTCCGAGGCGGGGTTGGCCCGGCGCTGCCGAGGCGTTTGCAATGAGTGTTTCCCTTCTTGGCATTCCTCCTTTGAGTCTTTTGTGGCCTCCCTTTAGAGGAGCTCTGTTGCCTTTCTGCCTCAGCGCCTCTGGCAAGGCGTCTGCGCTTGGCATTCCTTTCCGAGCCATTGCCTTTCAAAGCTTTGTTTGACAAGGTGCTGGGGCTCTCTGCTCTTTTGGAGCCGGGGGATTTGAGCTCTGCAGCTTTACAGGGCTCCGTCCTCCCTCCGTGGCGCAAACTTTTCCCGTCCAGGTTGAACCCTTTGGCGTAACACCACAGCTTGGATTGCCGGATCAGCCGGTCAAAGTGCTCCCGCCGGGGCTCCCCCGTCTCCCCGGGGGGGGCCGGGCCGAGGCTCCCCGCCAGCTCCTGCGCCGGGGGCTGCGGGGCCGGGCCCGGGGCCGGCTCTTGGGAAGGCGCTCGCCCGCCTAAAGCTCCGCTTTGCCTCTCTGCCTGGTCACTGGGGCCTAACGAGGCTCTATTGTTCGAGGCATCTTTGTGCAAATCCTTCCCTTTGGCGCAGGGCTCCGCGTCCCCAAAGCCTCCCTCCTTTTGTTGCGGAACCCCCCCAGGGGTGCTGCTCGGGGAGGGAGGGGGGGAGGAGGAGGAGGAGAAGGAGGAGGAGGAGGAAGGGGAGGCCTCCTGCTTTGCGTACAGCTCCGGCAGCGGTTGGGCCCCCGAGCCCAGGGCTGGAGCCGGGCTCAAACTTTCCAAAGTTGATGCTCGCAAAGTCCTAGCCCAGAGCTGCTGCGAGAGGAAGAGGAGGTCGGGGTCGGGGCGCAGGGCTTTGCCCACGCTCGGGGGGGGCTCGGCGGGGCGCTCCTCGCCGAGGGGCTCCCGGGGGGGCTGCGGCTGGAAGCGGGGCAGAGCCGCCTGCCTGTACCGGGTGCTCTGCACCGAGTCCCCGCTGCACAGCGAGCTGCTCTCCGACTCCGAGGAGCTGCCTTCCTCGCTGCTGCACGAGGTGTCCCCTTCCTCCTCCTCCTCCTCCTCCTCCTCCTCCTCCTCCTCCGACGAGTCGCTGGAGGTGGCGGGGCTGGACCCACCGAAGTCCAGGCTGGAATCCGAGTCGCTGGAGTAGCCGGCGGAGGTGCCCTGTCGCTTGGAGCCGGGGAAGCCGGAGGAGCGGCCTTTCCTGGGGGCCGCGGGCCCCTTCTCGGCCGGGAAGAGCCCCTTGGCGCAGCAGGGACCCCGCTTGCGCCGGCCGGGGGGGGCGAGCGCGGCCGCCTGCGCGGCGGGATGCGCGGCCGCGGGGTGCAGCAGCGCCAGGTCGCGGGGGTACCCGGCCAGGACCCCGGCGAAAAGCCCCCCCCGAGCCGCCAGCCCGCAGCCCCTCCGACCCCGGGGGGGCTTCTGGAAGGCGGGGAAGGCCCTGTGGAAGGGCTGCGGCAGCAGCGCGGCCGGCGCCGAGCGCGGCTTGGGGAAGGCGGGGGGCAGCTTGGGGCGGCCGGGGGCGGCGGGGGCGCAGCAGCCGCCGGCTCTGCAGGGCGGCAGCAGCTGGGGCCGGGGGCAGGGGAAGAGCTCCCCCGGGTCCGGCAGCAGCAGCTGCTCCCTCCTCTTGCTCTTCCTTTTCCTCTTCCTCCTCCGGGGGCTGAGGCTCTTGCAGGAGGTGCAGAGAGCCTCCAGGTCCGCCTTGGAGATGAGGGAGCATTTCACCGCGCGGGTGGGCACCGAGTTGATGGCTTTGAGGGTCCGGAGCTCTTTGAGATCGCAGCGTCGGCTCTTGATCTTTAAGGTTTCCATCTTCTTGCTGATGGTGGTCCTGGGGATATCCTTAAACAGGTCGCTGAGGACCTGGGCCAAAGCAAACATCTGGGTGCCATTGATCTGTAAGTATCCCAAGTTTATCCCTTCGATTTCTTGATAGCCGGCATGAAAATCCCCCGGCCTGGCTTCCCCATTGTAATCCATGGTGGCTGGAACAATTCCGAAGGTCCCTTCGCAGGTCAGGAACATTTTGCAAGGAGCATTTACTTTGTCTCTTTCAAAGGGGGCATTGAAAATAAGGACATATTTGTTTCCACTCCCTGATCACACACATCCCTACCCCTCCGGAGAGGGGGGGAGGGGGGAGGGGAGGAAAAAAAAAAAAGGGGGGGAAAAAAAAAAAAAAAAAAAAGCCAAAGCAGTCGATCTCCCTTTCAAACGCTCCAGTCAATGGTTTGCAACATCTTCCAAACACCCGGTTCCTCCGCCTGTACCGGGGCTTGACTCCTCGTCTTCCCCCTCCCCAGCAAAAAAAAAAGAAAGAAAAATAAAGAAGTCAAACATCTTGCATCCTCCAGGCTCCCCCCGGCCAGCTCCCACCCCGCGGCCGCGCACCCCACCTTCCACTTCAAAAATAATCTCTTTTTTTTCGGGGGGGGGGGGCGAAAGTGGGGGGGGATCAACAAGCACAGCCCCCCCCTTTTGCTGTGCGAAGCCACTGAGATGCTTAAGCAAACAAAGCTACCCACAAGGGGGGGGGACGGGGACGGAAAAATGGGAGCGGAGGGGGGGTCTGGGAGGCGGGGGGAGCCCCGGGGCTCCGTGCGGCTCCCACCTTCCCCGGGCTCCGCACTCGCGGCCCCGCCGCCGCGTACGGTATATTCTAGGGAACACCCCACCGAGCCCTCCCCGCCACCCGCCAGCTGATTGGGCACTCCGGCCTTGTGATGTCATAAAACCCCAACATTTCACACGCACACCCCCGCGCAAAACCTCATAAACCCCTGGGCGGGCCGCGCAGCCCCGCGCAGCCCCGCGCAGCCCCGCGCAGCCCCGCTCCCGGGCGTGCCCGCGCCTCCGCCGCCCCCAGACCCGGGCGCACACAATAGCGGCAGCCTCGGGGTTTGGTTGGGGTTTTGGGTTGGTTTTTTTTTTTTTCCCCTTAAAAAAAAATTTTAACTATTCCAAATTATGCCGTATTTTCGAGGTGATGGCAGCGCGGGCGCCTCCGCTTTGTTTCCGCGGTTTAGGGGTTGTTTTTTTTTTTTTCACGTTTTAAGAGAGGTTGCTGCGCCTTCCCAAATTGCCCGGATTCCTCTGGGATGGGTGTGTGTTCGCATATATCTAATAAAGCGTGAAAGATACGACTCTAAGCGAGTTGTTCAAAACGATTGACTCCGCAACAATTCATCCTTCATCCCGGAGCGGAATGCTTATTAATTGCCAGTTACTATATTTATTATCTGGAATGAGCACGGGCTGGAGCGCGGGAGCAACAATAACATCGGCAATATGTGCAAATAAAAGCAATGCAAAGATATTTATATTCCTTTTTACTCACACACGTTCTTTATTCACTTCGCATCTTTTTCTTCCAAACTCTTTCTTTAAAAAAAAAAAAAGAAGAAAAAAAAAAAAAAGGAAATTCTTTTGCGTGCCTTTGCGCTGCTTAACTTTATTTCAAACTTTTAAGTCCCGAGATTTCTTCGGCATTTGGTAGCTTGCTCCTGCCTTACGAACAGGCGGTGTTTTCCCAAAAACAGGGCTGCAGATTTCTGTCTCCAAGGGGGGAAAAGGGAAATAATTTAAAAAAAAAAAAAAAAAAAAAAGGAAAAAAAAAAAAAAAAAAAAGCCCCAGCCCCTTACCCAGCCCGGAGCTCCATTGTCCCGTCCCCTCTATTTCTTTATAAACCTGAAGCTACTTGAGCGAAGTGAGTGGAGCCGCGGAGGCTGGACCGAGGGATTTTAACTCTCTGCTCAGGAGGCTAATTTTGGGGAAACAGTTACCTCGGAAACCTTTCTGGGGGAAGGGAGGCTGCAGCTCCGCAGCGCATGCTGTTCCCTTTCAAGCTTCGTCTGTCTCCCACATGAAAAGTTGCTTTTAGTCTTCCTCTGCCTTTTTTTTTTTTTTTTTTTTTTTTTGTGGTTCGAATGGCAAAATCTGAGTAATTTGATAATAATAATTTGTTAAACTATATGTACAATCAACCACAAACGATCCCGATTTAGAAACAATCCCAGAGGAGGAGGAGGAGGAGGAGGAGGAAGCGCATTCCTGAGTATGCGTGTAAAAAAATTTAAAATAACTCCAACATCGCCTTTAATTTGGGAGCGGAGATCACCTGATTTGCTTTTACCTTCTCGCCGGCTGACGAGAGGGGAGCCTCCCGATGCCAATCTCGGTCCTGCCCGGGGAGGGATCGCTGCCAGGGCTCCCCTCCCTTCCCCAGCACCCATGGGCGCACACCCCCTGCAAACGCTTGGCCTTGCTGCGGCAACAAATACCCCGTTTTCCAGATCTGGCTACATTAAACCACCACATTTCACCCTCGTTTTCCACAGGCAAGAGTTTCCTGTGAGTAAAGGTCTGCCGGCCAACACAAACACCAAATTCCTCTTTGTTTGGGCAGAGGGGAGGGGGAAGAGTTTGCATCGCGATGGACGGAAAGTGGCCGGTTAGGGGATACTGCAGCTTGTTGCAGCGGCTGTCGGCGTGGCTCGCTGCGAGGGACCACAAAAAGTCCTGCTTGCAGCCAGCCTGGAGCTTCCCTTCGCAAATATAAGGGAGATCCTGGGTATTTTTCTTTCCACATAAAGCCAGAGCCATTTTACCTATAGGCTGAGCTTTGCTCCGTGCCAGACGGGAGGAGGGGAGCGTGGGGTGGAGGGAAGGAGCTGGCAGAGAATAACCCTGTCCGACGGGGCTGAGGCAGCCGCGGGGTTTGGGGGGGGGGGGGGGGACTGGTAAAGAAAATATAAGTTCGAGCAGCGCAATAAACTGTTCCCCATCGTTTGTGGGGCTTTAGAGAGGACCCGGAGCCCCCCGATCGCCGGCCGGGAGGAAACAGGGCTCCGAAGCCGCGCACAGGCGAATGTATGGAAACGTCATTTCCCAGTAAATCTCTGTCAATAGGAACAAAAATAGACAATATTTTGGCTATGGATAAAGTTCAATATATGTGTGCGTGCGCTGACGTCTCTATACGGACGCAGACAGCTCGACGTGGGACATACAGCTACTTTGCAAACCCCTATATATATATCTCTCTATAGTGGTGGGCAGGGTGCTCGCGGCCGGGGTGGTGGTTCACAAGCAAACGTGCTTTAGCAGCACCATAAGTGCCCGGCGTTTCTGCTATAGGCGTCCTTGCTGCCACCGCCGCGGGTGCCCCACGGCACGCGTGGTGCTGGCCATAGTGTCCCCTGGCCATATGGCGCCTTCGCCCCCGATCCCTGAACGTATAGACGGGCTGGTCGAAACGAGGTGGTTTTTGCGCTTCTTTAATGTTTCTTGCGAGGGTGGCTGCGGGCCTGGTGTGGAAACGGCCACGGGAATGGGCTGCTCCGTGGGTCCCACGCGAGGGCTGGGGATGAGGGGGGCTGTGTCAGGGCCGTGCTGGGGGGGGGGGTGGGGGGAGCGGGGCTGCACCGACCCCCAGCGATGCTGCTTGGGGAAACGGGCGCAGCCGGGAGAGCTGGCAGCGTGTGCATTCGCGTGGGATTTGTGTGGCCGTGTATACCGACGTGCGTGTATACCTGTATATTTGCACCTCAGCCCAGCTGCTGCTCCCCAGGGTGGAGGGGGGGTTCCAATCCCCCCTCCTCCGGGAGCAGAGGACAATAACCCGCGGGTCCCCGCGGTAATCTTCACGCGTGAGGCATCCCCGGGAGATTTCTCCCTCGTACCTGTCAGGGCTGGTTCTTTCCGCAGGAAACAATAAAAGTTATCAGGTTATGGGGATATCCCCATTTCCAGGGGATCCTGGGGGGGGCCAGAACCCCCCCTCCCACCCTTCTCCTCCCGCTGGCTCGGCAGAGGAGGGGGGTGAGGGCAGCTGGGAGCGAAATAAAAGGCGGGGGGCTCCTCGGGTTAGCTTACGCGCGTGGACTGATCCCCACGCACCTCCCCGAGTGGGCTCTGTTTTAGAGAAGGTGCGTTTCTGCCCGACGCGGAAGTGCACCGGCACACGGTGGAGCCCACGGGAGGAGGAGGAGGAAGAGAAGGAAGAGGAGGAGGGGGATCCACGCGCGTCCGCGGCCTCCGTGGGCTCCGGGCGGAGCGCGAGTCGGGGATCGGCTCCGCACCTCCCTCCCTCCTGGAGGAAGAGGATGGATCCTCGGGATCCATCCGGGGTCTCGGGCAGAGATAGAGCAGGAACCGCTGCAAAACTCTCCCGCAGCCGCGCAGCAGCGCGGATCCCGCAGGCTCCGGCTGGAGCTTCCCGTGGGGTTTCCACGTTGTTTTCGAGGTGCCTCATTTTCCATTTGACCTGGTGCAAGGGCAGTAAAGCGTGGGGGAGGAAAATAAAAAGAAAAATAAACCCGGAAAACCCCAAAAAACTGTGGTTTGCACCGTTTGGGAAGAAGCTTTAGGGGCTGGGGCTCCTCTGAGTGGGTCGTGCACAGTGTACGCGAGGTCTGTCAACGTGGGGGAGGGGGGGGCTGGTTTTGCTCTGACAGCTCAAAAGCTCACTTGTGGCTCTCCCGAGTTCAACATCCTTCATGGAGAGCAGGCGAGGGGGGCATCCATGGAAAAAAGCAGGTGCCAGCAGGAAAAGAGAAGAGATGCTGCCGGTGGGAGCTGGGGCGAGGGCAGGGTGTGAGCAGGGAGGAATTCACAGAGCAGCCAGCACCTCGGGAGGATACGTCAGATTTACCACGAAAAGAAAGGGATTAGAAATTAATATTGGCCCAACTGAATTATTTCAGTTGCAAGGATTCGTTTTATTTTCTTTCTTTTTTGGCGAGGAACAAATCCCAGATCATCAGGCAGCAAAACCAACGCCAAGATCCCTCCACACAGAGGGACAGCAAGGGACAGCCTGGCCGTGCCCCTGCGCAGAGCAGATACCCCTCAGTAGCTGCTCCCACAGCTGGTCCCACCTAGAAACCTTTGTGGAGAGGCTGCGATTTCCCACTTTCCTGCTTCTTGCTGGGGCAGGATGGGCCTAGTGTTCCCACGGGGAGACTCGGGCCCTCTGCGGGGGATGGAAAAGCCTTTTGGCTCTGATATAAGGGATGTTTTCAAGGAAAAAATTAAAATTCTGATTTTTTTTTTTTTTTTTTTTTAATTTCAAACCGTTTGTGAAAAACCTGCAGGCAGCCCACCACGTTTGGGGGAGCTGAAAGCAGCCCAGCACCAGGCCCTGCTTAAAACCCCTAATATTTTGATCAGAGGCAGTTACTCCTGACAGGTACTTAAGCTGTCCGGGATGAAAATATTTCTACAAATCACTTGGTGCTGTGGCTTTTTAAACATCTCTGGTACATTTTACAGGCTACAGGAGGGAGCTGGAGAAGCAGACCCAAACCCCACTGGCCCGGCCCACAGGACAGACGGATGGACGGGCCAGAGCCAGCCTGGAGGAAAAAAATGCCTCCTTCATTTCGGGGTGGTGGGTGGCTTCGTGAGTGCTATCCCTGCTCCAGGACCCACCTTTATGCTGCCAGCAGCCAGGGATTGGTAAAATGCTCTTAGATGCACTCAGGGACAGAGATATTCCCTCTCGACCACATGAGATAGGCTTATTTTTCAAGATTTCCCTCTTATTTTTCAGGATTTCCCTCTTATTTTTCAGGATTCATCTCCTTTCTTCTCCATGAGCAGTTTGTGAATAATATTCAACGAAACCACTGAAAAATATCTCTCCATTCTCAATCTAAACTTTGAGCGCATTGCATCACTGATTAATAATATCTTAATAAATCCTACTACTCCTAAAATAATACTTGAATTTATCTATTTATTGATTTTCATAGTTATAAGAGGCTTCTGGAAATCCAGTGGCTGAGGAGAAGAGCAGAGCGTGTGGCTGTCGGGGCCCTGTATCCGTACCCACCGTACCCACCGGGTTGGGATAATTTGTGTTATTAGTAGATGTTTGGTTCTTTTTGAATTTTTTTCTTTAGGTCCTACCCCTGTGCAAACAAAAGCAGTATTTAGCGACAATTTATAAAGATGCAAATCCTGCTCTGCTCTCTTTTGTTTCAAAATACAAAGACTGAAAAGTGGGGTTAGTTGGAAAATAGGCTCAGCTTGCCGGGCTGCAGGCTGGGGCCATCCCTGCTGCTGCTGTTGTTCCCTTTTCCTCCTCGTAAAACTACACGGGTTTGGGGGGGAAAAACCGCACAAAAAACCCCAAAACAAAATAAAACAAAAACAAACAAACAAACAGAAAATCGAAAATGTGCAATCTGATGGAAACCGCAGGGTTTAAACTAGGGGAGAGGCCTAGGAAGAGCAATAGATTGCATCAGACCAAATGGTGCCGCTCAGACCACGTTTAAAAGGTTTTGAGTCTTGCTTAGGGTAAAACCGAGAGATTTAAGGCAAAGCTGGGGCAGGTCCCGGGGAGCTGATGCCGAAGGGATGGAGAAACGAGTGGTTATTTTTTAATCAGCTGAGTTGTGTTTGCTCCGGGAGCTGCTTTGCGTGGTTTTACTGGTGTGGGAGGAGGGTCCCAGTTCAGGGAATTAAAAACGCGCCCATCCTTCCACGAGACTCCAAACATCCCAAGGTCGCTCGTTCAAACTTTCTGCCTTATTTCTATCTTTCTTAATAAACAGCCTTTCACCATCCTCTAACAAAGAAACCACATTTTCTAGAGAGCAGCTGAAGGAAATTATACAGTAATAAACACTGCCGATTGGGAAAAAAAAATGTTTGTTTGTTTTCCTAAGCAAATACAGCTAAATACTTCCAAGAGGGTTTCTTCTCCTGGATAAATCCTTGTGAAGAGGCTGGGAGGAGGGTCCTGGTGAACCCAGCAACTTGGAGGGATGCGATGGGAGGCTGGCAGGGGAGAACCTCCATTTTCCTGCTGTCTTTTTTCCCCGATTATTTAAAAGAATATTTTTGTGGCCACTGAGAGAAGTGGATGTCTTTAAAACAAACAAACAAACAAAAAACACAAACCAAAAAACAACAGACTTCTGAGAAATGGGAAAAACGAGTTTGAGGATGGAAGATTTCATGCCTCGATCTTAAAGCCAGCCGAGAATTTGCATTATTCTTCTGTCGCCTTTTGATGTTTCCCATATTACATTGTGATTTGGTTGTTTCCCCTCTTCTTGCTTAATCCAGGCTCTTACTCCTTTTATACGGGAACAACTACTAATAAAAAAATTTGCAAATTAGCAAATGATAAGCCCAGAACATTTTTCTCTTCAACAAATTTCATCTGAAGAAATCTTAATTCTTGGGTTTTTTTTTCCCCTTTAAATCTAGCCCAGCTAAACCAGGGAAAGTCTCTTACTATGTCTAACCCATTGATTTACTACTAACGTAGGATTTTGTTCACTAGTTCAGTTTAGAATTAAAAGAATGCTGGAAAATATTTTTGTTGCTAAGATAAGCTTAAACCAGAACTCCTCCTTGCCATCCAATAAGTGCTGGTATCAGTAGAAATTAAAGGCGATGCAAGAAAGCCACAATCTTTCAGTCTTTTATAAGACAGAGAATGGTCTTGGATATCGCCTTTTCCCTCAAAGAGCATTTTATATTCTTTGGGAAACATTTATCAATTCTTATTTAAATTGCACTCATATCAACAACACTTATTCCTTAACTTTTAAGTGTTATCTTTAAAGCAGTTACGATTTAAAAATCCTCCATGACAGACAAATAACCTCGGAGCTTTTTTAAACTCTGTAAAGTTTCATGTTGTCAAAATTTAAAAGGGAAAAACTTTTTTTTTTTTTTTTTTACCTTTTACGAAGTATTTCTCCTGCCTGTTATTGATTGACAAGTTTATTATTATTATGAATGGATTCTCCCATTTCCCAGTCCTCTTCAAGGCCTGATGTGGATTGAGAGCCTGACCAGTTGCTTATTGACCCATGATGGCTATACAATGACCCTGCTGCCCCCAGCCTGACCCTGGGACCCCCGAAGGACCCAGCCCAACAGAACAGGGCTCAGATATGCAAAGTTGGAGCTTTATGGGGTTTGGGGAGGGGGAGATTGCAAAGTGGGCGAGGGTTTCATTAACAAAAATGTGTTTATTGTAAATAAAAAAGGCAAAGGGGCTGTTTAAAGGAACATGTCCTAAAGGATCGCAGCTACCTTCTGGATGGGGAATGCTGGAAGCATTGGAGCCCTTTTTATACCAACACATGCCTAATTGGCGACAATAAAAGGAGAAAGGCTGACACTCGCTCTGCTGCGTTTCCTGGCTGCCTGGGTGATATTCAGTAAGTAATGCTCGATTTTGCAAAGTTACCGAGTTTGCTCAAGTTGGGAACGGCAGCCTGCTCGAGGGAGGAAACCAGAGAGACCCCGTGGAAAGGCCCACTCACGCCTCGGCTGTTTTCCCGTCCCTCCCTACAAGCATCCCTGCGTGCGGGTGGCTGCGTGCCGCCGAAATGGGAAGCCGTACCCTCGTTTTGTGCTGAGGTCTGGTGCTCGCACAATGAGGGGAAGCAAGGCCTTTAAAAATGTGGTCAGCGGGGATGAATGGAATAAAAAAGGTTAGAGTGGATATTAGCATTAATATTCTCCTTTTTACTCACTAAGTGAGGAAATGAAGAGGAAAGACGTCTCCTCCTACCCCTGAAATACAGCTCCGCCACTTCGTTACTGTACAGGGGTTGTGGGCGAGCTAATAATTATTTATGAGAGGTGAGAGGTGGTATGTGGCCCAGAAAGCGTATGTTTTGTGAAACATCATTTCGCTCCATTTCAGAAAGTAAGGGGATCTGCTCTCCACCCTCACTCCCTCATTTAATGGAGATACAGTTGTTTAAATAATTTCCCTCTTCCCAAAACAAATGCAGGAGAATGAGAGCTCATTTTTTATCCTAATTGATGGATCGCTGAAGACAAGCCTTTGAAGAAAACGGCTGTCAGCAGTGGGAGATACCCGGAGCATCTGGGTTAGATAGGTATAAAGCAAAGAGCAACCTGCATTCTTTGCGAGGCTGGATGCTCTCAGATTATAAACCACGGCGATTGCTTTTGATTTCACCATAAAAAACAACAGCAGCAGCAGCAGCAAGTTGTTCTGACACTCTCAAAACATCTGGATTGTAAAGTTTGCTGGTTTCTGGCAGCAGCAACAATAATAATAAAAATCGCTCGCCGTTCGGGCAGATATGCAGGGTTTTGCCGGGGTTTGGGCTCGACCCGGCCGAGATGTTTGTTCTGCTGCACGACAGAAAATGTCCATTTGTGTGCACATCCCAAACACCTCCCCGGTGGTGGATGCAGGGGATAGCAGACCAGAGCTCTGCGGGTCCGGAAAGAAAAAAGCTCTTGCGATTTCTAATCGCGGTGCCCGTGCACCTAAAGGCAGGAGGTAGCAGATCTGGGGGATATGTTCTGTGTGTCCGTGTTTAAATAGCCTGAATTTTGATTTAAATCTTGGGTTATGGGAAAGATTTGCACAAAACCTGGGGTACAGGAGTACAGAGTCACGTCAAACCCTCAGGGGGCACAAGGAGCCCTGCACCGAAGTGACTGTGTGTCCCTGCACGTCCTGGTGCGTGGCACGGACAGCTCTGCGGACACAGGGACACACGGACAGAGGGGTGGGGTCCCATGCCCAGCACGACCCGGGCAGGAGCTGCTCTACCTGCTGTTGAGCTGGGTTCAACCCTGGAATTTGGGATGAAAAAATTGTTATTGAAGTGTTGAGAATTGTTCTCGAGTGCTTCCCGCACATGAGCCCGTGTGTAGGGGAGGGGGTTGCATCTGTTTGTCTTTATTTGATTTTATCATTAATTTTTTAACACCGTGGTATCTCCCAGCCGCCAAACGGTTCTCGGTTTCGGAGAAGCAGAGACCTAAAGGGAGAGGAAGGCACCGAGCTGGGAAACAATGAAATAGGAAATATTTGCGTTTCACTCCAAAATGGACATTTCAGCTTCGGCTCCACTTTCTAGGAATCGCCTGGCAGAAATGTCCCGCTCCGTGGGAAAGGGACGGGAGAGCTTGTGGCTGTGTGTCCGTCCGTGTCGTGTGTCCGCCCCCCCCCCCCCCGGCAGCCCCTGCACCCGCTTTTGCCACAGGGGCGGCGGCGGCGGGGGGGTCTCCTGTCCCCAAAAAGAGATGAGACAAAGAGATGCCTTTGGGGAGCGGCTGCGGGGCCACTCCCAAGTTATCATCTAAAAACCGAGGTCCCCGAGGGAGCGGACACCGGAGCGGGGGGGGGGGGGGACACACACGGGCACGGGGACGGGAGGGACACCGGGCACCGGAGGGACACCGGGCACCGGGGGGACACCGGGCACCGGCTCCGCCCCAGCGGTGCCGGCCGGGGTGAGCGGCGATCGCTACCGAGCGGTGAGCGGGGCAGCGGCGGGGCCGGTGGGTACCGCGGCGGGGGCTGAGAGCGGGAGGGGGGGAGCAAGGAGGGAGGGGGGCGGCTTTAGCCGGGGGTGCCCGGCGGTCGGGGGGTGCTGCTGTAGCCGGGGCGCCCCCGGATCCGGCTCTGCCGCCGCTATTCCGCCTCCTTCCACTGAATTTTCCCTTTGGTGCTTGTCAGACGGAACCCATAAAATTCCCCCCCCCCCCCCCCGGGCTGCCCTCAGTACCCTGGGCAGGAGGGTGCCGGCCGCGGGGCTCTGGGTGCCCCCCTCCGCTGTCATCTCCCCCCCGGCCGGCCCCTTCCCGAGCCCGCACCTCTCGGCACCGGCTCCCGAGCTCAGCCTCGCCGGCAACTTTCCCCTTTGCCTCCGGCGATGCACTTAAAAAATAAATAAAATACATAAATAAAATAAATCAGAGGAGCCTCTGGGCTGCCCCTTCCCGGCGGGGGGGGACGGGGGGACGGGGGGACGGGACGGGTCTCTTTGCTTTGGGGTGGGAGGTTGCGGGGTGGGAGGTTGCGGTGCCGCCGGTTTGTTTCCACGCCGCTGCCGGGCTCCGGGAACCGCGTATCCCGGGGGACGCGGCCGTGCCCCCAGCAGAGCCCGAGCACCCCCTTTTTTCCAGGGAATCTGGGCTGGAAGGACTCGTACCCCGGGGAGCTTCAGCCCCAAGTCTCTTCCTGAGGAAGAGCAAGGTCCCAGCGCGGTTTTTCCCTGCTAAACCCGGACACTCCCGGGGGAAGCTCCGGCTGCCGGGATGGAGAGAGACCGGGATGGGGCAGGACCAGGATCGGACAGACCGGGGACCCGAGCAGAGGATGGATGGATGGACGGACGGATGGGCGGATGGATGGATGGGCTGGCGGGAGAAATAGTCGAGGAATAGTTCAGCCTCTTGCGGTCATTCCCATTTCTGAAAGGTTTCACACCTCCGGAAAAGTCGGCACGTCCCCTAGAGCGGAGCCCAGCCGTGAGCCCCCACCTCCTGGCCCCCTCCCCTCGGCCCCTGCCCCGGGCCAGGCCCCGTCCCTGCCCGCTGCCCCGGGGGCGCGGCCGGAGGGTGCGGGGTTGGGGGGCTGGGGGTCGCCCGGCCCCGGGCTCAGCCCCCCCCGGGCAGCCGGGGTGCGGGGTGGGGGCTCGGCCCGGCGGGGAAAGGCGAGATGCTGGCGCCCTCCGGAGGTCTCCCACCGCCAGCCCGGCCGCAGGGCACTCCTTTGGGGGAAAAAAGGGCATTTTTAGGCTTTGCCCAGCAGAGGTCCCCGGCTGCCTTCCCACGAGCAGGCGGCTGCCCGCCCCCCCCCCGCCCCCCCCCGCCCCGAGCATCACGTCCCGCCGGCCCCAGGCCCTTGGGACCCCGCGGGGCTGGTACGGACCCCCCCGGAGGGCTGCTTCTCCTCCACGGGCTTCAGCCGCAAAGCTGCCCGTTTGCCCGGCCGAAATAAAAACTCGCACGGGAGAGAGCAGCAGCGGAGGGAAAATCCCCTCTCCCGGCACACTTCATGCATGTGTTACTCCCTCCTGCGTGCCAGGGCACACAGCAAGCAGCCTGCCTTCCCACAGACCCTGCCTTCCCACAGACCCTGCCTTCCCACAGATCCTGCCTTCCCACAGATCGTTGGGAGATTATTTGCCTGAAGTGGGCAGCGAAATTCAGGGCAGGGACCTGGAAATACACCCGCGGGGTTGGGTAGATGTGGTTAAAACCGTGCAGGGGGAAATGTGCCCCCCTCAGCACCACGATTCCCCTGCAAAAAGGGGCCTGCAGGGAAAAGCACAACTAAAACGTGTCACGTCAGAGCTGACACTTAGAAAATCACATTAGCCCAGCTCTTTCTGCCTCCCTAAATGACACAGTTCTGTAAACCGAGTCTCATTTTCAATTTCAGGTCTTCTCACTATTTTTGTAATCCCACTGTCAGTGAGCCAAAACAGAGCGAAAGAAAGAAAGAGAACAGAGCAGGTTTGTCTATATTAGGAAATTACTCTAAATATACCGCTGTGTTTGTGCAAACCTCTCATGTAGACCCACTACTACTTTATAGTGCGCTTATAACAGATTATTTTAATTTAGCAGTCAACCAGATTGAATTAAATTAACGTAAATCTTAACTAAAGCTGGACTTAGTGCACCCGGATAGGTTTTGCACCTGTGGAATTCCTCAGCATAGTCCAGTCAGCACAACACCATCCATCCACAGACTCGCTCCAAAGCACCCGGGGATGGCCTCGCCCTTGGAGAGATTTATGCACCGATATTTGACACTTTTAGAAATAATTCCTGTTCCCTGGTCTCTCAAGTTAAGGGCAAAAATATTTGAGCATCAAGATAGATAGATGTGAATCATGGCTAAACTGATTTATTCCAAATATTACTCACGAATGAGGCTGAAAGCATCAGCCTAATTTTGATCCCTCAGCTCTCACTGGGAAGCCGCACACAGAAGTGGTGCTGGTGACTTTCCACACTATTTTGGGGGTAAGTCTCAAGGACGTCAGAATTTGGCCCTCTTTTATTTTCCAGGGGACAAACTATGACTCACCAGTGACTAAGTAACAGGTTACAGCCTCAAAATTTCTGATGAGTAATAGGGTGTGCAAGAAGATTTAACCCATTCTGTAAGTCGCTAAATAGACACATGAGGCTCCTAACAGCAAGGCAGATTGGCAGAGACCATGATAAATCACCAAAAATATCACTGAAGGAAACAGTTGCTTCCTCTGACAAATAATTAGGGAATTTATAGTAAACAGGCATCTCAGAACGGTCCATGCAAATCTCCCAAGAGCAGTGAGGAAGGGCTAAAGCTCTGACTGTGTTTTATTTTCCGTCCTTGCAGCTCTTACTAAGAACCAGAGCTACTCACCGGTTGATAAATGTGTGAAGAGCAGCCTGCAGCTGCCGCAGCCCCCACGGGCCTGCAGCCACCCTGTCCCACACCGGGCGCCCGACATCCCCAGCCCCACCGGCCCTGTGGGGCTTTCGGGGCGGGGGGGGGGGGCTCAAAGGGCATTGTAGGTTTGGGGTTTCACGTGCGGAGAGATCATAGATTCCTAGAATGGTTTGGGTTGGAAGGGACCTCTAAAGGCCATCTAATCCAACCCCCCACCATGAGCAAGGACATCTTCAACCAGATCAGGTCACTCAGAGCCCCGTCCAACCTGGCCTGGAATGTTTCCAGGGATGGGGCATCTACAACCTCTCTGGGCAACCCAGGCCAGGGTTTCACCACCCTCAGTGTAAGACATTTCTTCCTTATATCTAGTCTGAATCTCCGCTCTTTTGGTTTAAAACCATCACCTTGCCCTGTTGCTACAGGCCCTAATAAAAGTCTGTCCTCATCTTTCTTATAAGCCCACTTTACGTATTAAAAGGCAGCAATAAGGTCTCCCCGCAGCCTTCTCTTCTCCAGGCTGAACAACCCCAACTCTCTCAGCCTGTCCTCATAGGAGAGCTGCTCCAGCCTCGGATAATTTTTGTGGCCTCCTCTGGACCCGCTCCAACAGTCCCATATCCTTCTTGTGCTGAGGACCCCTGAGGACCCCAGAGCTGGACACAGCGCTGCAGGGGGGTCTCACCGGAGCAGAGCAGAGGGGCAGAATCCCCTCCCTCGCCCTGCTGCCCACACTGCTGGGGATGCAGCCCGGGATACGGTTGGCTTTCTGGGCTGCGAGCGCACATTGCTGGCTCATGTCCACCAGTACCCCCAAGTCCTTCTCCACAGGGCTGCTCTCGGTGTGTAGGTGATGGGTAGATGTGGATGGAGGGATGGATGAAGGGCGGGATGCAGGGATGGCTGCAGGGAGGGATGCAGGGATGGCTGCAGGGAGGGATGGAGGGACAGACATGCACCAGGGAATCGCCTCTGCCGTCTGTAAGGTGGGCGAGGGGCAGCACGGGGTCACCTGCGCTGAGGGCTGCCTGGTCCCAGCCTGGGGCTGCTCTTGGCCCATTTCGCAGCCCCCACTTCCTGCACAGCCCCCACGAGCGCGGTGCCACCTCCACAGCCTGCGCACCCTCGGCCCCGGCGCTGTGCGGGGGCAGGATGTTCTTGCCTGAACCTCAGCTCTGCAGCTTGCAACCAAAAAAGCCACCGATCGTTTCCTGTCAATATTCACGGGGCTTTCTGAGCCCTGGCGGCTCCCAGGCCCGCAGCCCCAGTTATGGTCCAGGTTGGGTCCCTGGAGCCGGGCACTGGACACCGGGCAGCTCCACCGCCAAGCCCCGGCACCGAAACCGGGGGTCTCGGCAGCCCCCCCCAGGCCTGCAGCACCCAGCACATCCCCTGGGCTGTTGGTAAAGATTTTTTTTCAGGACTCTTAGAGAGCGGGGGGGATTTGGGTGAGAGCTGACACCCCTCCCCAGCCCTGGGTGCTCTATGGTGAAAGGTGTGCCGCAGCAGCAGAGCTTGTGTGTGACTTTTTCTGCAGAGCTCTGTAATGGATTCTGTTGCACACTGGAAACCAGCTTGAGAAGTCATTAAATACATAAATATAGAAGTGTATATATAGGTAATTTGGGAGGAGAAAGCCTGACCCTGTGCAGGTTTAGCACCCTGGACCATTGTCAGCTTGGCAGTGGGGTGGTGAGGGATGGTGGCCTTTTCCCACCAACCGCCCCACGCCTTGCCATGCCCAGCTCGGGGTATTTTCAGCCTTGGGAAGATAGCTTCGGCCTGGAACAACGACTTGGTTTTGCGCAGTTGCTGCAGAGCTGTTACCTTCAGGCTTTTACCTCAGGTTTCCTGTCTTAAAGGCTGTTTCCGATAGCGTAGCCAAGAACTGAACATACAATTGCAAGCTAAGCTGATGCAATGCTCTAAACCAATACAAGGATGTCAGAACAGAATGTTTAATTAAACTGGTTTGTAAACTAATTAAATGAGAGCAACTGGTGGGTATAGGCAAAGCTTCAATTACTACCAAGTATTTTTTAAAGGCGCTAAAAACGCAGGAATGTGAGGAAAAAGTCCCAAGGCACAAAGGGAAACAGGTGCCTAACGCCCGTTAGAAAAGATCTGTTTGTGATTATTAATCCCCCCTTTCACATCAGGACCTAGGCTGAAGAGTCAGGGCCTGAATCTATGAAGTACCTAACACTCTGCCATGCCAAAGCGCCCCGGGAGAGTTTGAACGCTCTCAGAAGCCTTGGTCCTGCTCCGTGCGCATCAGCAGAGTTTCGGGCACACCGAGAGATGGGAGCAGCTCCAAAGCTTGTTTTGGTTTTAAAGCCAGGGCATCTGTTTAGGTTCCTAAGAACGAACTTGAAAGCCTTAAAAATACTCTTGGTTTCTGGACACAGACCACATCACTTAGTGCTCTGGTAATTGTTGTGTTCTTTCACTGCCTAATGTAAATAATAATAATAATAATAAAAATAATATGACACTAATAAGTCCTTAGTTCTGCCTTCCTATAGGGAATTAGCCTAATTGGTCTCTTGAAGTTCCTTCCAAAGCAACGTTTATGTGATTTTATGACTATCCCATTAGGTTTGTTAAAGTGGACTTGTTTTAGAGATGTTCCTCAACTACATGGTCTGTAGCACATTCTCTCTTTTGCAGGAATAAGTGAATAAACAGCTAAACCACTTTAAACACGTGACCCACAAGACTCCTCATCACCCCCGTGGGAGATGACAGCAAGGTAAGTGGGCTGGAAAGCGGTCGTAAATACAGATGTGTCACAAAAGTGTGGGAGTTTTGGCTTTTAGGGCGAAGAGGCAGCGCGATTCTAACAATCCCTTCAAAATATTTCCACTCATAAAAGAGTAAGCTAGTACCAAACGCAAATCTGTCATCTGCCTGTAAAATGACCCGCTATATTAATCAATTTTACTGTTTTGAATGCATCAAAACCATGAGGACAAATATGATCCACTGTCTCGTTTGATTTAAGCTGCTAGAGTTAAAAAAAAAAAAGACAGGCATAGAAGATCTTTCAATTGCTACTTTTTTCCTTTATAAGTCATTAATGGCACTGTTTCCTTTCAAAGTTGTTAATGACATCATTGTTTCCTTTCAAAGTCCTTAATGACATTGTTTAATGAATAATAACTTGCACTTATGTAGTGCTTTTTCAGACAAACAACCCCAAAGCGCTCTGCAGTAGGGAATTGGTCAGACAAAGAGGGAAAATGAGGCACAAAGGGAGGAAGTGACTTGTCCAAGGCCAGAAAGTTACTGACGAAGCAAAGCTGGGAGTGAGTGTGTTTGGCTCTTGGCTTTCTTCACTCTCTGAATCTTTCTGTGGGTGTTCGTACGTTAGCAACACAGCATTTAGCCCGTAATGGAGCAAGCACAAAGTAACCCCTCTAATAAACTATAAGTGCCCGTTCAACAATCCCTTCCAAAAGCTGATTGTTTCTTTTTCTTTCACAAATATCTTCACTAAACGGAGTTGTTTCTTACGAAAAGATACCTCGGTGAAATCCTTTTTGTGAGGATGTGAGCAGGGCAGAAAAGAGACGAAAAGCGTGGGGGTTTTTGGTAGGTGTGGTTCACGAAGAGCAGGGGCAAAGGTCTCACTTTCTCTCCCTTGGGAACGACACGCTGCGGAGGCAGCTGAAGCTCCCATTTAAACAGAGCCTTTGCCTTGGCAGGTCGCAGTCCAGGCTCCCAGCTCTCGGTCCTGCAGGGTACGAGAAGCCTTTGCAGACCTCAGCGGGATTTTTCCTTGTCTGACGATGGGAGAAGAGAGTTAAGAGGCCCTGTATACTGTAGGAAAATGTGCACCGCAACGCTGACTGATGGCAACTGAGATTTCCCCACCTACGGTGTAGAGAAATATGAAGATATTGACCCCTTGACCCTACCGGGCTGTGAATATGGACCTTTTGTTGCCAGATAATAAAATCAATTTTTGGTGGAGAAAGGGAAAAAGCTTATGTCCTTTATAAACCCACCACAAAGGCAGCAGAAGTCTAGAACTATTCGGTTAGCAGCATTATGTGTGGGAGAGGCAAAAAATAAATTTGGGTAAAGTTTTGTGTACATCACTGAATCACGTTTGATCACTTATCACTACCATTACCATCACCATCATTCTCATCTTTCTTCCTCTTACAATTACTATTACTTACGATGGTGGAACGTGCAGAGACTCATGACGGTACTTGAGTACCATCAAGACCCTACTGATCCTGGAATAGTGCAGAAGGTGTCCTAAGATGGCACTCCCTCCTCAAAGGTCTAATAATCCAAACAGAGAAGAAGGGAAAAGCAAAATAATTTACCTAACATCTTGCAACAGGTCAGCGGCAGAGCTGGAGCCCATCTTTCCGGATCTGCAGAGGAATTCTCTGCCATAGATGTTTTACCTCTCCAAGGAGGGACACTTGTTGGCCTTGAAATTTGACAACTAGCATAATCTTTCCCAATGTTTTGAGACACCGTGGTATCCAAAACAAAGGATACAGGGAAAAACATCACACGCAAAGCTTTAAAGAAAGCCAAACTACATTACTTTGTTTAACTGACGTGAATAAATAATGTGTGTAGTCTTCTCGCTGTGCTAGTAAGCGTTTACAGGGAGAGGAAGGAGCTAAACCTATATGCATCGGTGAGAAGGATGAAAAGTCTGGTCTAAAATGAGAAAACAACTTTCTAAAAGAGATATGGTTTGGAGAGCTCTCCGATTATGTCATGTTCTCCCTGGTGGCTGCTGCTAACAGAGGATAAGACCTCGCTGCTGCTATCTGTGGAACTGATCCCGCAGTTCCAACTGAGAGATTTATACTTTAAAGTAGCGGTTCTTGCTAGCGACTGGAAGGAATCTGGCTGCCTAGGGAGGATTACTACTCTTATCTGCACAATTCCCTCTTCCTTCAACCTGCCCAAGAGGAATGAGATAAAATCTGATAGAGCAAACAGGTTCGTTAAACAGGGGCAGAGATTTGCCTGCCCACAAATAGGCAAGTTTTAGCCCTCCTTGGACCCAGTTAAATTACAGTCCTTAGTCACGATAATCTCAAGTGACAATTTCCCCATAAATGAAGGAAGGAAGTGTCTTCATTCCCAGGAGAAGCTCTTGGAAAAGGCTGGGATACAGCGGAGAGAGGCAATCCATCACTGCAAGCCATTAAGTACGTACATCCCAGCGTTTCCTTGCATCGACCCTTTGTGTAAGCTAGGCCATATGCGCTTCTCTGCTATAGATCAGTCTTCAGATTTCCTAAGAGCACATGGAGCTATCATAGGAAAGACAAATTTTCTTGCCTTTTTTTTTTGTTGTTGTTCTTTTCTTTAACATAGGATGTATGTATTTTGCAGATAAAATAGCTGAAGTATGAATAATCTGGAAAATGCAATGATATGGCCTTACACCCTAGTAGGAGTATTTTATTTATTATATCTCAAGAATTTCCATGGCAAGCACTTAGATGATAACTAAGTTTATGTTATTTTTAAATACTAATCAAGTAAATGCAAAGGATCCCCCTGAAAATGAAAGATCATGTGCAACAAAGACTCTGCAGCCAGAGATAAGGCTAACAGCTCTGTTCGTGATGCATGAGCCTGTGGAGAAGCCAGTTCCCTTCTCCACAGGTTTCTAGATATAGTAGTAAACGACTAAGTTTAGTAACAACTTCTGTAACTCAGGTCTGCAGTTACAACTGAGATACACAAGGATAGTGGTTCCCATGAGTCAGTACGTATCACTTTAATTTTGCCTGCTTCCTACATATGGCCACATTTTAAAAACACTGCCTGATAAAATAACAAATGAACAGTGTAAATTAAATATCGCCATGTCTCAGTTTTCGCGGTTGTAACTTTCCCCCAAATTTTTCTCAGGAAACCGTCGTGCCCTTTCCTCTCTGGCCCAGCCTTTCCTCACCGCAGGGATTAGTTATGTAAATTGGAACTTAATCCCCTAAAGGCAAATTTGCAGTTCAAGTCCAAGTGTCTGCTAGCATGGCCAACTGGAAGCAAGACCGTCAGGGGACGGCGGATGTTTAGCATTTTGTCCTGTAGTCTAAGACAATCTTAAACCGCAAGGATCTCCTTCAGGTTACAAAGGCAACCAGCCAGATTTTCCCCCTTTTCTTTTAAACAAGTTCATAACACAATAGATAAAAGAAAAAAAGAGGGGGAGAGGAGGGGAAACCCTCCCAGAAAAGTGAGCTAAGGCTGAGTGAATTTCCAGCAATGTGGTGAACGTATTGTCTGCCCCTGTGACTCTCAAAGGAATGTAATAAAAGGAAGACAGCAACCCAGCAGGCAGCTTCTCAGGGAGCCGTCTGCCTTCCAGCCCCTTGATGTAACGCTTGAACAGGTGCAACATAAAGGATGCTAAACTGGTGATTATTAGGGCTGTTGGAATGGGTTTCCTCTCCGCTCTCGGATGAGAAGATTTTTTTTTAAAGAAACTATGTGGTGGGATATGCTGACCTTTCAAAGACTACCTGTCGCAAGGGAAAGACTTTGAGCAAGAGGAGGGTTGCCAGTCTGAGACACGTTGACGCTGTTTCTGGTCTTATTTAAGCTGCTGCAGACCAGGAATGGTTCCCGTGGAGTCACTGCAGCGATGCGCTTGCAGGCAGGAGAACGGAACTGCTGAGGTTGTGTTCCAGGGAGGGCATCTTTCTGCAGAAACACTGATGGCTTTGAAGGCTGACTTTCGAGTAAAGATATGGCCTCCCGGCTACTCACATACATGCCAGCATCTGAAAACAATTTTAAGTGCCTCTTCCTGGAAGCAGAGAGAACAGCTTTTGATTTTTTTCTTGATGTTTCCTTCACTACCACGACCATCTCTCTTCAGCGCTCCCAACCCACAAAGAATAGGGAAAAAAGATTTCAGGTAGCTCAGCGATTCCATGAACCCCATACAGTCCCAAGCAAGATGCGACACTCTCTCCTTTTGATCCAATTTACAACCCTTCTTTTTTAAAACATCAAGGATTTACAGGAACAGAATAGAAAAGTAGTAATGCGAATCAGGCACCTTTATGTGCACCTTTTAATTGAAGTTCCTGTACACCCGTCCTCCATCAGCCCTACAAAAAGCCCCACTATAACAGAACTATGCAGTATAGCAGCTTAAGAGGATGTCTTTTTCTTTATCAAGGCAGGCAAAAATTTGTTCCCTGTTACGTTTTCTACCTTTTCTCTGCCCAGTCCAGCATCAGGTGCTTCCTTTTTTTTTCACGAGGGCAGTGCGGTCACTGAGTAAGGACCTACACCAGAGATCACGAGACCTGGGCCCTGGGCCCTCAGAGCGGCTCCGTGTCCTCAGGCAGATGATTTCAGGTAGAGCTGGAGCCGTAGGAACGCGTTACATGAATTCTCTGGGTTCTTCGTAGGCCTCTTTTCTAAGATTTAATTATTTTTGTGCTCTGTGCTTGGGTTTTCCTCATTTCCCCTTGAGTCTTCTGGATGATGTGTCCAAGGCTTGTCATGATATACCAGGGGTCTCATGGTACTGTGTGTGGGCTTACAGGACCTGCAGGTGCAATCCCATACAGCATTACTCACTATACCTTAGGATTATTTCTTGTTGCTGGTTTCCAGCTGATTTCCGACGCTTGTCCTGCTGGGCATAAACCTCCGAGGGGGCATTTTTCTCCCTCCTTGCAAAGACAACAAAACAGGTGCCAACGGGTTAAAAACTCCTCCAGAAGGAGCCTCCGAGAGCAGGACAGGCGGTGGCGCTCGCGGAGCCCCGATCTGTCAGAGAGGAATTGCAGAGATAATAGGATTTGCGGAACGGTCCCAACTCATCACTCCGGAGCGATCCATGTTGACTGGCTCGGGCACGCATCCAGCGGTTTGCACACACGGGTGCACACTCGAATTCCTGCTCGGTTTGCTCGGGGAGGAGCGGATGGGGGGGGGGGGGGGGGGAGGAACAAAAACATAAAGAAGCGACATAAAGCGGCTGGAAGGGGGGAGGTGGGTGGGTTTAAAAGCCGAATTAATCTCACACGCACAGAGGCACGCAGAGAAATGCACCCGACCCAGCCAGCCTGCAATCCCTGAACCGCAAATTTTACAGGAGCATGCGGGCGGCGCAGCCATGATTGTCTAGGCGCGGGGTGGGGGGTGGGGGGGTGTTGCTTGTGTCCGTGTGTGTGTGTCCGTGCGTGTGTCCGTGTGTCCGTGCGTGTGCATGGGCGCGGGGCGAGCGTGCGGGGCGCGGGCGGGCGCGGGGCGGGGGCGCGCCCGCCCCCCGGTCCCGTCCCCCGGCGCCGCCGCCCCCCCGAGCACCGCCCGGCTCCGCGCCGCCGCGCCACGGCCACGGGGGGTCGGGCACCCCGCGCCCCTCGTGGGGCGGCCGTGTGAAAGGCAGGGCTGCGAGCGGGGAGGGGGGAGCGCGGCGGCGGAGGAGGAGGAGGAGGAGGGAGGAGGAGGAGGAGGAGGAGTGTGTGCGTAGAGGGAGGCGGGGGGGGAAGGAAACCCTCATGGAAGTATGAAGGAGATGGTGGGAGGCTGCTGTGTCTGTTCTGATGAGCGGGGCTGGGCGGAGAACCCGCTGGTGTACTGCGACGGGCACGGCTGCAATGTGGCGGTGCACCAAGGTAAGGCACCGGCCCGGCCCCGCCGCCGCCACCGGGGCACCGGGGCGCCGCCGCCGCCCCCCCCGCCGGGCGCCCCGGGGAGGCCGGGGGGGGGGGGTGCGGGGGCGGCGGGGGGGGGGGGGGGCTTTGTTTTATCCCTATTGTTCAAAATAACGGTGTCGCCGCCGGCCTGGCTCGGCGGAGGAGGCGGAGGGGGGGAGCGCGGTGTGCCGGCGGCGAGGGGGGGAGCGGAGTTGGCCATCAGCTGCCCCCGGGGGGGGGGGATGCACCTCCCGGGGGGGGGGGGGGCTCGTTACCGGGAGCCGGCAGGGATCGCCGGCCGCTTCCTTCCCCGGGGATGGGGGGGGGGGGGTCGCCCGGGGTACCCCCGCCCCGGTGCCCCGGGAAGGGCGGGCTGCCGAGCCCCGGGCCCGGAGGAGGGCAGCGGCGGGCTGGGAAGAGCCGCAGCCGCCCCCCGGGGGTCCGGTGCCCTCGCCTCGGCCCCGGGTAACCCCCCCCGCCCCCCCGGGGGCGGCCGCGGGGCCCCGGGCTGCCTCCTCCAAGGGCAGGGAGGAAGGCAACCCTTCTCCTCCCAGAGATATGGGCTATTTGCATTTTAAATGACTTGGAGCACGCCCCTAACACACGGTATCGGGCTGGAAAGTTTGTCCTCGGGTCTCTGAACAAAACAAAAAAAAAAAAAATTAAAAAAAACCCCGTATTTGCTTTCGTTCAAATCCAGCAGAAAGGCATGGTGATTATCCTGGTTGGTTTGTTTTGAATAACACGAAGGTTTCTGGTCTCATCTGGCATGTCTGTTTTTCCATCTATTATTATCCTATCCATCTACCAGCACATCTCCAGCCTCTTCCTGTATAATCTCTCCCTCGGTGTCTTGATGCACGCTCCTGCCTCCAGCTGCGAATGTGTCCTGCTCTGCCTCTGCCCGCCTGTCAGGCGCGGGTCTCTGGGTCTGTAGGTTGGGCTTTCTTTTGCTTTCCGTGCGTTTGGTGTACCCATGCTCACGGCTTTAGTAAGAAGTCGCTTACAACCAGGTGACGAAAGAGGAGTTAAAATGAGGAAGTGAAGCTCGTGGGGGATTTCTCTTCATTCCGAGGGGATGCTTGGGTGTCTCCTGTCATCAGGCAGGCTCTCCGGGGTGCCTCCGAGTGACCCGGCAGGACAAGGGTCTCTCGGGAAAGACACTTCTTTCTGTTTTAATTTTGCTGGTGTAAGTCTTCCATTCTTCCTGTTATTTACCAAACCACACGCTAGAGAATAGGTTTCTTCATCGCTCTCTTTTTTTGGAAGGAGATAAGGGGCGTTGGCATCCTCATGCCCGCTCCCAAGATTCATATAAACACTTTTGTTTGCTGGCCGGAACAGTTTGAAATGTGCACGAACAGTTTTAAATGTGCAATGCTTTTATTCCTTTAGGGTGCCTGTTTCTAGGCCCCGCACAGGTACGGAGTCGGGATGTGTTTGCTGCAGCGGCGGGGAAGCGGGCACGTAGCATTGTTTTGGTGGAGTTGGAACGAGTTAGAAAAGCGTCAGAGAGGGCACTGCTTGTGTGTTTGGAGAACACAACTGTCTGTTTAGGTCTTGTAAGAGTCCTTTAGGACGTCATCGTTCATAAGGAGCGTAGCAGTGTGTACTGGATGTTCTTCAACCCTCTTTTTCAAGCCTACTCACAAACCTAGCAGTGGTGTGGTGTTTTGGGAGGCTTTTATTTCTTAAATAGAAACAAACCACTGTAGGGGATCATCTGGGTCATCTAGCCTCATTCCTGCAGTCACACACTGGGTTTGGTATCTCTTTGTATTGCTCGAATATCCACAAAACCAAAGTTACCTTTTGAAATGATTGTACAGTCAAATAAAGAACCCTGTATTTTTTTTTTAAACTTACAGCTGCACATTAGGGCCGATTCTTAAAAATATCAGTACCATTTCCATGGCAATGGTTAGAAATCTTAACATTTTTAATTCTTTACTGGAAAGGTAACAAACCCATCTGATTAGAAATGAAGACAGTTACTAAATAACTAAATAAGATAGTTAAGAACATTTACAAATCATATTTTCAGCCCTGCCTTACTTATGTTCTGCATCGTTCCTTGTTTTCTTCCCTTTTGAAGCAGTGGGCACAGAAGCTCACACTGGCTCCAGCTGAGTGCTTGTTTTTGGCCCTAAGCCCGCAGCTAAAGATGGACCCAAGGCAGGCTCCTCTGTCGTTGCTTTCATGTAGTTTCTGTTTTCTTACGTGTATGCCTTGGCTCATCTTGCAGTCAGCTCTTTCGGTTTAACTCTACAATTGTGTTCGTTTTCCTGGCTGATGTGGGATAATAGACATTAGAGAGATGGAGAGAACCTATTGCAGGTCGTGTCTGGTCCATCCCCCGGGGAACATCACAGGATTGCTTCCAGCAGGATATTTTCAGATGCTTTGTCCAACCTAGTTTCAAATGTCTCAAGTGACTGGAATTCCATTCCAACCGCCAGCTCGCATTTGAAGATGGAATAAGGAAGATATAATTTGTTCTTTCCTAGGAGACTCCTATACCCTCGCCTGAGATGCATAGCCTTACTTCTTACCGCTATCTTTACTGGCCTCCATTGCTTTAAACCCACCTGCGTGGTGGCTAAGAGCCCTTTCAGGGTCAGAAATGCTTCCTTTGGGACTCACAAAGACCATCCTTGGACGGTTAGAGGGAGGAGGCCACCAAAGAAGGTGAACAGTCTTCCAGCAACATTGTTCCATCAGAGAAGGGAGCTAATTTTAAAGAAGTGGGAGCTGCAGCTTGCAGAGGGAGACCCTGAGAGCATCAGTAGTGAATCAGAAAGCAAGAGAAACGCGTGGTATAGCTGGATGAAAACAGCAGTTTTGTTGGATTATCAACTGGAGACTTGTGTTAATACGGAACCTGTGCCCAGGAGTAGTCCTAAAAAGCCTGAGTTCAGCGATCTTGGAAGCGTGCTGCAAAAGGCTGCTGCTGGATGTGACTTACAGGCTCGAGGGTGTGCAGGATAAATGGGAGTTTCACTTGGTGTCTGTCTGAATTCTCGCTGAGATGACTTCCTTCGCGATGCTGAGATTTTATCTTAGTCTTAATGATGGTTAAGGTGCTTCATAGCCATCCATTTCAGAATTTTATATTTAGATCACTAGCGACACTTGAAAAGTTAAGGGGTAAGAAATTGCTCCATTTGTGTTTGCTAGACCAGAATTAGACACAGTTTGTGAAGCACTCCATCCCCACTTACACCAGGAATTCCGTAGGAATTTTTCATACTGGGCATGAGCTTATTTGAAAACTTGAATAAATGTGTAGCACTGGACCTCTTGCAAAAGGCTGTCTGCTGTTGCTGGATATGGAAACTAGAAAGGGGAATAAAGCGCTGCGCGGATGTGATTTTTGGTTTTGTCACCCATCTCTGCCTGATAACAGCTCTGACACACTTTTATATACACCTGAGAAATTAAACAGTTGATGTAAAGATGGTCTAATGAACTGTCTTTGCCTTTCTTCCAGCTTGCTATGGAATTGTCCAGGTTCCTACCGGACCCTGGTTCTGTCGGAAATGTGAATCTCAAGAGAGAGCCGCCAGGGTGGTGAGTACGAAGCATGCTTGTACTTACACTAAATAGGTTCGTTCGATGCCCTTCATGTCTCTGCTGGAAGCAATCTGGTCCCCTGGCAAAAGCGATAGAGCCTGGCGTTTCAGCACTACTGTGATTGTAATCCCAGCTCTGCCTGTAACCTGCTATATCTTGTTTATACAACAGGAATAATTGCATCATCAATTTTATACAATGCTATTAGCCATTTTGATGAAAATGCTGCTGGAGGTGCTTTTAAGCAAGTTCTCAGTGACAAAATTTTTGAGTCTAGAGACCTCGATCTTCTACAAAATAACGGCGTTCTTCTAAAAGGTGGTTTCCTTGCTGCTTTTTCTGTTCCGCCCCTCAGGAAGTTTTGGAGTGGAGGGAAGTTGGCATCACCTGAGGTGCTGCTATACTGTCAGAGTTATCCTAACTGACTGACAGCATGGATTGGCATTCGTATCTCGCAGCAACAGCCTCCTGCGTCAAGTCTTCTGAGTTTGTAGAAAAGCAGAGAAAATGACAGGAAGCTGGATCAGGGCTTAGTTTCTGTCGAAGTAGCAATTTAGCAGTATAGAACACTTTACAAATGTTCTTAATTAATTCTGGTGTTTCCCGGTGAGGCAGGAAAGTGGAAACAATCAGGCCAGGACTGCCTCTTAGGCCCGTCTATGTGGCAAAGTTAAACTAGGCTGTGAGTTTATAGCACACCAGCTACTCTGCAATAACTTCCCATGTGAGCCCTTATCAGATACGGCTGCACCAACCAACTGCTGAGGCGCTGGGGTGTAGATCTTTAACATGTTAGTTATGCCATGGATGCTGCTTTTGCCATACAGTAAATCCAAGAGAGCTTTCCCCTTTCGCTTCCTTAAAGGTGGATTGAAATTAAATTTTGGCTTTCCTTAAATACAGAAGGCCTTAGTCAGCACAAATAACATTTATTAATGCCTGCACTGCCTTCTGAACTGGTTTAGCTAAACCTTTTCTAAAGTACACACCTAGCGAGGCTGATGTAGGTGACCTCTGAATCTGCGGATCTGTGCAGGCCTGAGCAAATAGCGTGCTCCATCTCAGCTGGGCTCTCTGCTTGCTGCAGTACAAAAGTTTAATCTGTTTCACAGATGGGCGAAGAACTTGGCAAAGATGAGTGAATGGGGGAATTAGGTATCTGTACCATGCTTTCTACATTGCATTAACTCATTCCTCATTGGAAGTGGAAGTGGGAGTGTAAACAAGACCAGACTTTCAGACCTGAGCTCTTTTCCCATTGTAAGATGCTGCTTTTATGTGCACTGCAGTAAAGAAGATCAAATGTGTCTTTGAATGGCTTTACATCCTGCAGATAGTTTCATAGCAAAGAAAGGAATTTGAATTTCATGGGCCTCCTTCCCCCTGCTCTCCCAACCGTGCAGGCAGAGAGAAGCTCTCCAGTTAGCTACAATTCAGCGTAAGCTGTAGTAATACATGTACACACAGGTCCTCCTCACCTGTGCTCATTGCAAAGACAGTAACTTTTCACTTGCACATCAGACGCTTCAAACTGCCTCCAAGGTATCAAGGAAACAATAACCCCACAGGTGGCTCCTTATTTAACTCGTCCTCGGTGAAATCCGTTAGACAATGCGTGGTGGGCTTCAGTCATGCCATTCAGTCCTGTGGCATTCAGCCCTGCTACTATAATAACCGAACAGCGATAATCTTCCTTCCTAAGCAGAGCTGGGGATGATTTCCTATCTAAATCCCTCACCTTTTCAGTTATACACCAGCAGTCATAGCAACAGACATGCAGATGGGTAAATACTTAAAAAGAATCTAGTTCTTTGATGTAGAGAACAGCGTGATCAGAGTAAGGGAAATGAGTCAGGTCTTACGAGATCTGTGCATGGCTCTGTTACTAAAATGCTTTGAATCTGTGCTCCGTGGTCCAGCGGGGCTGGAGGGTGTGGCTCTTCCACTGCCCTCGGGTTTCACTGCACCTCTCTGCTCCTGGCTTTCTCCAGCTGTAAAAGGGGCATTATCAGCCTGCAGACACTGCCTTGAGGATCTTGAACGAGAGGTGCTGCTCTTTGAGCGCTAAACACAGTGACAACAGCAGCAGGGTGAATTGATAGTCCTATTTCTTTCATAATGGCTGTGTGGCAAACTCCTCTGAAGAATGTTTTTCTTCCCACATCTGCTTTCACAGAAGAATCTTAAAACAGTTTACAAGCTTTGTCCATAACAAACGTATTTATTGGCTAAATATTGATACTTTTGCTTTGAAAATGAGATACGGAGGCACGGAGAATATTGCACTCCTTAGTGAGTTTTTTAAAACGTTAGGTCTCCTGCTTTCTGTATCTCTCCCTTGGAGAGGTGGACTCCATTCCCCTCTTCAGCTTTGGAAAGAGAGCTCAGAGCCCTAACTTCAGTCAGCAGGTGTAGTCGCTCGGCGGTAGATCCCGGAGTTAGAAGCCCCCGGGTGTCAGGAGCTCTAGCCTTACGCATCACAACCTGGTTTAAATCAGCCAAGCTCTGCTCTTTTCCCAGAGTTGAAATAAAAACCCTGGAGACTGCCTCGGCCTATGCAGGTTGAATAAAAGGAAGAGGTACCGCTAATCCCTGCTCATAACCCCTCCTCAGATGCTCAGGTCCCTAAAGGATGCGGTGAATGCTATTGTGCTTACAGTAAGCAACTGAAAGCCCATCCACTTTGTAATCAAATTGTCTAGGAAGCCCGGTGAGCTGCAATGGCCAGAGGGCACTCATGTGAGGGATCATGTGAAGGCTTTAGCTGTCATTTCGAGGCAGGGCTATTAGAAGTCTTGTGTGGGGCCGATGGAGCTGTTAACCCCTCTTGTTACAATCAGAGCTTTGCTAATCGCATGGTGGGAGAGCCGCTTTGATCTGAGGGGTGGAGGGGAGAGCGGAGGGGCCTTTTCAAGTGCAAATTTCTTATTACAGTGTCTCAGTTAACCCAGTTCTTTTTCTGTCTTGGCTCTGCCAGGCTTTCCATAGTAATTGTGGGAGCAGCTCTCCAGCCCTCTGGCAGCCCGGACCTAACCAGGAGCAGTGAGAAACACCTCCTGTGGTCATCCATCCATATTTCAAACTAAGTTGCAGGGAAAGCGAGATTGGCTGCCAGCGACAGCACTGGTCCATGTCCCTTCACCTCTTATTTATACGTTATCACAGGGATTTTGTGCTTGCCAAAGGTGCCTGTTTGACAGCCCCCACGCTTGACTCCCACGAAAGCGTTGGAGGATCGGGCTGAGCCTCCCTGTTGCCCATAGCATTGCAATCCTATTTATTGTGCCTGTCTGTCCAGGAGGTAAAGCTTCAGCAGAGGAAATCTTGAGCTTGCTTGAGGAAAACCACCTTTTTGGAAGGTCCTTGGGGACTACTCGGTGGCTTTTGCTCGCGGCCAGTTTTTGCTCAATACGTTGGTGTTTTTCGGGGCGTGGAGCACCTGCCCCGTTTGCTCGCCGGAGCCAAGCGATCACAGCAAAGCGCAGGCAGGCGAGAGCACCAGATCCTCCACACTCACAGTGGTACAGCCCACTGTCCCGCTTTGACACCTCATTTCAAAACTTTCTGATGAAGCACATTTTTTTTTCACAGAAAAACAGGGGGGGTTTTGTGTTTTGTTTTGTTTTGTTTTGTTTTAACAAATCAGATGTTTCCACTAGGGAAGGAAAAGTGTTGCACCATGCAGGTTTTCAGGCCTTTTTTGAAGTCGAACAAAACCAAAAGCACATAAAAATTTTCCCTGAGTGATGCCATGAGAAGACAACGACCGTTTTCAGGCAGCTCAGCCTGGGAGGAGCCCTCAGGGCCGGGACCGTGTCCCCCCATGCGTGGCAACGCGCCCCGAAACCACCCCAGCTCCCGCCAATGCTTCAGAAGGGCGTTATAGCCGGGGGAGAGCCCTCATGTGGCGATCGGCAGACGTGGAGACCGATGACAGTGGGGCAGGGCTGAAATTAGGGAGGAAGAACAAGTGCAGGGCCTCGCCGTCCGCCATGAGGCGAGGAATGGCGCCGAGGGCCGTGGGGCTGGTTTCCCCTGGCTCTCGCCATCCCACCGGGCTGGATGCTCCCCGTCCCCTCGCACGGTGCACATGGTTGCGGGGTGAGGTCTCTCCCCACCCTGGCCATGAGGGAACTCCTCGATGGGTTTGGGGCTGCTGCTGGCCTTGGAGGCCTCCCTGCCCTGGGGGCCTGGCGTGAGGGGGCATCTCCTGAGCGGAGGGGGCTCATCTCCAACTGCCCCATGGCTGCTGGCCCCCGGTGGAGGAGACAGTGTGTCTCCCCATCACGGTTTTCCCCAAAAGCAGCCATTAGTGACTGGGCACGGAGAGGGGCGCAGAGTCGCTTCTGTCCCTCACAGCCCGTCATGGCGCCGGGCCTGCAGCCTCCCACCCAGCATGGCAGCGCCTGAGGGAGCTTCCTCCACCCTCATGGGAGGGAAGGGCTCTGCGGTGCCGATGCTGCCCTCACGCCCTCCCCGTCCCACCTCAGCCCTCCCCGGGGCCAGGTTTGTGGGGAAGCAGGGTGCCCACCCGCCAGTCACAGCCATTGTCCCCCATGGCCCCCCAGCAAAAATGTCACGACAGCCTCACCCACCTCTCATGAGGCTGGAAAAAATATCACAAGAGAAAGAGAGAAGGAAGGAAGGAAAGAGGCAAAGATAGATAATGGCTTCTTTTCATTTGCCTTCTGCTCTCTGAGTCATGGTTTTCAGTTTTACTCCCCAACCGCAAAGACTAAAACTTTTTTTTTAAAAAGCCCCGTGAAAGTCAAGGCTTGCTTGTAGCCCCGTGGCTCTTGGGCTGAGGCTTTAAATACATCCCCATCAGACAGGACGATATCGAGCTGTGTCAGAGTATCATTTTGCACCCAAACTGCTCTCAGCCCTTCTTCCACTTCCTCTCTTTGAAAGCAGCCCCATCTTTCATAACTGTACTGTAAATGAATCATCTCTTTTCTGGCCCCGTGCCCCTGGGAGTTAGATTAAACTTGTTGTTTCTGCTTAATTTCAAGAGATGTGAACTGTGTCCCCACAAAGATGGAGCCCTGAAACGGACCGACAACGGAGGTGAGTACCTCTGCGTGGAGCCGGGTATGTCATGCAGAGCCTGTAGGAGCTCAGCAGCTCTCCCAGGCACAAAATAATTCATTTTTGAGCCTATGTCACCGGAAAGGGAAGGCTGGAGGCTCCAAAGGAATGAAAACACTGCCTTTTTCTTACAAAACTTCACTTCCTGGAGCCTCCATGGCAAGACGACCTTTCCCTGGGGGGGAACCTGCCTGACCTGTGGCTGGCATCGAAGCACAGCCCCTGAAATGTGCAGTTTCTTGAGTTTAACCTTGTAGGAATCAGTGCATGATCTGGCATTGTTTGCAGAAATGTGGAAGTTGGCAGAGTTATTTGCTGCACGCTTGCACAGCAGTGGTGTGATCCTCAGGTTAAGAGAGCCTCAGCCTTGTGTCCCCATCCGAGAGCAGGGACCAGGACGCAGTAAAGATGTTTTTCTCTGCAGGACTTCCTCTGCTCATCATTGATGCTTCTCAGCCTCTGGTACTGTGAAGTACTGTGGAGCCTGATTTCAGTTGTCAGAGCTTGTAGCTATTGATGCTACTGGCTGTATAGATCAAACTTAATTTTTCTCAAAACCTTATGTTTCAGAAAGGCTTCTCTGCCTACATGCCACTTATTTTAATACACAAAGAGTTAAATTAGGCAGGAAGGTCTTTATTGTGATAGATCCCATTTTTAGAGAAGAAGCCCTAAGTCCAGGACGTTTTGTAGAAGCATCTGCTAGAGCTGGTCATAAGTGCCAAGAGCCTTAGTGCAACAGCACAAGTATCCTGTTGGGGGATTGTTTTATAATAACATGGCATCTTCTTCCAAACATGTTGTTACATGGTTTGGTCAGGTCTGTGTAGACTGGCACAAGAAGTGTTAGAACCATGTCACTGTACAGAATTATGTAGCCCAAGTACTTACAGTGCTCTATGATTCTGTAATGGAGTTTGGTTCCACCTGCCCAGGTGAATCCATCCTAATTGTAGCTAAATCCTTCCAGTGCCGTAGCCATACCAGTATGGATCAGCCCCCAAAGGCTCCTGACCTTCAAACTTTCTCAGTTCTGTCCCGACCAGATGGAATTTCAACTTACACATCCGATTTGGGAAGTGTCTTGGTGGATTTAGATTTTAATCTAACTTGGCTTGCTGAAAAAGAGCCTTCTTTAGCCATTAATAACAGCCAATAAAGGGAGCTTTGTTTCCAGTGGCACGGGACTACACGTTAAACCTGTCCTATCGGCATCATTTACTGCTTGGATGCTTTTCCTGGGTTTGGCTAGGTCTTCAACTCTGGGTCTCAAGTCCTGAGAGGGTGCTTTTAAGAACGATGAGCGTTGTACGTTTCTTTTCCCAAAGAAATCTCTGCTTTCTTATTTAATCTGGAGGTGGTACCCATCTATCTTTCACCCATAAAGGATTTTATTCCTAACCAAGTTACAACAAGCAGTATTTCAAATCTAACATCTAACTTAAGTTGACTCCCTTCCTACACTCTCTTCCTTCTGTCCGTCTCATGCTTGTCTGTAGTCCTGTCCGAGTTTCAGACTCTTCTGGGTTGCCCCATGTGAATCTCCGCTCTCTGTCTTGTTTGCTTCCCCAGGGTGGGCCCATGTCGTCTGTGCTTTGTACATCCCAGAGGTGCAGTTTGCCAACGTGCTCACCATGGAGCCAATTGTCCTGCAGTATGTACCCCACGACCGCTTCAACAAGGTAAGGCCATCTCTTTCTCCAGCTGCCCCAAGTGTACTTGCCCCACCTTGGTTTTTTGGGGTCATCTTATTCTGCCACATCTCCTGTCCAATTTATTTTAATTTCCAGGTACTCAGATTCCTTTAAAAATAACTGACAAAGTAAGCCCCCATTCTTGCAAATAACTTTATCATCCTCCATTTCTCTCTTCCCCAACTCCCTGCAACTTGAGCAATCTCTGCCTTGGAGTTGCGTGTTAGTCCACATTTTGATCAGACACAGTTGTTATTTGGGGAGAAAAAGAAGGTGTGTGAGTTTGTGCATGCCACTGAGAAATAACCCAGAGCTGTTGTCATAGGAAGGAGATCACTGGACACAGAGTTACGAGTTCTTGGAGTCTTTGCCTCCTGGTGAACAGTGAGAGTGACGTAGACACTTTGTCTGCCTCTTCGAGTGAGCGCTTTTCCTTTTTTTTTTTTTTTTTTTTTTTTTTTTTCAGACCTGCTACATCTGTGAAGAGCAGGGCAGGGAGAGCAAAGCAGCCTCTGGAGCATGCATGGCCTGTAACCGACACGGCTGCCGGCAAGCTTTCCATGTCACCTGGTGAGTTCCCTGCAGCAACCACACCAAGAATAGCCATTGGTTTTGCTGCTATGGCTTTGAGGCTGCACCAAATGGGTGGTGTGGGGAGTTGGGCTAATCACCCTGGGTTTATTTTGTGCAAGGGGTATCTCGCTCAGTTTGTGAGGGGAACTTCCCCAGGAAGGCTGAGGTTTCACCAGTGAGCCTTCCCTGCTGAGAACCAAGGCTGGGGATTTCCCTAAGACTGTGTGGAATCCAAGAAGAGAAGAGATGAGTCACAACCCAGGAATGTTCCTTCTCCAGCAGACCACATGCAAGAGTATCATCTAGATGATATGATTTTAAGGGCTGATATCCTCATGTACCCTCCCAGACTGAAAACAACATTGCCTATCAGCAGAACAGGGAGATTTGCAGCTTTCCATGGATTCCTTGCTCATATGTCT
Organism: Morus bassanus; assembly: GCA_031468815.1. Taxonomy (NCBI): domain Eukaryota; kingdom Metazoa; phylum Chordata; class Aves; order Suliformes; family Sulidae; genus Morus; species Morus bassanus. The sequence continues at coordinate 6,385,727 of CM062591.1, forward strand.
TTTGTTGGAATAGTTACTGGTCTCCCAGGCCTCCCTTAAGAAAAACAAAAATTGCAAGACAATCTTGTAGAAAAGTACCAACATTTTTGAAGATCGTAATACGAATTAAAAATAGTCTGAACTTTTCCCTCCCTCCTTACATACCATTTCCCAAGCAGAACAGGAAAATTCAAGAGCCTGCCTGGGTATCCTGAACTATTCTTTGCCCTTTGATGGGATATGTGGTCTGGTTGTACAATTTGCTTTATCCTCCTCCTAATTGTATGTATTTCAGTGCCCAGATGGCTGGCCTCTTATGTGAAGAGGAAGTCCTAGAAGTTGACAATGTCAAATATTGTGGCTACTGCAAGTACCACTTCAACAAAATGGTGAGTTTCTTCATCCCTGTGATGGAGGGATTTTTTGTCACATATGAGGCATCGCTGTCATCCTAGATCATATCCGTGCTCAGAGCAGTAAGAAATGCCAAGAACACATAAACAAGGTCTGCAGCCTGCTTCCCTTTTCAGCCATTCAGTCAGAGTCACCTAGGAGTACTTTATGTTTTGCATTTCTATAGCATCTTTAAAGATGCTATAAAACCCATTTTCAAAACTAGGGGTTGAATTCTCCCCATCTGTTTTGGCTTCCCTGACCCGCTCTGTATGACTGGAAGATAAGTCCCAAGAAAGCAGAGCAGCCCCAATGTTTGATGCTCCAGGGAGTTAGGAGTATAGCTCAGGCACCCTGGGCAGGAGGGTGTAACACAGAACAGCCAGAACTTCTGCCTGAGGACAGAGACAGCCCAGAAGACACTTGGAGTCATTCACTGTTTGTGGGATATTTGGGGCAAAGGACTTCCCCCTATTGATTACTGTACCGAGAGGAACCCTTTTCCTGTTCTGCATAATTAGTAGACACCTGCTCTCCCGCCTCTGGCAAAAAGGAAACTTGATCCTCTGACTACAGCTTTATGTCTCGGTGGCTCCTTTGTTGCTGGCCTTTCCCACTTTCCTTCTTGCTTATCAGTGCTGTCACATACAGTGACTGATGTCTTGAGCTTCCCCTCAAAGTCAAACTGGAGGACACCTTCCCTGCCCTTCAGGTACCCTCAGTATCTGACACAAGTGTAGCTCTGTATCAAGCTTACTGATGCTGAGATGGATAGCAGCACTTCTGCTAGTGCCTGGAGTCTGAGAACAGGGCATCCTTCCACACACACCCCCACGCCCCCCTCAAGACTGAAAGCTGGACACTGCTGTTCAGGAGGACTGGCTTGTCTAAGCAATGTTGCTGCTACCATTTATCTTGTTGTTTACAGAATCATCTCTTAGCAGCTGCACCTTTCTTCTTACAAGTGTCAGTGTGCGTGGGCCACCAGGAACCAAAGATCTGGGGAGTTAGATCTACGTGCTGTTCGTAGAACCACTAATAGGGTATCCACCGTGGTCCCCATGTTAGGAACCAGACCGGGCGTCTGGTACAAGGAGAATTTGGTCCTGAATGTGGTAGAAAAGCCATTTACTGTAACATTGCTCACTGTAACCGTGAAAGCTGGACTCTATAACACTGTTTCCTCTCTCTCCCTTTTTCCTCCTGTTCTCCACCTCCTCTCCTCTTCCCCACTTACCTCAGAAGACCTCACGTCACTCTGGAGGTAGCTCCTTCATTGCTGGAAGAAGGAGTCGATCCACATCCCCTGCTCAAGAGAAGCATGTATCCCACCACGAAAGGCCAAAGAAGGTAAGATCTGCACAAAGTTTGTCAATCGAGAGAGGCAGAGTTGTGTGGGATGGAGGTGAGAATGGGAAGAGTGTGCAGAGAGCACCGATGGCTCCTCAGATGAGCCCTGACTCTGTAAAGAGTTTCGCAGTCGGAGATCTGAATAGTGGCTGCGTTTTTAAACAGGCCTCTAGAAATGCGTGTGCAAATAGAGCAGCACAGCCACGGGGAACGTGACGCCAAGTTTGCACATTCAGATTATGCCAGAGGGGTCCTGGCAGAACATGCCTATGAAACTTTCCACTTTCTGTCTTGTGGCAAGTCCACTCTAAGGACGACATTGTGCTATGGTTTCCAGCTACTGAATTGATCTGTGGGGAAGTAGTTTGGCCTGTGATTTTAAATGCAGCAGCTTGAGACCAGAAAATTGGAGGTCGTTGTCCTCAGATCCCAGAGTCCAAGTTTTAAAGGACAAAAAGATACCGATCAGTAACCTGCACTGTGGCCAGCAGGTTAATTGTAGGCAAGAACAATAATTAGTATAAACTAGGTAGTATTTTATTAGTTAGATTAGCCAGTCACAGGGATTCCACCTGCCTCAAGTCTATCCGTGAAAATAGTTTATCTTCCTTAAACGATTATTTAGAAGAACGTCGCATGCCAAATCTGACTGGTACGATAGTTATTTATTTAACTCTGCTGGTTAAGACATGCTCATCAAAACTGCTGCAGTGTTACAGGACATGTTAACAGCGCACCGGGGTTCATAATTAACCAACTGACTCACGTGACAAATGCTCATATTTCAAGGAAAAGCAATAGTGAACGTGTAAGGCAGAATCCCGGCAGACTCCTGGGTTCTGACAGGGGGGCAGATTCCAGTGTGGAAGGGTCTGTACCAAAAGAAATGAGGAGGCCAGAGGCTTGTGAGGTATTTGTTATTTGTAACAGTAAATAGCCCTAAAAGGCAGGACACGTGTTTTTTTGAGGATTCAGGTTCTAAGGCAGGTGGCAGCAGAATAAGAAATCTTCCCTACCCCTTGATACAGCTTTTGCAATATCAAGAATCCACAACGTAGTACTGCCACACTCCTTTGCACCCCGTCCGTCCAAAGCAGCGGGGTAGGATCTCAAGCAGAAATAACTTGTACAGGGATACTGTCAGTATCGTCAGATTAGTTTTTGATACTTTATGGGCCATATGCTGGTTTTTGTTAGCAGAAATCCAGAATTACTCTACCAAGCAACCTCTGAATATATTCCACTATAAACAAAAACCAAAATCACCTTGTTGTATAAACACTGTCGGTGATAGCCCTGCAAATCGCAGTGTGATTCTTCTAAGTCTTGCCATAGGTGTCTGGCTGTTTACTTCTTTTTTTGTTTGTTTTTGTCTTGTTGCAGTAGGCATCCTCACAATGTGTAAATGATTTTGAATGGTAATAATAGTGACCCACATCCAGAAACAGCCCGCTGACACTCCGGTGGGTTATGTGGCCGAAGTCTGATGGATCTCAGCCCAGTCTCCAGGGGACAAGGGCATCCAGGCTTTCAAAAGCAGTACGGCCATCAGTTAATACTGACTGACACCTTGCTGGCATGCTCAGCTGAGAGTCCATAAATTCTGTGGGCAGGAAAGCCATCTCCTTCTTTATTTACAGAGGTTATCCCGCAATATCCAGTTTGAAACACTGCCCACCATGTCCATTACGTGTTTGGGAAGCTTGCCCAAACCGTACCTGATACATGGGCAAACAAGGCAAGCCTCGCTTACAAAGTGGTGCCTTCCCTGCTGCCGACACCAAGTCAGTAGATTTCCTGCTGCCGGTGAGGCTAAAGCGTATGGGGAGTATTTACTCCTCTTGTGTGTTCAGCTGCTGCGAGGAGAGGAGGAGGCGGGAGGGAGAAAGAGCATCTGTGCTATGGACGGGGAGCGAGCGCTTGGCACAAGGTGAACGGCTGTACTGGAACGTGCTATTTTTAGTCAACAAGCAGGCAGAGGGGGTGGGGGAGAGGGCAGGATCGGGGTGATTGACGGCAGCTTTGGAGAGCTCAGCTGTAATTATAACTGACAGACTGTGCGAGTCCAAGGCTGGGGACCGGACGAGGGTTTCTATATTTGCACAGCTTCTGGTGGCGGGGGTGGGAGTGCAGTCACGTGCCTGGCAGGTAGGAGCAGGGGAGGTGCTGCTTCCCAGCTTTGGTTGGAAAGCAGGTCAGCGCCAGGGGGAGAGCGAAAACAGGAGGAATATGGATCTATTTATAGGCTTCTCAGTGGCGCTTGGCACTATTGTTAGCCTCTGGGTTCCTCACAAACGTGCAGAGACTCTGTCTCGCTGCTGCCTCACCACTCTCCCCTCCTGCTGGCTCATCGGGTTTGCGAGCGGCAGATCTGATGGAGGCCTTTTCCAGGGCCGGGATTGCTTGGCAGGGCCGCAGCGCAAGTGCAAAATCAACTCCTTCCACTTAGAGAGGGGGAGTCAGCACGGAAAGGGGGACGGGGTGTGCAAAGCGGCTGAGACGGGCAGGGTGAGGAAGGCACTCTCGGCTCCCAGGGTGCTGGGTAGTTTACAGGTCTGGGAATAGTTATGAAGTGCAGGGAGGAAGGACTGGGTGTGAGGCAGTGTGGGAATGAGACCTGTCGAAGGGATACCCGAAGAGGGAGTTGAACCATTAGTTCCCGCATGGTTTTGGAGTACGTGACTAGCAGTGCATGATCTAATTGCACATGTTTCAGGGGAACTGGGCGTGCTGCTGTGCTGACCTGAAGTAGAACAGCTTTTTCTTGAGCCTGTCCAGCTGTGCAGCTGGCTGGTCCTGTCCTCCCGGAGCTGGAGGCGTTGCAGGGGACCTGATCACTCAGCGGCAGACCAAAGCGCGTGTGTGAGTCCCCGGGCTGCAGGTGCTCGTGTCTCTCTGCTCCAGAAGGAGCTCAGTGCATGACAGCTCCCTTCCAGTGCAGGGCTGTGGCTGTTTACTTAGGCTTTACAGAGGAAAACTCTGGCTGAGTTAAAGACTAAGTGAGGGGCACAGGATTTAACCCAGTGGCTTCAGTAAGACAGCAAAGAGTCGGGACTCGGGATTTGGACTCCTAAGCCCTGTTGTAAAACAGTTCAGCATTTCTGAAGAGTCTTGTTCTCTGCGGAACAAGGGACAATTGTGATTTGGGACAACAAGCCAGCGTCGGCGTCCCCCGCCTCTTGCAGGCACAAATGATACCAGCCCAAGCATTTCCTTCTGTGCTGCCCTGAAAACGGGAAAGCTCCAGGCTTTGGGTTTTCCTCAGAACACACCAGGCCTTAGCAAAACCAGCCCCACTTATTTCTTTGGGGTTGGTATTGCAATGTGTGTGCTCTACACTGTGGGAGCCTTTGTAGGGTTTGTTTGTTTTTAAAAAAGAAAGAAGAAAGAAAGGAAGAAAACAATAGCTAAATACCAAGAAAATGCTGGATGACGCACAGGGGTTGAATGAAGTACAGATGTTCTGTCACCTATATTGTCTGCTTGAAACGCACAGAAAAAAATTGCCATGCTCCGTGGAATGAAATTTGTCACACCAGGAGCAGATGGGAACACATGCACTACAACGTTTTTAGGGAGGCACTCATCCAGTGTTATCCTTAGTGAACACCTGGAACCCATAAGCAAAATCAGGGGACTTTTAATTTGGATATGGGACATTGCTATGAGAGGAACGGTCCCTGCCCAGCGACATAGGAAAGAGAGGCAGGCACGTGGAGCAAATAAGCCCACCTGCAGTTGCTCCTTGGGTCTGGGTACGGAGCCAGTTCTCCACTATGGTAACACACCTTTAGCTCCTGAACTGCTTCCCTAGCCACGGCGGGGGGCACTTTATGGGGGTACAGGGACTGTGTCTGTCATGCCCCCCTTATCCCTTCAGCACCAGCCGTAGCAGTGCACGAGCCCCCAGTCCCACGGCGTCTGAGCAGATGCACAGCAGAGCCTGCCTCCCCGCTGCCATTGCCTGTCTGTCTAGACCTGATGCCAGTGGAGGAAATGAGCCAAGGATCCGGCCTGGCAGATTTAGCACACTGGAGAAGTTGTACTAGGCTGAAATCTAAACCCAGTGGGTCTGTGAGGGGCTTTGTGTTTGCATTCGAGTTGGTGACGGAGGTCTGCCTCTTGGAGTTTTGTGTCCACACAGGCACCAAAGGGCAGGTGGACTTTTGTTTCAAGTGGGATATAGGTGGCTGCTTGCAAGACCCGCACAGTTTTTTGGGGAAGGAGTACTGAATCTAAATCTACTCTGATGTAGCTATAGTAGCCTTGTTTTATAGCATCCTTGGCCAGCTTTCTGTGACCTCTTGTTATGTGGGTGTTTAACCGCCCCCAGCAAATCCTTCCATTAGCAGGGGGTGCAGGAATAATTTGCAAGCATGCAAAGCGCGGCGAGGGCTGGCTGTGAGTCCTTGTGTAAAACCTCTCATGCGCTCAGAGCATGTCTCAAGGCAAACCCGTGAAACCACCAGCACGGCGCTGGTGCAAGCGAGGTTGCAGGCAGGGCTCAGTGTCCCTTTGCCCAGTGCTGCCTTCCTCCTCGCTGCGGCTGCCATGGCTGCAGCCCAGAGCCAGGCCTCCTTCTTCGGGTGAGGGAGTTCAGAGAGCCTGGGAAAGAGGGAGGGAGCAGCAAAGCCCGCTTGGCTCTTCCCAGCTCTTCCCTCCCTCCTTCCCCTGCCCAATGTACTTTTAATGATCCAATTGCTGGTGTCCAGCAGATTAGAAGAGGGGGCTCGGGGAAGGGGAGACGGCGGTGGGGGGAGCAAGAGGAGCTGTGCACAACCCTTTTTGGCAGCGAGAGATCCTGTTTGGTTCCTCCTGCGCTGGGGAGCTCGAAGGGAGATTGTGTCGCCGGCACGCCCCCGATGCAGCCGCGCTCCCCCCGCCACAGGCCTGGCCTGCTCCATGCCCACATGCCAAGCCCCAGCTGCTCAGTCCTGCATGGGGAGAGTTTGTTTTCCATGAAGTTTGTTGCTGGGGGCAGGTTCACGTTCCCTGCAGACTGCAGCTTGTCCAGCCAGCCAGCCTGCTGCAGGGAGCGCCGAGCGGCTGCAAGGTAGGGCTTGACTTTTGCTTGCAAAGATGGGATGGGGGTGTTGAATGGTTTCCTGCTCTCACAGTGCATCCTCCCTCCCTCCTCCTCCCCTGACTCCTGCATCATGGCACAGCCAGGCAGGTCTCTGTGGGCAGGCTGGGCTGTTGGCAGCGGCTGTGTTGCCTGTGAAGTTTCCTGGAAGGAGGGTTTGCAGAGGAGAGCGCCTGTGTGCCAGGGAGATGAACTGGTGGACACAGAAAAGCCAGGTGGGGAGAAGGCACTTGAGAGGTAGGGGAGAGTGCTGCTTCCCCCCTGCCACCCCGTCCCCGTGCTCTCCCCTCCCTTTGCACCCTGTGGTTCTTGCAGGAAGCATTTGGAGCCTTCCTGTTCCTGGAGAGAACCCACACATTTAAAAGCCTGTGGTGCAAGCTGGGGAGCGCCCCGGGTTGTCTGAGGGCCTGTCAACACAGGCAAGATAGCCAGGAGTGACTGACGGTCTCAGTGCCGTGGTCCCTGCGGGCAGCCGAAGTAACCTTCCTCCCAGTGCCTTGGTCTGGGGGCAGCCTGGCCCGTCTGCAGAACGCCCATGGGGTAACAGAGTTTTTTTCCTGGCCGTTTAACACAGAGCGCTGCATTTCTCCAGTAATATTGAAGAAGGTGTCAGATCCTGTTGCCCTTCTGAGTACCCAAAAGTATTGGAGAGTAATGGGAGGGCGGGAATGGGTGCTACTGGGTGTGCAAAGGCAGTGGGCACCCCAACTCTGCAAAGCTTTAGGGCTGCTGGCTGCAGCCCAGAGAACTCCTGGGTACATGGTCCTGTGGGTTTCTGCTCTGCCCGAGCAGGAGGGATGCAGAGAGCCTGGAGAGGAGGTGGTGTGGGAGAGGGGAGAAGTGCTTGGTAAGCACGACGGAGGAGCAAGGTGTGCCTGTGGGCATGGCCTGGGGCTGCGTGCAGGGACACCCAGCAGAAGTGCCGCTGAGCTCCTCGTCAGGCTGCGGTGGTTCTGGTTTCAATGCAGTCCTTTGAGCAGAGCACGAAGACTGGTCTCTGTGGGACAGATTTTCTAAATAGTTTTGAGTGCAGTTGCTCAGCACATGTAGTTGGGGGCCAGATCTTCAAAAGAGCTCAATACCTAGCATTTAGCTTTCTGGAAAACCTGACCATTTATTCAAGCATCTAAATGGGAGCTGAGGCATTCCATAAGTCTGGTCCCTGTTGTGCAGGCTGGGTTCTTGCTGAATATGTGCATATGTACGCACTCCTACATAGAACCAGGGGACTGCTCAGTTAGCTGTTGGAGACTCTGCGGTGCCGACAGCGAGGGAGATTTTTCAGGCAGGAGACGGCCAGGATTTTGAAGCTGGAGGATGTGAGTTTGGTGGTTGCCATCACAATGAAACTGTGGGAGGTTTTATGGTTCACCGTGGTGACAGTCAGGACATTTCCGGTTTTCCCCGCGCATGTGCATGTGTGTATGTGCGTGTACGTAGGTGTGTGGGTTCATTGTCGTTAGCCGAAATGGCTTGGCGCTGCCTTGTCTCATCTTGACCACGATACGTGAAATTAAATCATTACAGTGCTGTCTCGCTGGCGTTTGCAGCGTTGTATCTTACTCCCTCCTGTTGCAACATCATGATTGAAATGCATTTGGGATTTGGGGTCTGAAAATGAGAGAATAAGCTTTGTGGTATTCAGAAAGTTTAAGGACCAGGGTTTGTGCAGTTATTCGGCAAAATGTATTGTAATGAGGTGACTGGCTCCTGTTTTCCATTTCTGGCTTCTGTGAGTGGCACTGGCAGCATCTGCAAGTAGGTGAGCGTGTGTCCAGGTGGGGTGAGGATCCCTGACTTCTCTTTCTGAATTTTTGGATGACTTTCTATGAAATCTTAGCAAGTTCTTTCATCCCATGTGCCCTGCTTTCCCTATTTGTAAAATGAGATGTAGATATTTAAAAACCTCTCTTCGGGTCGTTGAAACTCTCTGCTGTGTGCTATTAAGCAAGTGCAAATTGTTACTACTACTGGAATAATGAACACTGATGTGCACGTGGTCTGTGACAAGCTGCTTAACTAACTGGGCCACAGTTTCCACATCTTCCTGTCCTAGAAGACCCATGAGACTTAGACAGAGTTTATAGCACGAGAAGCCCCCCAGGTATTTAAAACATTATGAGATTTAGTAAAGATTTACTTTTAATTTGTCTCTTGGCACTTAGTCTGTAGAAATCACATTTTCAAGCTTTCCTTTTTCACTGCCAAAGCTGGAAATGTGTATTAAAGAAAGGGAAGAAAAGAAAACAGAGATTCTGGTAAAATACTGTAGCTCTAGGAACAGAGGCTTTAAACAGATATGTCAAACGCCAGGAGTCTTGTGATAGAACGATGGGTATTGGCAGCATTGGTTAGGCACTCAGCAAGTGCAGTGAAGCTCTAGGTTGGATTTGCCTCCTTTTTTCACCAGCTCATCCCAGTGAAAGCTTCCGTGGCGTCATGGCAGGTTTACACTGGCAGGGTCACCGGTGGCTGCAGCATGGGCCTCCTTTTCGAGTGCATTGAAAATTCAGCCAAACCCACACCGGAAGGTGCTGATTTCTGGAGCACTTTTGCTTCACCTCTGCTTTACTTCATGCCTGCCTTCTCCAGCCTTTTCCTCCTGCCCTCTCCCTCCTCCAGCCCCCTTTTTCCCCCCATTTAGTGTATCGTTTCCTCAGCTAATTATTCCACACTCTTCTCTGCCTCCCAAAAACACACAGTGGAGCTCATGCATTTGCTACAATTGCATCCTCCCCTGACAGCATCCCATCTTTGGCATGTGCTGGCAGCTGTAGCCTCAGGGCTTTGCCTGCATGAGGAAGCAATCAGCATCTTTCTGGAGAGTCAATGAATTTCAATGCGACTCTTCTGTTCTGAACGCACCTTCGGTCCAAACTGAGGACTTCAGCTTCTAGAATAAAATGCCCATGTGAGGGAGTTGTACCAGAATAGGCATCCTTTCCCACAAAAAGGTCTCAGGGACAGGACAATGAATTTTTCCAAGCCCTGCATCTCATGTGGGTGTTTATCTGACAGCAGGTCTCTTGGTCCACACACCAGTGACCACACTGGGAAGTTCGGAACTCGGCACAGAAGTTTCTGCAGCTTCAGTAAAGAAGGCCGCATCTTTAGCTGACGTCGGTAGCACGGCAAAGTTCCTGTAGTCAGCTGAGTGTGTTCCCGTGGGAGCGTGCAGCTGAGGAGGACAGGGAGGAAGCAGGAGTGTGTGCTGGAGCATGCTCTTCTGTCCGTTCATCCCGTATGCCAGCTGGCCTGGGCATCCTCAAGCCTCACTGGCTTGAGGTCACACAGGGCTACCTTTTCAGTCCTTTCACTGAAAACATCTCAGTTTTAACATAAACATCCAGCCAGCACTATATAAGAATAGCCTCCTCGGTTACAGTCCGTTCCTCAAGAGAATATAAAATCAGGGCAGGCAGGATTCAGTGTTTCTCAGGCCATGATTTTTTCTTGCTTTGCAATTTGAAGAATCCCATTTTTCTGGGGTTTTAGTGTGAGAAAAAACAGGATGAAGAAATCAAACTAAATAGTCTGTCTCCCGTTAGCAGAGATGGACCCAGACCAGCTGTCTCTGTTGGGAGGGGATATGTGGGGGATCTCTAGGTTAGGCTCAAGCCTAGGTTCTGAGATCTCCACTGACTGATCTCTTTATGTGTGCACGTGCAACACGTGCTGAAATCAAGATTCTCCCATTGTCTATACAGGGTGGATCTGGGAAACCCTTGAAGAGGGTAGAGAGCAAGGGTAAGGGGGCACAGAGTCCCTTTGGGGAAATAGCAAGAGGAAAGCTCAGGTTTCTTGAAATCAGCCAGAGCTTGTTAAGTCCTTCCCTATCATCTTACCGTAAACTGATTTGGGGGCTTCTGTTGATATTCTGTACTCCAGATGTTGGCTGCAGCTGGGGCAGAGATAGTGGGACGCTCCCAGCCAGAAGCTGGGATGTGGGGGAAGGGATACTGGGCTCGTGTGGATGGGTGGAGAAGGAAAAAGGAATATGAATGTATGGTTGTAAATCCACCCCTACACACCCTCTTTTCTTTTCCCTTACAACTGCTATACCCAGCAGAGGAAAAGTTAGCCTTCCAGTACTCTCTGATTTCTTTTGCAGAGTCGGAAGGACAAAGAAAGACCTAAACAGAAGCACAAAAAACGTCCGGAGTCTCCCACCAGCCTTACCCCATCCTCGGTGCCCGTCGCTACAGAGAAGGTACCAAACCCACAGGATGCGAGCGTGTGAATGCAGGGTGGGGAGGGAAGGCAGGGGGAAACCATCGACACCAACTTTCTTAGGAAGTGGGGAGGATGGGGCAGAAGAGCAGCGAAAGGGCTTTTGTCCATTTGTTTTGATTCCTGATTCATCACGTTCTCGCTCTCTCTGCCTGACTCCCCACCTCGATGCCCACCTTGGGAATTTAACACAGCAGCTGTCTTGATTTCTGTCAGCACTGACGACACAATCATGGAGCTAAACTCCCAAGTGATTGAGCTGTAAGTGCCAGCCTGTTTTGCAGCAGATGTTCAGATTTGAAGCTCTCGCGGAATAGATAAATATCCATGCTTTGGCCTTTTCTGCTGCCACAGTGTAAACACTCAGGCAGGTGGATAAGCAAGGCAAGGCTTGTGGGAGGTGCTATCCTTTATTAGACAAACTGATGTAGCTGAGGGGAAAAAAACCCAGACAATCTTAGGAGCGCATGAGATCTTCAAAGTGCATAATAGAGATAGCTTTTCTGTGTGAGACAATGGGAGGTTGGTTTCTATTTAGTTCCTCCATTTCAGGAAAATTCAGGCAGAGGGGCACAGTGTGCTGGCCTGTTTTGCTCCTGAGGTATAGGGGCGTTCCAGTTTCCTGCTGGGAAGATGTCGCTTGTGTGGGTTTGTCTTCTCAGTGCCCAGGGCTGGTGGGGCAGTCAGGATGTCAGTGTATTCCTGCTATTCACTGCTGAAATTGTGCTGCTGACACGGACTCTTGCACCTGGCTGTAAATCAGGATAGCCCTGAGCTTCCTGTGATTCGCACCAGCCCCAAACTCCAGTAAAGCAGAATAGACACAGTGGAACTTGCCTCGAGCTTGCATGCAACAAGGTGAAGGCCAAGTTTGCAGTTGTTCAGGGTCAGGGAACAAGTGAGGTTACTCCAGTGCCTGGACCTTTGGAGTTGTACTCTCCTCTCTGTAGTGGGAATGTAAATTAATGCAACTCCTTAGCAGGGCTGTTCTGGTGTAAGTAAGAGTAGGACTAGGGCCAAGCCCCTGCTAGAACAAATAAACAACGTGGCCCAGGAATGTCCTTTTGTGCACATAAATGCTACTTGGAAAGGCTTGAGTGTCCTTTACGTGGCAGGACTGCCTTGTGAAGATGAAAATTCACAGGCTAGCAGAGTCTGCATATGTGACAAGCACTGCAGGGGCAGTCTGGAAGAGCGAAAGCTCCTGCCAGTCAGCACAGGGTTGCTTTGGGTTAGGACTGAGGAGGATTTTCTATGTTCTGTGTTAGGCCAAGCCTGGAAGCAGGGAGTAGATGTAGGTCAGAGCTGAAATGGCAAAGCTGGTCTCATGGTTCTCAGGCTGGGAGAAGAAGAAAGTTACAGCGGGACAGAGTGGAGGAGCAGCCTCTGAGGTGCAGTCACTCTTGATTTACCTGTGCTCATCTTAGGGCAGCTCAGCTCTGGCTTTTGGGAACAGCAGGTTCACCCAGTTAACAGAGCTGTCAGGAACTGATGGCCTAAGAAGATTATTTTCAAGCTGAACTGAAATCCAAAACCTGACTCTTGGCCAGCTAGAGCGGTTGTTAGACAATTACCCACTGTCTCCTCCAAAGCCCTGCCAGACCTTTATAAATAAGGAGGGAAGGGTGCAATTCAGTTTTACAGGCAGCTTTCAACTCTTTGTAAGCTAAAATTCAGGAGATCCTAATTACTGTAGCTGTACTTGAGTGACAGGGTTTTAGTGTTTCCCTAGGGAGTTGTTATTAATCCTCATAACAGAGAGTGTATTTCCCTTGGGTTTTTTGTGCATAGATCCCAAAGTATTGTTCATACTCTGTTACCAAAGGTACTTAGTCCAGATCAAATGTAAGAGCTGCTCAGCAGCCTGCTACAACCCTGCACAAACCGCTCGGGGGGTGGTTGTATGAGGCTTTCTGGATAGTTGCACCAGTGTAACACTGCACAGGTTAGACTAATGTAAAACCTTGAGAAACATTAATGTAGCATGTCCAAACAGGTTTCCTCTTAGAAGCCAAAAACATCTTTTTCCTTTCTGGGTCTTAGATAGTACAGCTCTTCCCAGTAGAGTGTACTGGGGTGTGGGTAGGGTAGATGCTGCAAACCAAAAGCTGACGTTCATGGTGTGACTACGCAGAAGAGCATTGCTAGTCCCTGCTGTGCCATGGTTAGAGTCTGAAGAGAGCTGGGGTCTCTTCCTCTCCTTACCACTTGCATGATCTTGGGCAAATAATTTATCGCCTCCATGGTCTTCTCCAAGTTACCCAATGAACCAGAGCATAAACTCCCCAGGGATAATCCCTGCAGGTAACACAGCCCCCAGTCTTTCATGGGGAGCAGCTGGGTGAGAGCAGATCTCAATGACCTGCAGCAGTGAGGGCAGATGGTCATGTCCAGGCTCCTGAGAGAAGGACGCTGGCCCAAGCAGCCATGCGGAGCTGTGGGAGGCTGGTGCAGCCCTTGAAGTCCGCGCCAGACCCATGCTGCCAGCTCGCCACGCTGATTGCTCCGTAGCCAAAGTGGCACCGCATACAGTGAGTCCCAAGCCCCCATCCTGGTGCACAGGCTGTGCTGGAGCAGGGGTTGGATTGGAGGCACTGAACATCACCAGGGTTTTGGAGCTGGCAATGAGGAGCTGGAGCATCAGTCAGACAAATCAGCAGAAGGGCCCTGGCACCGCTTGCTCCTTGGGCGCCGGGACTGTGGGCAGACTGTAGTGTGGCACCAGCCACCAGGCCATGGAGAGGTGTTGCCGGTGCCTGAAGCCATGCTCCAGTCTGCTCCCAGTTTGCTCAGCCTAAAAGGAGCCTGGGGCAACAGACATCTGAGCCCAAGCATCTGATGTTGCTACCAAAGTCCATCGAAACTTTCAGCAACCCTTTAGTAATGGATTTTCAGAGCTATACAGAAAATCAGTAGGACTTTTCAAGCTACTTCAGGTTAGGCTGACAGCAGTGGAACTATGTTTTGGTGCTTTGGAGGAACAGTGGTATATCCCACTTCCTTGTTCCCTCAGGCAGCCTGGCCTCAGGGTTCACATTTTTCTTTAATTTTGCAATCCAGATTTATTTTTCAGTTCCAATTTTTGCCTAATATGTCGTCCACCCTGTGCTCCCCTCTTGAACCGTTTAGTTATGAAGAAGATCCTTTGATGTGGTTTCAGTCTTCCTCTTGAAATCAATTGTGCTAGACTTCTGACTTCTGCCAGATTTTTGAACATCTCACTGAGTGCTTCCCTGCGCCTTCTAGGAATCTAGATACCATTAATACCTGACACTTGGACTTTACCAGGCCTCCCTGTCGTGTCTGTGCAGTGACAAGCTCTGACTGCATCGCTCTGGTTTGGGGGATAAACATACTGAAAACGCAGCGGTGGCCTCAGCTCTCATCTACACCGGAAACTGAAACTAGGGTGTGAATTCACAGCATGCAAACAAGTCTTCATAACACTCCTGAGCTCTCCTCCTGCCTCTGAGAAGTGTTTTTAGGCGATGTGATTTTCATCGCTCTCAAAGAGGGGCAGGAGACCTTGCTCGTGGGGCACAGGAACATCCCTTCCAGAGAGCACGCAGAGCAGCTGACCTGCTGAAAATCCCCCAGTGGTACTCCAGGGCTTTTGGATGGATTGGGGGGGATTCTAAAGAGTGAATTTGTGCTGGATACGGCTCTCATTCGTTGTCATGCTGGCTACTTGTAGCTCCTACAGACTTTGTGGGGAGTGGGAAGGAGGCAGAAAACATCCCCTCCAGATACATAGTTTTTGGCTGTAATAGCTTCTGGCTGTTTCATGCGGTCTATCCAAAAACGCCAAAATGCTGCCAACTAGTAACGCTTTTGAACAGCCTTGTTGGAAAGATGGCATTCATGGAGCGGGCCTGGGGCAGAGGAGGGTTTCTTGCCAGGGGAGGAGCAATGAGTCTCACCAGTAAGTCTTGGCAGCCAGGGCTGCTCTGTCTCTGCAGTCACACACCGCCAGACAAATTCAGGAGGCAGTTTCTGTGCTGGGGATCTCTCCGTGTAGCTGGTGCCTGGTGCTGGGATCGGGGTTAGTGAGCAGCCGAACAGCAAGCAGCGTGCCTCTCCCCTCCCCCTGTAAATGCCCCTGGGGAGCCGTCCTGCTGCTCTCTGTTGCACTTGCAGTAAATCTGCAGGATTGCAAGCCACCCCAGCTGCCTTCTTCTGCCAGCTGCAGACATCATGATCACTTGTTGACACACTCACACATGCTACGTGTTTCGGGCTGCAACATCTGGCTTGCTCTGGGTTTTGTAATCTAAGCCGTGGATGCCAAGGCCTCCCCGCACCCACCCTCTCCCAGTCAGGTGCTGGAGAGGGAGCACAGCAGGGCGAAGAGCGCTGGATTGCAGATGCCACCGGAGGCAGGGAGACTTTCCAGGTTTCCCACTGTTATTTGAGCTCTCGGCATCTACGCAGGACTGGCCTGGAGCTGACAGATCCTGGGAACCTCTGCACTGCGCCTGGCTCAGGCAAATTCACAGTCGCTGTGATGGGGTAGGGGTTTGTGGGGGAAGGCTGGTGATTACCCCTGCTAATCAAAGCATGTCTCAGCATGGATATTTGCAGTAAGAGTCCCTGAGCCTTTTAGCATCCCTTGTCCTGACATGAGTGGGAATTTGCCAGTGACATCAGGGACTTAAAAATATGGTCTTCAGCCCATCTTTGTCTCCTGTCCCCACCTACAAAGAACAGCACCACAGTGCTGTTCCCAGGTCTCGAGGCTGAGAGGAAGGACATGGTAAAGGTTGCGAGTGGTTCAGAGACAGAGATGCCGTAGCTTGTGCAAGCATTTTGGCCCAGAGCTCCTGATGGAGACTCGTCTGACCTCTACCTGGTGATCCAGCGTGGAATGGCAGCTGATGCTTACAGCCTGCCTGCCTGGGTGCTTCAGCACATCACCCTGTGGTGCATGGTCTGGAGGAGCTCCTGCTCTCGTCGCGTTGTTCCTCATTCGTGTCCTCCCTGCTTCCTCTCGCCAGTAGTTTAATCCAGGGCAAAGCCGCTCTGTGTTTCCGACGCGGCGCCAGCCTCCCCCACCCCTTCTGTATTTCGTCAGTGGTTCCCTCTAGGAGCTCGTCCCGCCAATCAGGAGGCAAAGAGATGCTCTTCTGATTTCCCATAAATAAATTAATGAATGAAGAGCTTGGGTGCTGCACAGTGTCACAGACAGGCCAGGAAACAGGTACAGTCCCTCGGGGGACAGCGAGTGCCGGGGGGAGGAGGTTCGTGCATGCCTGTGCTTGGGTGCCCTTGTGACTTCGTCTCACTTCTCCTGGCCCCCCCGGGTTGAGGCAGGAGTTTCCCCATCAGACTCTCACGTCCAGCTGGGGCAGCAGGTTTATTCTGGTGACATTTTTCACTGATTGCTTTAAATAGAGCTTCAAAATGTAGCTGCTGCCTCATTTTGAAAGAGAAGTCTCATTTCCTCAGTGCTTCCCTATTTTTTTTCCTCTGCAGCATGCCCTCCCCCACACACCTGTTTGCAACACATGAAACATTGATGTTTCTGCACACACGCACATGGATTTCCATGCTGGAGAAAAGCCGATGATCCAGAGATTGAGACCTCTGTTTATGCACAAGGCGAGCAGCAGGCACGCAGGTTTCCCCAGTCCTGCTCCCTCTAGGCAGCAGCCCCGAGCTGGAAAATCTCCTTCGTTAGGGAGGCGATGGGACTGCAGCCCTCGTTACTGTTATTAATATTGGCATTATGGTAGCAGACCCCCCCGCTTCAGATCAAGGCCGTGTTGTGCTTGGCAGTCCACGTGTGTCTCCTGGAAGGCTCCGCTGCCACACAGAGCTTGCAGGCTCCACGGAGCAAAGTGGGAAAGAAATAGAGGCACAGAGAGGGGAAGTGATTTAGTGTGGTTTCAGTTTCCCCTCTCTTTGCTTCTTGGCTGCAATGCTTGGGTCCTTGCCCCAAATTCAGGCTCTCTGGAATGGCTGCTAGAGAAGGGCCCTTTGTGGTGAGGAGGGCTTGGGGAAGTACCATAGAGATCTGTCTGCCGTGACCTGTATGGCAAACAATATCTAGGATAGTGTTTGGTAGGAGGTGGGAAAATCCTGCCTCTGAAATCTCTGGGAGTCTCTCAGGGAGGTCTGTGAGGTCCGATCAGCCCTACAGGTGAGTGTCTGTCCATTCACCGCCTTCAGCTAAGCCAGCTCAGCCTCTCTTACCCTCTTTTTTTTTTTTTACCCCCCTTTAATTTTACAATTAAGATTTATTTCCCAGCTCAGATTTCCTCCTTCCACCCTGCACTAATTCATTACTTGCCCTGCACTCCCTTCCTGACACCCTGGATTTAGAACATGTCTTCTCATGTGGTTTCCCCCTGCCCTTCTGTGGCCCCGTGCACCTTGTGTGGAGCTCCAAAGAGGTGAATTTATGGGGGGAAAATTCGGGGCTTTGCGTTTCTGCTGAGACATGAGCCATCTCGTTCCTGCAACTTCGTGAGCGGTATCAGGACTTCCCATAGCCCCCAGACACTGCTCTCCTTTCCCTCCCCAGGCAGATGTGGAAAGTCGGAAAGATTTTCATGCTCCCTCTGAGCTCATAAATCAAGAAGGCTTAATCTCCTACATCCAGGAGTCTGTGATGAGAAAATACAGATTCCCCCTCCTCTCCCCCCTAATTTCCACCACTCCCTTCCTCCTGTCTTTCATATTCCCAGCACATCTGGTGTGTGTTAGGCTGCCAGCTGTTGCATTGTGCAGAGTGATTAAACCATGTGGGAGGAATGGGGAAAGATTTTTATCTGGGCGTTCATGAGTCTGCATTACAAGCCCTTTTTTCTTTAGCTCTCCCCAAGAAGAGGTCATCTGGAGTCAGGGATAGTGGAATGTAAGAAAGGTATTGTGCTTCTCTGTGTCTTCCTTGTATCTGCTCGGTAAGAAATAAAAGGTGTTTGCACTAATGTACAGGTGTTACACTTTGGGCTGTAGCCATCACATTAGAACTATATCTATAATATTGATCGGTTGCAGTAATATCTTGCAAGAAGCGATCTTTGGACACTGCTAGTTTGGCTTTGAAGTGACTTGAAGGTGAAGGTTTCGTATCCTAGCGTGGGTGCCCTGGGGGATCTGGTTTTCGGTTCATTCCACTCTCCCCCTGCTAAACTCCCACACTTCTCTCTCTCATCCCAAGCTTCTGGATTTCTTAGCATCTGGCCAGCCTCTTCATCCCCCTTGCTTCCATGTCTCCTGCAGGCTTATATGGGGTTTGGATAGCATCTGTTGCTGCATGCTCTGATGCTGCTCTAACAATGTCACTGTGAAATATTTACTGCAGTAGACTTGGAAAGCCCTGGGCTGTCAGTGGAGGTGCTTCGGTGGATGCTTTAGGGAAACCGGGGGAAACTCCCATCACAGCACAAGGACGAGCAAGTTCCCCCAGGTGGAATGACCTTGCTGAGAGCAGCACACCTGAGAGATGCAGCTGAAATACATGTTTGAATCACAGCCAAAATTCAGATTTTATTTGGGCCGAATAACCCTCTAAGGTACTCCCCTCTGCTGCTGATGTGGGGAATCTCTGATGTCTGTGCCCTGGTTGTCAGTGCCCTGTTTAATTTCCTGCAGTTGGATGGGCTGAGCATAATCCCTAGGAGCATAAAGCCTGGTGCCACCAAGCAGCAGTAGAGGGGAATGTTGCTTTTTCTCTCCTGGGTAACATGACCTGACCATCACTTTGTGGGCAGAGAGGGTAATGACTTCTCTTAAGGGGAAATTGGTAAAAAGAGCTCCTGCTGTGGCCACATCTGGCCTGAGTGAGTCACCTTTGTGTTTGCTGCTGCCAGGGCTCCACCAGCCACCATGAGGGGAGCAAAGAGACCTCGGAGGTCGGCAGGTCGGAGGTGAAAGGCAAGAAGTCCTCAAGCCATGGCAGCAGCCACAAGGGGAAAAAGACAGGAAGCGGGAAAAGCTCAGTTGGCTTCAGCTCAGCTTCATCCAGCGGGACCTTCCAGCCTGCAGGTAAGGGGTGAAGGAGAAGCAAGAGAGGAGGGGAGAATGGGGGTGATGTTTTGCTTTGCTCCTCTTTGATATCTCTGTGTCTGCAAAGATACCCATTCACCAGCTAGTGCTGGGAAACTTTGCTGATGGCTATTTCTTTAACCCCTTGAAGAGAAAGGGAAAAGTCTTATTGCTACTAACTCCATGCACAGAGGGAAGAAGTGAGTCAGATGAGTGTTACAGCTTCCCTCCTGTGCAGGCCTGCTGCACTGCAAGGCAAATCAGATCCAGATGTCTGAGTGGAGGGAGGAGGGAAGGGATACTGTGCACAGGCAATATGGGCAGCACCTGCCCTCTCCTCTGTAGGTGGTACTGTCTGCAGCAGTGTTTTAAGGAGTACTAGTGGAGAGACCTGAGCCAAAACCTGATATCCAGGCTCCCCTGAGCTTTGAGTCAAAGCCTTGCAGGATTCCCATCTGCTCTGACCTTGCTCAGCTCTTTTTTGAGCTGTTGTCGTTAAGGTCTGGCATGTTTCATCTCCTGGGACCCTCATCGGGGCTGGAGGGACAGTGGTGATGCAGGGCCTGGGGGAGCAGACACGTGCATGTTTGGATGGGATGAAGCTGCTGGTGTGCACCTCTTGTGCTTGCTGGAGAGCGTCAAAGCAGCAGGGGGGGAGCAGGGCTGGAAGGTAACAAAGATGTCCTTCAGCTCAGTAACTAGGCTGTGCCCGAGGACCTGCGTTGTGACCGTGCTCCTGTTGCCTTATGGGATGAGTTACTGCCACCATGAACCTTGCTATATCTGCTTCCCCTCTGCTTCCCCCAGGTACCTCCTGCAGCAACTTGCAGTGCTCCCAGGACTTTGTGACGTTTCCCAAGCTTGAGCAGGACGACGAGAAGTACCGGAAGCCGGTCTCTTCCTCTTCTTCTTCCCACTGCTCCCCTCTGTATGAAGGCCAGAAGGGGGACATCTTTGAGCAGAAGGTGATCTTCTCAGGCTTTGGGTCCATCATGCGCTTCTCCACCTCTGCGGTGAGCCAGCAGAGAGGCCGTGATGCTTCCCCTGTGGACTACAAAGCCTCGAACCCCGTCAGCGGCCCTTCAGTGGGGAGCAGCGGGGCCAGTGGGAGCAGCAGCAGCCACAAGCGCATGCCATCCCTCAGTATGGAGGAGGGAGAGGTGCTGAAGGAAAAGAAGCACAAGGGTAGCAAGAAGAACAAACATGGGCCTGGCAGGCCGAAAGGGGGCAAAAGCAAAGAGATTTTGGGTGCCCAGCTGGCTGGGTCCACGTCTACTTCCTCGTCACCCTTCTCCGGGGGCTCTCTCGTTAGCTCCAGCATCGGCAACTCTTCACGGTCCTTCAGCCACACGGGGAATCTGCCCAGCCTCAGCATGGAGTCCCCGCTGCTGGGTTCAGGTATGTTCCCCCTTAGGGCTCCAGGTGTGCACAGTTCATCCCAGCCCTGCTGTCTTCTTCCTCACATTTGGCTGGTGTCTGGACCTGTCTGCACAGAGTCCAGTCCCTTTAATTCAGTCCCAGGAGCTATAAAAATCCACGTCTGGGTCTCCCCTTTCCACCTTGGCCTTCATCCTAGAATCTCCTCCAGGACAGCTCCTTCACCACTGGAGCTGGGCTGCAGATCTGAGCTGGGGGGCATTTCAAACCCTTTTTGCTCAAGTGCTGGAAAACTTCAGCTAGCCATGGCTTAATTTCTAAAGCACAGAGAGGGATATTCACAGGCCAAACCGGAACAACCACAATCTGACCCTAAATGAGGGACTCTCATAAGTGGTTCAAGTTTAACCCCTCTTTTAAAAGTAAAACCTCTCATCCTGGTCTTACCACATCCACATAGGGTTGGGAGACTGGCAAATCATTAACTCTGCTGAAAGGCTTACAGCTGTTCCCAGCCTGAGTCCCCTTCGCTGGCCTGGCAGGGATGAGGGCAGCTGGGATATGTGGCAGGAAGGGGTTAAGGCAGCAGGCAGAGGAGGGGCCTGCTGCTCAGGGCTGAGGTTTGACACTGTTCTGGCAGCAGAACTTGTCATCGGTCTATTGTGGGTTGTTTGCAGATGCTCCAATTTAGGTCAGATTGCAAGGGGTGGGGGGGAGGAGGAGGTATAATTTTGTCGTGTGTTCCTGGGAGCCCTGGCCCATTTGCACTGCCTGAGAGAGGAGAGGAGCTGCAAGAATTGATGCAAATTCCATACTCATAACCTTAGGCCAATTTTTTTTTTGCCTCCCCCCTGGAACAACAAAGGGATGTTTCAAAGAGGAGGAGGCTGCCAGGCCCCGCTCTCCTGCCTGCTTGTTCCCCCATTCTTCTCCTGTGGAGAGAAGTTGGCAGGGCTTTGAAGGACCCGGCTTTGGGCACTGCTTCTGCCGCACGCCTGAGCCAAGGGGAAGTCAGACGGGTCCCCTTGCTCAGCAGCAGCTCTCTCCTCACCCTTTCTTCCTCCTTTATCTGCCCGTGCCCCACCGCGGTCCCTGGGCATCACGGAAGGGGACAGATTAGCTCAGCAAGAGTATGGCCTCTTGACTAGCACGGGCAGTGGAGAGTGGGACTCTCTGAGTCCACTACCCACTTCTGCCACTGACTTGTGCCTTCGGTGAGTCACTTTATGCTGTGATTTCTCTGTTGGATTGTATCGGGGTGCAGGGAGCAAACGAGAGGGGGGGCAGGGGCAAGGCTGGAAAAGTTTGTAATACCTTTTGGTAGAAGGATTGTGGGCTTTGGCCACCCTTGCTGCATGCCAGGCCGTGAGATGCTGAAGTGCATGTTACACTTGGTCCTGTGCATTGGTGCCACCCTTCCTTTCTGAGACGAAGCCCTGCAGAAAACCAGCTGCTTCCAGGCCATCGGAGGGGAGCGTGGCTCTCTAACACGTCTCCTCCCCTTGCAGGAATCTACACTAGTAACAAGGACCCTATTTCCCACGGGGGCGGAGTGCTCCGAGCTGTGTGCAGTACACCCCTCTCTTCCAGCCTGCTGGCACACCAGGGTACGTCGTCTCTCCCACAGCTCAACCGGTCTCCCTTTGCTAGCACCATCCCAGCTTCCTCCTCCTCGGTCTCCACCACACAGGTAAGAACATCAGAACCAGGAGAGGGACTGTAGTTCAGGAGAGCGTTGGACAGAGCAGTCACTGGCAGAGCAGGGCCAGTTTGTGGGCACGGAGGAGTTGCTTTTTCCACTTGGGAACAGCTACTCTTCCTTCAGTTTGGAGGGCAGCTGCCAACTGCAGCTTCCTTTAGAGTCAGTAGAAAGGTGTAGGCAGCTTTGCGTCACAGCCCGATCAGCCTGTTTCGGGGTGGGAGGAACCGCAATCTAAAAGGATGCGTTGCTTTCCATTGACTGAGAGGGCAGCACAGACAGTGCTCAGGTAGCAGAGGCCTGGCTGTCGGTGCCTGCTGTGTCCTGTGCTGCTCGTCCCCTGCTGCTCAGCTGGATCCTGCCACCAGTGCCAGCCCTACCTTCACTCTGCTGCACAGATAACGTGGTGGGAGGGCTCGCGCGTCCCAGCTGGGTGGGCTGTGCACATGCCAGGAGACAGAGCCTTGTCCTATGTCGGAGCTCACTGTGGAAGGTGTTTTACATGGAGGAGAGAGTTAGTTTTACAGCCTCAGTGTTAACACGGCTCATTCAGACCTCTTGGCTCTGAGACGGGCTGGGAAGATTTCAACTTTCTAGCTTGACTTCCAAGGAGATATTTTTAACACTCTCTCATGAGCAGGCTGGGTTCAAGAGTCAGGGGGAGACGGAATAATGAAGTTATTTTCCTCTTGCGTTTTTGAGAAGTCATTTCTCTCTCTCTCCCTCCTTGTTTTGCCATGTAGGTGTTCTCACTGGCAGGTTCAACATTTAGCCTCCCTTCCTCACATATTTTTGGAAGCCCCCTCACATCTGGGCTATCAATCAACCCACTCTTAAATCAGTCGGAAAGCAGCCGGGCAGGTACGTGAATCAGAAGGTATGTGAGTTTGGACTTCCAAAGGGGTCTCCCTGGAAGAGTCGAGACAACTGCATCCATAGTTCTCCAGCTGCCCTCCCTGCTTGCTCCCATCCCATGCGTGTGAGAGCCAGGGGCTAGGAGAGAGGGACAGTGGCTTTTTCCCCAGGGCAGGGGGTGCTTGTGTTTGCCTTAATGAAGTGCTCGCCTGCAGTCCTGTAAAAGCATATCTGCTGGTGTGTCCACTGGATAATGTGTGTCCCTGGACATATGCTAGAAAAGTGCAAGAATGTAAGTCCTTCCCTACAGAAATTTGTTGTCTTTTTATGCACGAAAGTTGTGCAAACCTCTTGAAAACTACTTTTGCTTGCTCAAAATAAGTTAAAAGCTTTTGTTGGGGTTTTGCTTTCTGTTGGTTTTGGGTTTGTTTTTTTTTTAAATGAGAGCTATCTCACACTCTTAATTTTCATCTTCCATTTCTGTTTTGAGTTACTTTCTGCCCTTCCCCTTTGGCTTTGTCATCAATGCAAGAAAATCCACTGTTTTCAACCTCCAAACATGAAAGTGCCAACACTGAATTACTTACAACTGCTCATTTTTTCCCACCAAGGCAAATCCATTTTTCTTGGAAAATTGCCTGGTTAGTAAACAGGAAACTTGAAGCATCATAAGATTTCTTTTTTTCCCAAAACAGAGTGGGCCTGATTTTTGTTTTGCACCAGTAGCGAAACAAAAGCACCCTCCTGATTTTCAGATGTTGCAGTTAGTGGTGCAACTGTCTCATGCTCCCCTAGCCCAGAAACGCTGGCAGCTCAGCATGCTGGATGCTGAACTCCTGGGAGGTAAAACTCTGCCCAGTGTCACACTGAGTGACAAGCACTTCAAAGCGCACAGTCCTCGTTAGAGGTGGCTCTGAGTTCTCCGGACGATCTGACACCACTGTGCCCTTTTTTGCCTTAACAAGCATGCATGCCTGCATGTAAAGCATGAATGAACACGTATGCTTACTTCTGACCTTTGCAAGCCCATGGAAGGTGCCTGTCTGTCTCTCCGTGTGTCACTGGCAGCGTTTTGTTTGTGTGCCCCCGCCGGCGGCTTGCATCTGCTTGAGTGCACCGGGAAGGTAACTGCGCAGCTGACCTCTGTGGGAGTCAGGGCCATTGCATGGGAGCTGTGAGTCAGGAGTGATTCAGTTACCTGGAATTAAGGAAAGAATGGGATGATTCAAAGAGTTATTTTTCCCTCACGGCGATCGACAAGAGAGAGATGACCTGCTGCAACTTCCCCTTTGCTGTTATTTTGGCAAGGTGCTGACAGGAGAAGGAAGCGAGTCAACTGTCAGGAATAGCCCTGTGGTTCAAGCACCACACGGAGGCTCGGCAGTCTGGGTTCTGTTCCAGCCCTGCGGCTACTAATGAGTGAATCATGTAGGCAAAATCCAACATACGAAGTGCTCAAAAAAGTCTGATCCTGAGTTTCCATTTCCAAGATTGTTCTTTTTGTTTGACTGGGATCTTAGAAGCTTCAGGACGTGTTTCGTCCAGTTCCAGGCAGTCTTCAGAACAGCTCCTGGTTTTTGTCATGTTTAAGGTTTGTCCATCGCTATCTCCTGCTGGAGCTAGTGACCCAGAGGCTCTTAAGGCAAATTCACTTTTTTTTCCAGGGGGATTAATTAACATGCATTAAGCCTCCTGTGTGGGGCCATTTTCACTTAAAAGTGTGGTGACTTACTTTAATCCCAAATCGTTAACAGGGCGGTTGTGAAGTTTTAAGTAATCCTGCCTTGTCTTTAATTCAGATTACCTTTCCTGAGCGTGCCTGTGTAGACATATCCCATGGAGATGTAGCTTTCATTGCAGTAATATTTGAGCTCTTCACGATTTTAATGCGATGTAGGGAAGTGGTGTTACCCTGTCTTACAGACGGAGGAACTGAGAAACTGTTGTCACTGATGCAGGTTGATACCAGGGTGCCTTTGGCAGTACAAAAAGTCTGATTCTTATCTTCCCACTCCCTTAGCTACTGTCTAGTTCTTCCTCCCACGGCTTGTCCTGGATCCTGCCTCATTACGATGACAGGCCAAGTGTATTTATCTTCTCTAGTTGTCTTCAAGCCTCTTTTTCATACTTGCTGCCTTGGAAAGTGCTGTCTCTGTGTGATAACTCAGTCATCTCCCTGTTCTGTAGACAACAGGGTGGTGTTGGCCAGGAGATAATTCAATATGGAGCCTGGTACTGTTTCAGAAAACCAGAATCGTGTGTGTGTGTGTATATATATGCGCACAACCTCCCTGGGCTGCAAGCAAACAACGTGACAGTAATAAGCAATCAGAGCTAACTGAATGTTTATTTGGTCGCAAGTTAAAACTGTTGTGGCAAAGCTGCACGCGATGGGCTGTGGATATTTTTCTGAGGGTTTAGGTGGTCCTTGGATGGAAACAATACTGAGGAGCACTGCCGTGGTCTGACTGTTCCCAGCCTTCTGGTGGCTGATGCTGGGTTGGAGAACTTAGGAAGATTTCATGCCTTGTGGTGCCCCCCAAATCAATTTGTCTCCACATGATGTCTTATACTGGGAGACTACTGTTGACTGGCAACTGGTGGCTTCTCCCCAGAAGGGTGGGCCAGTTATAATTGATGGCCAGGAAGACATTCCCATGGGGATGAAGGAAGGAGTGAGGATCTCACTCATACCTGTCTGTAAGAGCTGCTGAACAACAGCTGCGTTTGCTTGTTCTCAGCAGTAGAAAATACTGCCAATAACTAATGCCCTGCTCAGGGCATTACACTGTAAATCACAGTGTTCCCTGCAGGAGACTTCCTGGATTCTTGCACATAAGAAATGTCTCTTATTGTGTGAAGAAGAGGAGGGGCGAGTCAGCCAGCTGGTGCAGGCTGTACTCACAACATCTGACACGTCCCAGGGCGAAGGGAACGTGTGTTTACGGGGCTGGCAGGCTCTGGGGATGGAAAGCAAATGGTAGATAAATATACTTACTTCCCTTCCTGATTTCCCTTTGGATGGCAGATATCCTGCACATATGCACGTGCACAGCGGCTCCGTACCCAGCACTGCGGTGTCGCAGCTCTCTGGGACGGAGGGGTGGGTATGGGGGTAGCCTCTGGACGCTGTAGGAGCTCTTTAGAAAGGAGCTGAGCATTTGGAAACTTTGGAGGACCCCAGCTGGGGTTTGGGAAAGGATCCTGGAGGCTGCAGTAGCACTTAGGAGAGCTGAGTGGGGCTTTGCACAGCATTGATTCATCCTTGCAGGCTCAGCAAAGCAAGTGTCCGTCCCCCTGCCCTCCTCCGCAGCTTTACAGCTAAAGGAAAAGCTTCTTTCTGCTCATCCCTCCGGGTTTCCACGGCTGGGGAGGGAGCCGGGCTGGGGCAGCAGCCGCCCCGGGCTTGCACCGCCGGGACAATTTGGCCCCTGCCACGGGCGGGTATCGCGTCGGTGACCTTCGCAGGGTGACAGCAGACACCCCCCCCCCCCACGGCGTGACAGAGGGTGACACGCAGGGACACGCGGCCCCTCCCACGGCGGGCGGAGGCGCATGCGGACGCCGCCGTTATGCAAGGACGGTGCCCTGCGCTGCTCGGTGCTCCCATCTAGCGGGGACCGGCGCTCGCCGCCCGCGGGTGACAGACCGGGCACCTGCCGGGGCTGGACGCCTATGAACACCGTGCCTCTCTGTCCCTCTCCCCACCCAGAGCCTGACCTGGAAGACTGCAGTTTTGGCTGCCGAGGGACGTCGCCCCAGGAGAGTCTCTCTTCCATGTGAGTGTCCTTCAGGAGTCCTCCCCTGCCGCCAGGCACGGGGGTGCCTCCGCATCGGCGTGGGCACGGCGGTACCCCGGGAAGCCGTGGGATGACACAGCAAGGAAAGGGAAAGAGACTGGGGGAAGTAGAGGCAGCGCCTTCCCTCCTCCCTGGGGCTGGGAGCAGGGTGGGATGGGAGGAGGAGGCAGGTTTGCTTTTCCAATACGAGCCGGAGGGCTCTCCTGAAGTGGAGCAGGAGAGACTGAGGGTGGGAGGGATGCAGCCACTCCCAGTGTGAGGCAGAGGAGATGTGGGGAAAAAGGAGCCGAGTGCAGGTGCAGCCTAGGGAAGCATCTCTGACATCTCCCCAACCCTTTCCCAGGTCCCCCATCAGCAGCCTGCCGACCCTCTTCGACCAGACAGTGTCCTGTAGCAGCAGTGGGCAGCTGGAGAATGTTCCCCAGGCTACCCCAAACATCGAGCAGCTCCTGGAGAAGCAGGGCAATGGGGAAGCCGGCGTAAACAGTGAGTCACTCAGGGCATGGGCTGTGGGAAGAGAGGTCCTTGTGCATGTTTGTGTGGGAGCCAGCTGGGATTTTGCCCACAGGCAAAGGAGCCGGGTAGGGGACAAAGCACTGGTCTGTGCCATGGGGAGTAGCTGGCAGTGGGACTGTAATCTGGGTCCGGTCTTCTCCCCCAGTGTGGTCTAATTGTGATACCTCCTGTGGGTCCCCTTCTCCTCTTTCCTCCATCCCCCATTCTCTCCCCTGACCCTCTCCCCCTTCCCCCCTTCCGTTCCCTGCAGTTGTAGAAATGCTCAAAGCCCTGCACTCGCTGCAGAAGGAGAACCAGCGGCTCCAGGAGCAGATCATGACGCTGACGGCCAAGAAGGAGCGTTTGCAGCTCCTCAACGTCCAGCTCTCCGTTCCTTTCCCCGTGGTGACCAGCAGCAACGGCCCAGGCAGCCAAGCCCAGTACATCCTGCCTCCTAACGGTGAGGGGACTGGTGGGATGCATCACCCTGTGCCTTTTCATAGCGGTGCCCTGGGGTGGGCAGGAGGGGGTCACAGTGGGGAGGATCTGACCTGTTTATCTCTGTAGCCACTGGCACTGTGCACTGTCCTTTGCTATTGCTGTGGCAACGTCAGGCTCCACCCCTGACTCTGCATCCCCACTTCTTTCCTTCATACAGTCTGCAACAACGATTCCTTGAGCATCAGCAAGAGCCCCCCATGCAAGAACAGCTTTGGGATCGAGAACTCGCTCTCCACTTCCTCTGAGGTACACTGGCCACCGCATCCGCCAGCCAGCTGGGGAAGGGACTCAGGGAGGGAACAGAGCAGTGCAGTCCCAGTATGCTGACTTGATATCCAGCTCATAAAGCCTCGTAGTCCAGGCCCAGAAATTAGGTTTCTTTCTCCGGAGTGCCCATGCTTCAGTTCATCTCGGTGCTGAGGGTCTGAGTAGAGTAGCTGAGGCTGGGAGCGTGAGGCGAGGATGCTTCTAGGTTACTCTGGCCGCACTTCTAAAGATCCAGCAAAGCATGTGTTGACTTCTGGGACCCCCCTGAGCATACACCTGCACTTGCACTCACAGCCCCTCTTCCCACCTCCAGCTCCTGCCCAAAGCACCCTTGGAGCTGAGCTGACCTTTCACAAGCTGCCCCAGTCCGATGCTCTTATGTCCGTTTCTCCCCCAGGACCCTCATTCAGGTTGCCCCAGCAGGAGCAGCTCTTCCCTGTCCTTCCACAGCACTCCTCCGCCCCTGCCCATGCTGCAGCAGAGTCCTGCCTCGCTACCCCTGCCTGGGGTGCAGCAGGTGAATGGCCTGGCCAGGGTGGCAGGCAGCGGGCTGGGGGGAGGCACCACTGCCAGCCACAGCCTCTCCACGGTGCCCATGGTGGACGGCCTGATGGGGACCCTGGCAGGAGGCCAGCAGATGCCCATCAACGGGATCCTGGGGAATCTGAACGGAGCTCAGGCCGCCCAGCCTCCGAGCGCGCTGACGCAGGCGAGCGGGCCTCCGACCTTGCAGCTCTCCACCAGCCTGAGCAGGTGAGGATGGGGAGCTCGCGGGGACAGCCCTGCCCTCTCCAGCAGAAGCTTAGCACCGGGAGGGAGGGAGGCCCTGTGTATGCAGGACCAAGACGGGCTGCGCTGACATTCCCTGCCCTGCTCCCCTTGCAGCATGCCCAGCCTGAGTCCCCTGACAGAGCAGCAGCGGCACGTCTTGCACCAACACGAACAACAGCTCCAGCAGCTTCAGCAGCTCCTGACTTCCCAGCCGCTTAATCCGGTAAGTGTGCCTGCTGGCACCTTTTATCTGATGAGCTGTTTAATGGGAAAGCCTAGGAGCAGAGAGAAGAACTTAGGGCTCCCTCCTTCACATGAATCCCCTGCCCACAGGGCTGCAAGAGTCATGTGCCTTTTCCTTGGCTCCAGGCTGCTGTGGGTGGAGTGAGGAGAAAAGCTTTAGGCAGGAAGGTGCGGCACCTCCTGGAGGGAGGGAGATGGGGATTTGAACTTTTTCATACAAAGGAAAAAATTTAATCTGGGTTTCCCACATCCTGAGGGTGTGAGAACATGGTAACACTAAGCCACCATAAAATCAGGAGTGCTGTTATCTCCTCCAGCCATCTTTGAATGCAAATCATGTCTGTTCCTGCTGCCACAGCACACTGGTCTCTAGGCTTGCAGATGTGCTGAGGCCCACAGGAGAAGAGGAACTCGCTTGAGGACACTATTTGAGTTTAGAAAGAGATAAGCACCAAATTCCATAGTCCTGAGGCAGGTGAGCCGTGTCTGGGCACATTGACATGGAGGACTGGAGATGCCAGGGGGACTGTGTAGGTGGCTGAGGACTTCGGGGTCAGAAAAAGGATCAGGCAGCTGTTTTGAGGATCTTGGCTCTCTGCCTGCATCCTCTTGGGTAAAACAGCAGCCCCGTCCCAGGCTGTTGTGGGAATGGCTGCAGCGATAGATGGTAAACAAGCCTCTGAGTGTGTAAGAACCGCATTCACTTGCCTGCAGAAAGCTCTGTGGTGTCCCTCCCCTGCGGTGGAGTTGCACAGGAGTGCTAACAGTTCCCGTCAATGAAGCTGTGCTCGTTTATATCTCCCATGAACTTGGCCTGTTGCTTTGGATAGATTTCTGGGTCAGGCTATTTATAACCCGGGAAAAGCAAATTTCAAAGGGCTTCTCTTTACAGCAGCTGATGTCACCGTGTCATCAGCTGCATCCCTGTGGGTACGGGAACAATGTCAGCTCTCAGCCTGCCGCATTGGTCGATGGTTGCTATAGTGATTTCCGCAGTTTGTTTGGATTTGAGGGTGTCCCTCTGGGTGCAGGTGAGCCGTGGCCCTCATCCCCCCGCCGGGTCCGGCTCACCTACACCGACCCTGGGGGTCAGGGCTATGAAGAGGGATGGGCTGGGGAAGGAAATTAGCAGCCAATCTAGAAATTCAGGATAGTGAATGCCACAGACTTAAAATCCATGGGTCGATTGACTGGGAAGAGCTGAAGAGATTTGTGTGCCTGCAGGTGTCTTGGGGAGGGTTAGCTGATCCTACGCTTCAGGAAACAACGGGGTTGGAAATATCATAAGCACAGGCTGTTAATGAACACAAGACGGACTGTTTCCCTCTCTACCTGTAGAGATGTGTTCAAGGGGACTTTCTCCCTGTCCCCGGTAGCATCGCCTGGGATGGAGTGTGCTGATGTGGCTCCTGGCTCCTTTGTATTAGGCGTCACCTCTTCCTGAGCCCTTTGTCCCTCCTTTGACTTTTCTTCCTCACCCTTCCCTGCAGGAGCAGCAGGCCCTGGTGTTCCAGATGATGCAGCAAATCCAGCAGAAGAGGGAGCTGCAGCGGCTGCAGATGACAAGCTCGTCCCAGCTGTCCATGACCAGCCTCCTGGCAGCCACCTCCGCCCCCCTGCACTCCAGCACCAGCGCCCTGATGACCTCGGCCCCTCAGCCGCCCCCCAGCAGCAGCTCCCTCCTGGCGTCCCTCTCCCCGCAGCAGCTCAACCCTAGCAATGCCCTCATGGCCCCCCAGGCCACCCCACCGCTCAGCACTCCTGGGAGCAGCCTCCTGGCTTCGGGGACAGGCATCCCACCCGTCCTTACAGCACAGACTAACCCGTTTCTCAACCTGCAGGCTGATGGCAACACCCCGAAAGGAACGGTGCGTATGCTGCTAGCACTACCCTAACCCCACTGAGCTCGTGGTGCTAGGCGCTGTACAGACCCGGGGAGAGACAGTCTGCGCTACAGTTAACTTGGGGGAGCAAGGGCACTGCTTAGGCAACAGAGCCAGAATGCTCCACTGGCTTTGCTGCATCCCTGACTAGCCAGTGTCACGTCCTGATCCTACCTCCAAGGACTTCTGTAGGGCCCAGACGGGGTCGTGGGTAGGCACAGAGGCTCCCAAAGGGCCCGTCCATGTGTGTGTGCAGGCACGCCCCAGACCTGCTGCAGAAGCAAGGCAGAGACAGGCCGTAGATTTGTCTCCGTTAACCCTAAGACTTGGATGGGACAATGTGCCCCTGGCAGCGCTGGCCCTATTGGAGCCTCGTGATGAAATACGAAGGTGACCGCATGTTGAAACCCAGGGTTTAGAAGGAATCTTGCACCCAAGAGGACAGGTTGTGGAGAGGTTTACAGCCTCTCTGTAAAGCAGCCTTGTACTGGAACACCAGTGTCTAGGGACTGATGGTGTGATACTTTCATCTCTCCTCCGTCCCTCCCCTGGCCTGTAGCTGTACCCAGAAGGTCCAGTCCTGGTTGGAGACATTTAGGAGCCGAAGGCCAGGGTCGAGGGGCCCATTCAGCCTGAACTGGGCAGAGGGGAAACCTGGGGCTCCCGTGTCTCCGTTGATCTCGGAGGAGCCTGAGAGGTCGCGGTGAGCAGGGCCAGGTCTGCAGCACAGCAGGGCTCTCTGCTTCTGCCCCCTCGTGTTGCTGCCCGTCCAGTACTGATACCTGTCTCCTCTGCGTCTCTTTTTCTGTTTGTTTTTTAAAGAGCATGAATGAAAAGGGAGCTCCTCTTACCCAGGACAAGGGCTAAGCTCCCCCCTCACCCCGAACAAACCAGCAGCCAACTCCTCTCAGCCAGGGGAATGTGGCTTTCCACAGTCAACTTTGATACTGTTAGAGCAATGAGCACAAGGCTTCCAAGAAGCATTTCCTGCCACTGGGCAATGCCAAGAGGTGCTTTGGAAGACAGTACGTCTCTGACCAAGCCCTGGTATCGGGAGGAGCGAAGGTGGGGGGCTGCCTGCCGCCCTGGTCCATGCCACACATGCTCAAAGTGAAGCTGTGTTTCCACGCAGAGTGGAGGAGAGAGTTAACACCAGATGCCTGCCAGTCTCCTCCCTGCCGTGAGTGCAAGCGTGTGTTCACGTGTGTGTAGCCCCCAGGCCAAGGCACTAAAAACCATCGAGCATCCTTGGCCAAGGCCTTGGTGGAGGGAGGCCCCTCTGCTGAGGACGCCTTTCTGCACAGTGCAGAGGAATCTGGCAGTGCCCGCGGAGGCAGCGCTGGATGTGACACAGCTGGGGAAGTGGGACCTGGTGGCAGTGCCTTCGTGGTCTGCTTCGCCCAGATGGGGAGGTTAAGAAGAAGTTCTGTAGCTGAGATTTCTCACCTGCTTTTCATCTGCTGGGCTCTTAGGATGCTCTTCTCTCTATAGCCATCATGTGAAGCCCCAACACCTCAGTTGGATCGAAACCCAGCCTGAAAAGACACGAGCGGTGGAGCGATGGGTAAGGACCGGTGCTTGGGGAGGAGGTGAAAGCCACCTACTTCTTTAAAGGACATTACCACATCTGCTCTACCAGCTGCTGTCGGTTCGGTGCTGTACTTTTCACCTGAAAAGCACACTCCTGCTCCTTGTGCCATCTCTCTCTCTTTCCTTCCAAGATTTCCAAAGGCTAAAATTTCGGCTTGCAAAAGGGGCTGTAGCCAGTATTACCCCCGTCGTAGCCAACTTCAGAAGGCGCATTTGAACCTGGCAGTTGTTTCACAGGCCTAAGCTGGGAGATAGAAATGTGTGTGGGGAAGAGAGAGTCCCAGATGCGGTACCTGTTCTTTCTTACCCACCACAAATCATGCCAGTCTGGCAAAACCACGTTCTTCCACTGGTCTTGGGCACTTCAGAAAAGGGATCTCCAAGCAATGGGACAGTTACTAGTCTCCTGAGCTAGGACGACGGACCCTTCATTGTTCTCCACCTTTTGACCTTAACTCCGTCTTGCAGCCTGGAACCTCGGCAAAGAAATCAGCTTCCTCTGAGCTTGGATGCGATGGATTGAGTGAAGGACAGGTGGGGCCGCTCTGGAGGAAGGGGATCTACGTCAAACGTACAAATGTCCCTTCTTTTCCTCATCCCCTGGTTAAATCCAGACTTCCTGGGGGCAGGCAGGAAGACTCCAGCTAATAGAAACTCTGAGGGTCTTAAAAAAAAAAAAAAAAAGGAAAAAAAAAAAAAGTTGTCAGATCTTCAGACCTTAATGGATATTTTTCAGCACATTCCCACTGCCCCTAACTAGTTTGCACTATTCAAATTTGTCAGCAGTGGGTCTGTGCTGATAGTACTAGAAAAGTTTGTTATAGGCAAAACTCATCTGCTAAATATCTTTCTTCCTTTTTTTTTATTTTATTTCTTCTTTTTTTTTTTTTTTTTTTTTTTTTTTTTTTGGTTTGTTTGGAAGATTGTCACCATAATGGTTGAATAAGGCTAAAAGGAGAGAAAATACCTTTCTGATCTCAGCCTCCAGTTCTGTGAACTGGGCAGAACACTGCTGTCTGCTCAGAAATATATATATTATATATATATAATTTTTTTTATAAAGAAAAGCTAATGTTTTAACAAGGTTAAGAAGCTATTGGAAAGATGGAGATGGCAGCTAAAAGTGAAGATGCAGAAGAAAAAAAAAAGTCTCCCTTCCTTGCAGTCTCTGCAGCGCAGACCTAGAGAGGAGCGCTGAGCCGTGGCTCTTGCTGACGCATTCCCGGTCCCCAGCCGCCTCCCCAGTAAGTCACGGGCTGAGCTGTGCCACCTTCCGTCCGCCTGGTACTTACAAAACGTGAATGAGATCTTCCGGTTGCAAACGGTTTGACTCTTAATTTTGGCTCCCTGGCCCCGAAATCGTTCTGGCACAATTGCGTGCTTGCACTTTTTTTAAATTTTCTTTCTCTTTCCCCCTGCCAGCGGTGGTGTTCCCCCTCCCCTCTGCGAGCAGAGGCGCCACCCAAACCCAAGCGGCACAGAGACCCTCTGCTCAGTGCAGGAGCCGTTTCTGCAGCGGGGGGGGTGTCTTGCCTTGCTGCCCCCTCCATGCGTGAGGAGTCTTGGGCTCGAAAGCAACACGCAGCGTGGCTATTTCAGGGCTGCCGTGCTAAACTCGGCCCTGGGGTGCCCCGTTTGTGCGTGCGATGGCTGCGTACGCGTGAAGGCTGTACCCGCCAACCTTCGGCGAGCAACAGGTCCTTGAGAGTTGGGAACAGGCATTCCTTAGCGCTGGTTCGGGTCGGCAAGATGACGGGCAGAAGTGCTAGGGGTAAAACAGTGGCTGTTAAATACGCAAATGTAGTCTCTGCCGGCTGGTTGCCCAGCTGCATTTGTCAGGGGGTTGATTTTTATTTTATTTTTTACTTTTTTTTTTTTTTTTTTCACTCTAAGATCCCCAATTTGCGTTACCACCTGTTTTGCTGACCATCAGCACGCTCTTCAGACCTATTTGTAACCACGAGGGCCTGACATCGTGCCCAGACCTGGTCAAATTCTTCCAAAATTGAACCACATTTCATGCCCTGGAATTAGAAACGAGCCAGGACCAGGGAGAGAGGCGGTGGGAAGGAGGGAAGGCTGGTTAGCGTCTATCCCTGGGGTAGCGAGCCGTGGTACAACACGCATGGTCTCCCAGGACAAACAAAAATCTTGTTCTGGTCAATGGTTCAGTGTCCAAATCCCTGGGCAACAGCAGAAAACTCGCAGGAGGTCAGTGAGAGGCACTTAAAGGTGAGCTTGCAGTCAGGAGGCTGAAATGTGCTGTACGGGGCTCCGCACTGCTACTGGGAAAATATCTGGGGGCCCACGCATCGGAAGGGGTTGGAAATAAAGGACTGAATTCAAGGAATGGGTTTTGGAGGCAGGATCGCTGTTAAAAGCAGGGAGGGCTGAGCTACGCAGCATCCCTGGTTCCCCCTGCTCTCTGCTGGCCATGCCATTGCGCTTTGTTGGTGGCAGTAGTTTGAGTACGAAGCCTCTCTGCTCTCCGCGGCTCTCTGGAGCAGGGAGGGACGAGGCTGGAGAGGACGAGTCGGGGAAGAGACATATAGCACTTACACGTTTCTCTGACATCTTCCAAAGGCACCCGGTCCCTTTGAAGTGTGCTCCTTGTCTGATCGCCTCAACCTGTCCCAGAGCCAAAGGTCCCTTTGGCAGATTGAGGGGAGAAGAAGGGGGCACTGCTGGAAGGTCGACATTAAACATTTGTGTCTCTGTGAAAAAGAGGGAGAGTAGGGGAAAGAAAAAAATAAAAGCTAAAGATTATCTGTGTTTCAGTTGCACTGGGGTACGTTTCTTTACCCGTTTTGATGCTAATGTCTCATTTAGTATGTTGCATGTGTCTTTTTTTGTCTTGATTTGGTTTTTTATTAAATAAAAGAGAAAAATGTGTATATTTTTGGCAATTTAAGGTAATGTAGCTAAGATATATTTTTTTCACGCTGCTTGACTGTTCTTTATTATAATAAATAATATTAATATTAATATCAAAGACTTTTTTAATACAGCTAGGCTTTTAAAATTTAAATGAGAATAGGGTCTGTGTGATTAATTCCCTGTGGATGAGCTGAGGTCCTGTTGTCCGCAGCGCACAGAGCTGCCCGCTCGGCACTGTCCCGAGCAAGCGATGCTCTCGAGGAGGCAGGAGCGAGGCCCAGGGAGGGTTCTCAGCCTGGCTCCTTCCCGGCTTTGCACCCCGGGAGCGAAGGGAGACCAGGGCGAGGGAGGAGCAGTTGGTTGTTGTTCATTAGCAAAAAGGTCCCCCCCAAGAGAACAGCGGTAACCCGTGGTAGCAGGAGAGGTGCCCAAAACCAAACTCTCTGACCTTGTAGGCTTTCCAGCTGGCTCCTCAGTCCTCCCCTCTCCCAAGGGTTTGTTTCTCCTAAGCACCAAAGAGAAGGGCTCGTGCTGTTTCTGCTTTGTTCTGGTTTTCCCCCAAACAGCCCTGCATAGCTGGGTGATGAGGTCTCTTCAAAATATGGTTTGGATACACATCCTGCTCTTGAGAAAACCGGCTCCCACTCTCCAGTGCTCAGCTCTTAGATCTGGCTTGGCACTTTAATGGGTCATGCTTCAAAACTGCATGCTTTTCTGTCTCGTAGCCCACAGGCTCCGTGGTTCTGCCTTCTCCTCCTGCTTTTAAATCAGCAGCTGGTTTTATTGACCTTTTGTTTTTCCCCAGCCACGTGTGTCCACGTCCCATCAGTGAGGTAGAGCCTGCTTGCCTGCTGGGTTCACAGGGCTCCTTTAAAAGGCCCAGGAGTCGTTCTCCCCCAGCAGCCGATTCTTCTGCAGTGCTTTTCTCTCCCTTATAGACCTTATAGCAGTCGGCATTGCCACCTTGGGGGAGGGAACTGGAGGGCAAAGAATTTGCCCAGGTTTCTCCAGACAGCCCAAGCGCTGTCAGGAAGGGAGCGCACAGTGAACTGGAGACACAGGAGTTGATATTTTTATCTTTAGGAGTGTTTTTGGTCATTCAAAGGGTCATCCAGAGGAAGCGGAGTTTGGCATGTCTGTTTGGCTGGTCTTGCAGAGTTGGGTCATCAAGTGCTCTGGGTCATTGTAGGAAAAATTCTATTGGGGGTTTTTTTAAGGGAAAAGGAGGTTTGGTGTCTGGTTCTGAGGGCTCGGTTGCTCCCTGCAGCAGCTGGTAGCTGCAAAGCCTCTTCTGTGCCTGTTAGTGGTTATTGCTGGGGTACAGGCTGGGAGGGAAAAGCAGGGGATGCCTGTGGAGCACCAGGGTCATGGATCCAGTTCTGCTGTGTTTCTTGGAGCTCTGAAATATGAAAAAGCAGCTGAACGTTTCCACAGAGTTGTGTTGGCTTGTTCCTGGCATGGTTCTCCTCCTTGCACTGCTTGGCTCTTGGTAGCATTTCTGTTCCTGGTTTGCATGGATGGGGACTGGAGAGGCAGGAGAGGAAGGTGCTAAGCAATGGTCAGTGGTTTTGTGCCTGACGAGCAGGTCACGGCATCTTGTTGGACCAGGGTCATGGGAGAAACGCATCTATAGCAGGTGCATGAAACACGGCTGTCCGAGCAGTCCTACGCAGAGCCCCTCTCTTCCACAAGCCTTAGATCCTACACGCTCCGCTCCAGGTCTCTCCCAACCGGTCACCGGCTTCACCTGGACGTAGCTCTTGTATGAACGGGGGCTCCCTCAGCCCTGGCACCCACTGCACTCCGCAAACCCCTGGTTTTCTCTCGGCTTCCACACTGGCACACGTGCTCTGGCCGAGAGCGGGCTGCCCCAGCGGGACGGGGCTGGTTCAGACTCCGGCACCGTCCCTGCAGACTGCACGGATGCAGATGGCTTGAGCCCCTTGGCTCTGTACCAAAGACAATATAGACATAGATGAGGTCTTCTCACGCGCTCAGTAGAAGACTCCAGAGGAGACATACCAAGCAGATGGTGTCATACTCTTTGGGGTGAAATGTTCAGGCTAGCTGGCAGGGTGAGAGGTGACCGTGTCTGAAGCGAGCAGGGATCCAGCCCGCTGCGGTGGTGGAGTGGGTCCCTCGGGAGCTCAGAACAGGCTGCAGTTGTTTGGCACGACCGGCAGATTGGCTCTAGGACACAGAAGCTTTCCTGCTGCAGAGGGGAGCTGGAGAAGGGGACACCTGCCTGGGGGCTTCTCCATTCAGTGCAAGCCCATCCCTTGGTCTGAAGTGTCCTGCCTGTCCCTGAGACCTCTCTGAAGGACAGCGTAGCCACGGCTTGCACCAGGGCCCAGCTGTACACACAGCAGCGCCAGTCGCTCCAAAAGCCTTTCAGCTTAAAAGCCTGGTTTGTTTGTACACCGCTCTCCAGCGCACGCGTCGCCCCATCCAGCCGGTGAGAAGGGCTTTGCTCTGCTTTGTGTTTGCCGCTAAGGTCACCTGCATCATCTGTCAGGTTCCAGCCGGGATGGGGCTGAGCAGGCAGCCCTGCGCCCAAAGTGGTTTTTCAAGGGCTCTCTTCCAGCCCAGCCAGTCCGTCAGAGCTGGCAGCTCCTGCTGCTCTGTTATTTACTGTTGCCCTTGGTATATGCTGTGCTGTGCGGTTTCTTAAGCCCACATAAGTAAAAATAATCAAGTGCCTGTGATCAAAAAAGCCTTGAGGCAGGGAGTCGAATGGGTCCCCAGTGCCTCTCCTTTGTGCATTTAGTCTAAGAAATTGAGTTGTCATAAAGGCTGTGGATGTCACCTTTGCGGGAAAGGGTGAAATAGCAATAATTTTAATAGTGACTTTGCAGCAGCAGGTCTGAAACTGCAATTCAGAGGTGTCCTCTCTTCTCCCATTTTCCGGATGGGGAAGCAGAGGCACAGAGGAGGAGGAACTCGCTCAGGAGCCAGCTCTCCTGCGCTTTGCTCTTCCCTCCCCTCTGCCCAGAAACGGGACCCTGGCTCTGTGGTAGCCGCCAGCGGGAAGCGTGGGCTCCTGGGTGGCCCAGGTGGCTTCAGTCCTGCAGGGAAGCTTCTTGGGACCGTGGGATGCAGAGACAGCCCAAGAGCTCGTGAGTTTGTACAGCTGCCAGCCCTCCTGGGCTTCATAGCAGTGCAAAATGGGCACAGCCCGGCTCGGGCTGGGACTCTGGGCCTGTCAGGGCAATCGCTGCTGTTGTGGGACAGCGAGGGCAGGTGGAGCCTTTCCTTTAGCTCCGTGCGAAGGACCCTCAGCACAGAAAAATCCCCTCCCAACCCACTGCTGCCTGTCTCAGGACACCAGACCCGGGGCATCGCTGCGGCAGGAGCTGCGGAGGACCCGCGGGGGTAGATGGGTGGGAGCAGCAGCGCGACAAGGAAAGGATTTTTTTGCTGCCAAGGTCTTTGGCGAGGTTGTGCTCGGAGGGAGGGTTTGGTTTGGGCTCGGCCGAATCACACGCCCCCGTTTATCCCTTCCCTCCCTGGTGTAGGTGGTGGAGCTGCTCTGATGGGCTCCCCCCTCGCAGCTCCCTGCCGCCAAGCCACTGCTCAAACTGGAGTAACGCCTGGCCTGATGGATGGAGGGAAGCTTTCTGTGGGTGTTTTTCATTGATATTTCAAAAATGATCAGACTTTGAAGAAACTGGTTTGTGCTACTGATGTTTAAAAAGTAGGAAAATGGAAAAACTCTGTTTAGTTAACTATTATCATTTTTAACTATGAAAAGTCGCCAGTATCCGGCCCAGCAGCGCCGATCTGTGACTGCGCTCCAAATTACGTGTGACATCGCAGCTGAAGGGTAAAGTGCAGAAAAACCCCTCCGGGGCCTGGTTTGTATTTTTAATTTAAGCAGCAAATGCAAAGTTTTAGCACCTGCCTGGGCTGTAGGGAGCCTCCGCTGACGGCCGTCCGTGGATGCAGCCTCTACAAGACTCTTTAATCAAATAGTACGTGCAGACCTAAAAGCCGCAGTGAGCAGGAGGGTCTGTGATCCAGGTTACGGGGGGGATCGAACGAGGTGATCGAGGTGATCGGCTGCAGACAGGTCCCTGCGTAGCCACGGCCTGGGGCGATCCTGCCCCTTGGTAACTCTTTGGTCCCACTGCTTAGGAAAGCGGAGAAGATGCGGAGGTCCATCCCTGTTCAGGACAGCCCCTGCCCAGGTGCACAGCCTGGATTCCAGAGGGATTTAAGCACATCCTCCGAGTTAGGAGGGCTCCCCACGGCAGAGCCAGGCTCCAGTGGGCCAAAGAGTCCTGTGGAAAAGGGATGAGCGTGAAAGAGAGCGGGGAGAGAAGCGGCAAGTTGCAAATACCAGAACATAAACATATACGCAGATATTTGTATGGCTGGTTTGGTTTTTTTTCCTAAGAAAAGGTTTTTATTTGAAAACTACATGGGCAGATTTGTAGCCGGGAATGTACGTACTTTCTTACATATTTGTACAACTGCCGTGTGTCGGCATCTTCCGCGCTCACTGCGGGAGGCTCGCTTTCTCTTTTAATTTCTTCCTAAGGACAAAAAACAATTCAGGTGCTAAGGGCAGCAGGATGTCTTAGAAAACTGTTCCTGTTACCCTTCGTCTTTCTTCAGCGGGAAAGGAAGTCAGCGAGCCTCATTTTCTCTCCGTTGTGTGTAACGCAAAGAAGGTCTTTGTATCATTAATGTATTTGTATGACTGAGAAATTGTCAAGGTCCTTGTTCTTTTTATTAAAAGAATGTTTTCAAAAAAATAAAAAGGTAGACT
The DNA here is from genome assembly GCA_031468815.1 of Morus bassanus. NCBI lineage: Eukaryota > Metazoa > Chordata > Aves > Suliformes > Sulidae > Morus > Morus bassanus. The sequence goes on from CM062591.1 coordinate 6,425,880, forward strand.
AAAAAGATCCGCTTCCGTGTCTGCTCGTTTTCTCGGTGTTTCTGGACAGGCGCGCGACGCTCAGCGTGTGCCACAGAGGAACGAGGTTACTTGAGCGCGGCGGCTCCCAAACAACTTGCAGACCACCGGTAATCCGGAAAGCCCAACCCATGGCCTGCAGCTGGGCTGCAGAGCGATATTAAACAGAGAATTTACAACCTCCTCAGTTAAAAATGTGCAGAGGTGGATGTTTGGATGTCTCCAAGTAATGCTGTAAGCTGAGGCGCTGAGCCTGGGGCTCGAGGTTTGGGAGTTGCTGCCCGGAGGGGAGTTTTCTACCCCCGCGCTGGGAAACAGCCCTGGGGACGGCGGGGGCTTTAGGAACGAAGGTAAAATGGCCTTGGGTTGGATATTGGGCTTAACGCACTCGGCGCCTGGCTCAGACCCTCGCTCCCATCGCACCGGGAAGCCAGGATGGTGGGAGCTGACCGTGGGCATCGCCCACACCGGACACGGGTGGCCAGGGGCTCTGGGGGGATCCTGCCCGTGGGGCCGGCTCGCCATGGAGCGCTCCCCCCGCGGCGTGCAGCCATCTGCAGAGCTAAATCATTTCACCTGTCAAAAAAGCTAATTTTTCCCAGTAGTGAAATATTGAAAAAGAGACGGGGGGGTGGGGGAAGTCCAGATTTTTGATGCTTAAAAGGTGAATTTCCAGGAAAGCAGTGGAGCCCGTGTTTGGGGAACAGAGGGACACCCGCGGGGGGGTGCAGCTCTGCGGTGGGGGCCGGGGCGAACCCCCCAAGCCCGGCGGGGGGGCCGGGATAGGAGGGCGGCAGCAAAGGGCTCCGCACGCCCCCAGCCCGGTTTGGTCGGGGCGGTGGAAGGGGCCGCGCACCGGGACCGGGCACCCCGCGGGGGGGGGGGGGGGGGGCGGTGCAAGGGGGCTGCGCTGCCATGGGCGGGGGGGGCCTGCAAGGATGCGGGCGTGCATCCGTGCGAGGGGGAACCTTTCTGCAGCGAGCAGCCGAGCTCCCGCCGAGCCCGGCCGCCCCGGCTCTTCCGGCGGGGCCGGGAGGAGGAGCCGCTGCCGGGGAAGGTGACCCGGCGGCGGGCGGTGCTCGGGGCCATGGTGCTGCTGAGACCGGCTGCGCTTGCGACACTGATGAGCGCCGCGGCGGGCGGCGGGCGGCGGCGGGGGGGGGGGTGGGGCGTCCGCCGGTGCCGGGACCCCCCGGGGGTTTTGCGCATCCTTTCGCTCCCCTCCGTCCCCCAGGTGCGACGGTGCTCGGCCCCCCCGCAGCCGGTGATCGCCGCCAAGCAGCCCTTCCCGGTGGAGCTGAAGGCGGGGAAGAAGTACGCGTGGTGCGCCTGCGGGCACAGCAAGAGCCAGGTCGGGCCCGGGAGCGGGGGGCTCCGGCCCCCCCAGCCGGGATGCGCGGGGGTGCGGCCGGGGCAGGACCGGTCCCACGGGGACCCCCGGTCCAGGGGAGGGCGTTGGGGGGGGGGGGGGGAGGGAGGTGCCGTCACCCTCCCGGCTGCACCCGCAGCACCCCAATTCCTGGGGGATGCGCTGGGCCACGGACAGGGCGGGCGGACAACAGCTGCGGGGGATGGAGGGGTCGCGGTCCCCCCACTTTGTGCCCAGAGCAGGGAGCAAAGCGCAGCCCCCCCAGATCCCCACCTTTACCTCCTCCCCGTTTGCTTTGCAGCCCTTCTGCGACGGCACCCACAAGAAAGCGGCCCCGGGGATCTCCCCACTACGCTTCACCCCGGAGGAGGACAAGACGGCCTGGCTCTGCGGGTGCAAGCGCACCCGCTCCCCCCCGTACTGCGACGGCACCCACAAGGAGGAGGCCGTGCAGAGCGCCCCGCTCTCCGCACAGCCCTGACGCAGCTGCACCGCGCAGGGATGGAGCCCACGGGAGCTCAGGACCACAGGGGTGTTCAGCCCTCTCGGGTATGGGAGGGAACGGGGAGGAGATGCCCAGCTCCCACCCCAATTAACCTTCGTTACTGAGCCCTGAGGGCTGCCACCAGCTGCAGAAAACCAGCCTCACCCCACCACGGGGGCAGCAATCTTGCCTTCAGCCCCACTGGGGCCCTGCCAGGGATAAGGAAGGTGCAGCAGTGGCTGGGGAAAAAAATAATCCGCTGGATAACGGGACTTTCAGGAGTGGTTTTGCATTGGCAGAGCTGCGGGTGCCTGTCGGGATGCGGGACGGAGGCACCCGCGCAGCTGCCTCTGTACACGCAGACGAAGGGAATGACAGTCTGCAGCATTTATTACATTTACAAAGCTGTATAGTTATACAAATGTTTAACCAATAACGATATATGAATATCAGAATATATTACAAGACATTAAAACGTCGTACAGGATGCAAACATACAGAGCAATTTGGTTTGTACCATATAGGAAAAAACAGAAAACAAAACAACCCCCCAAGAGCCCCACACAAACCCCAGACCGAGGCACTTCAGCTGCCTCCCTCAGTCCATTTTGGCCTATTTACAAGGAGAAAAGGGGTGTCAAAGTCGAGACAAATGGAGCCCCCTGACGCGCTTCGAGCCCCTCGTCCAGCCCCAGCCCGGGGATGGGGAAGAGAGAAACAAACGGGGCCCCGCAGGGACCCTTCCCGGGCCCCATCCCCAGCGCCCGAGCCTGGGGCTGTGCTGTAGCAAAGGTGCCGCTGTCGAGTCCGTGATGGGGGTGCAGTACTTCAAACAAATAATTTAAAAAAAAAAAATGTAAAAAATACAATAACAACATCCCATGTTTCCTGACCTTTGGAGTCGGGCTGTTCATACAATTCCTGTGCCGCTTTCCTTTGGTTCTCACCGTGCCGTCGCGGGCGGCCGCAGCCGCTGCCTGGCCGTGGGGTGCCGTCTGGGCGCTGCAGGCACTTGCTTATTTTTTTTGTCATTTGTCCCCCTCCCCAGCAAGGGATGGAGAGAAACCCCCGGGGTTTGCGCTCCCCGGGGCTCGTGTGCTTTTTTTGTCAGTGTAGAAAGTTGGTCCCTTCCCCAGAGCGCGCGGGCAGCCGGTGCCGCCGGTGCCGCTCTGCTCCAGCCCAAAACACGGCAGCACCTTCCCACGCTCGCCCCTCACCGAAGCCTCCTGGCTAAAGGCACTGTAGTCTTATTTTTTTATTTTATTTTTTTAAAAACCCAATGTGGGGGCAGGAGGAGAGGGTGGGAAGGACGGGGCGGCGGGGGACGACAAAAATAAATGCTCTGAAATGTGGCGTTGAAGCCATGGAGGTGAGCGGGGAGCCGGCAGCGGGGGGGTCCTGCACTGCCCCCGACCGGGAGCTGCACCCACCGTGCGCTCGGGCAGGGCAGCGGCGTTTGAAGGCCCTGGGTCCCACGCAGACTCACCCAGCGCCACCAAAGCGGACCCCAACGGTTTAGATGCCCCCCAGCCAAAAATTGCCGGCGGCGTCTGGGGCCGTTGGCACCCAGCGCTGCCCGTCTGCCCCGGGGAGGCGGCAGCTCCCTTGGAAAGGAAAAACCACTATTCAGCGGGGCTTGTGCTCCTACCCGCGGTACGGCTGGCCCTTCACCGCCAAGTTGCAAGCATAATTTTTTAAGCTAGGAGAAAAAAAAAAAAAAAGAACCTACTTACTGTGCACAAAGGGAAGCGTCTGTGTGAGGCTTTGCTAGACCAGAGCCTGAAACACCATCCAGAGACCACACAGGGAAGGCAAAAAAAGAAACGGAACCGTGCACGGCAAGGCAAAGCTGGGGGGGGGCAACGCCAGCGAGCAATGCTCGACGCCAACAAATGGACCACTGGTCCCAGCGGGCCACAGGCACCACGTTATCAAACCTGGTGCCAAAAGAACCCCAAATAAACACAAAAAAGCAAAAAAAAAAAAAAAAAACAAACCCAAAACCAAAAAACCAAAACCAAAAACCCAGGGCATGGCAGGGCTGGGGGGCAGTTTTTTTTGGCTTCTGTGCTTGGCCCTTACCTGTGCTTGGCCCTTACCTGTGCAGCCGGGAGTCCCCGCTCACGGCCCCGTCTCGCTCTGAGCAGGCGCGAGGGGAGAGGGATGGGGAGGAGAGTGAAAAGCGTTAGAGAAAACGAGCAAGGAAGGCAGCAGCGCCTGCGTGGCTCCCAGCTCCGGCATGCAGCTTACATAAGTTAAAATAAACAAAACAAAATTAAAAAAAAAAAAAAATATCATTTAAAAATATTCAACCACATTTATGTGTCTTATTTGCATTTTAAATTAATCTGGTCAATCAATAGAAAATAAGTATGTATAATTTTTTTTCTCCCTATGTACACATATATATTTATATATGTATATATATAATATATATAGATATATAAAACCCAGCCAGGAGTCCCTGTTTTGGCGTTGCTTAGGTCAAGGCGGAGGCCGTGCTGCCATTGACAGTCGTTTTGCGGCACCGGCTGGCGGCGGGCGGCAGCGGGTGGCAGTTCGAGGTGCCGTTGAGCGCGGTGCCGGTGCCGGTGCCGGCGGGGCCGCTGCCGGCGGTGGAGCTGGGCGAGCCGTGGGACGGGGTGCCGGGGCTGGGCAGGGAGGAGGAGGTGGCGGGCAGCGTGGCGGGGCTGTGGGCTTTGTCGCTGACCGACTCGCACTCGGAGGCGCCGCTGGTGTTGATGCACTCGGAGGTGGCCGGCTGGGACAGCTTGAGCCGCTTGCAGGCGGGTTGGACGCGGTATTTCAGCGGCAGGGGCCCGTTCTGCGAGCGGGAGAGGGGCAGACACATGGCACCCGGCACCCTGCGGCAGCCCCGGCGTGCACCGCGCCACCGGCCGCCCACGCTGGCAGCGTGGCCAGGTGCCGGCCACCAGCCCTCCCGCCTGCCCTGGAGAAAGGGGGAGAAAAACACGTGCAGCCCCACCCCAGCCGCCTAAAAAAAAAAAAATCACACCCGGAGCAAACACCTTTATAAGCAGGGGGCATCTGGGGTTTATTTGTTGAAGCGCTCCAAATTTTAAGGTATCCAATTTTTAAGCTTTTCAATTAATATTTTAATTCTTAAATTTTTCAATTCTTAAATTTTTCGATTTTTAAGTCCTTCAGTTTTTAAGTTTTTCAATTTTTCAGCTATTTAATGCCTTTAGCCATCCCTTAAAGGAGCGCTTTTCCCAGCTTTTCTCCAAGACAAGCCCCCAGCACCGGCGCCCACGACGTGGAAGGAGGCAGCTCCGCTTACCCTCCTCCAGGGATAGATGTAGGCGATGTCCATCAGGGTGTAATACTCCTTCAGGGGCTCGTCTTCGTAGAGGACTTCCACCTGGCGCAGGGGACAGCGTCAGTCCCCCGGCATGGGGACAGAGGCACTGCCAGCCCCCCCTGGAGCCGCTCATGGGGCATCGGGGCTTTGCCTCTCCCAGAGCCGGGGCTGCCGGAGCTCCGGCACTGCCCTTGCCAGAAGCCGGAGCGAGTTCACAGCTTACATGCAACACGCCGTAAGGGCCGGATCCTGCCCCAGCGCCCACCCGCTGATGCGAAGCCTGGGCTGCCGCGGTATTTGGGAGCTGGCAAAGCACAGCCTGTTTGCAGCAGGGGATGCAACGTGGGACGGCCAAAATGGCATCGGCCCTTCCGAGCCCACCGGAGCGCACCAGACGCCGGGCAGCGAGCGGACCCCGGGCACACACACACCTTGTACTTGCTGGGAACGTCCATCTTGTTGCGGAGGAACTTGGCCAGGTGCATGACGGTCATCGCGGCGGGACAGCGCAGGAACCGCACCCCGTTCTTCTGGGGACGCAGCGGGAAGGGGCCAGGGGGAGAGGCGTTGCTGAGAGTCCGCCATGCAATTAATGGGCAGTCCCCACCTCCTTCAGCAGGCGGTGTGGGGTGCCCTCCTGTCGTCCCCCCCCCAAACCCCAAAAGGCCAGGAGGCAGCTGGACACGGAGCTCGCCGTGCCATGGACCCACCACGCTCACCTTCTCCTTCTCCAGGTCTCCGTTCTCGACAGCCCCTTTCTTCTCTTCTCTGGGGGGAGGAAAGCAAACACAGGACAAAGTTTATGGAGCAATAAAAAAGCGGGGAGAAAAAAAAAACATAACCCACCAGAAGGGCTGTCCATGGAGGGGCTACAAGGGGAAACGTCCAGCGACCTTCAGCCAAGCTCTGGGTTCACCACCCCTGACCACAGACATGCCCAAGCTGCTGCATTTCCAATCCAGCGCACTGCAGCCACTGCCCGGGCTGCTGCCTTCCCTGCCTCCTTCTGACCCACTGCTCCGGATGCCGGTGACATCCTCGGAGGCCACCACCGGCACCAGGGACGTGGCAGCTCTTGGGCTCTGCTCTGAGCCCTCCCCTGCCTGCATGGGGAGCGGTGATGCAGGGACCCCGCTGCCATAACAAGCACCCACAGAGGATGCAGGGTGGGGGACCAGGGCAGATGGGTTTTGGGTGCTCCTCTGTCCATTCAAGCACGCCGGGAGATGCTGAGCCCCAAGCAGGGGCTGTGTCAGCCATCACCACCTGGCATCTCCGCTCCGTCTCCCAGGTGGGCAGAGAGGGTGAGAGTTTATTCACAACCCCCAAACCCAGGCAGAGGCTTAGCAGCAGCCAGAAAAACGATACCTGGACCCTTCATAAAACTCTATGGACAGGCTGACGATCTCGTCGTCTGTCAGGTTCCCCTTGTCCTGTTCGGAGACTTCCCCGCGATCTTCGTTGGACCCGTTGGGAACTGCGGGAGCAGAGGGAGGGAGAGGCTGAGGTGTTGCGGGGGGCACGGCCGGGGCGAGGGGGCGTCCCCGGGGCTGACACTCACCCTCTGCCATGGGGTAGGCTGCGTAGAAGTCGCGCCGCCTCTTCATCTCATCTGCGGGAGAAGGGAGGAGGAGGAAGGTGAGGGGGGAAAAAAATCACACCAAGGGGGAGATGGGTGCAAAGAGAGGGGAGGAAGAGGAAGCCCCGGACAGCCGAGCGCCTGCTCCCCGCCGGCAGCTCAAGCACGAGCTGCCTGGTGCAGACGGACCCGTAGGAGAGCAGTTGCTTTAGCAAGAGCAATCAAATCGTACCAGTAAAACCCTCGGAGCGGCTGCAAATCCGCTGCTGTGGGAATGCCTTTATGGCGGCTCGACTGTCCTCAGTCTTTCCACACCTGCAGAGCCCTACACTTTTTCCCCCGAGGACGGGCAGGCACTTGGAGAGCAAATCCGCGGCTCCTGCTCCCAGCTTTGCTTTCCGTGGTTCCCCCCAGCAGCAGCCCCCGGGTTGCCGGAGCGCGGGACGGGCACTATCCGGATGGACCCATCCCTCTCCGTTCACACCACGCATTTTCCTGCTGTCCCCGTTACACGGGCAGGGGCGCGCGTGGGCAGTGCGAAATCCGGGGGACCAGTTTCACTGGTGGGTGGGAGTGAGTTACAAACAACCCCAAACCCACACAGTTATAACTGTCCATGGCTGTACCTTTGAAAAGCCCCGGGACCAGTTTGTACACTATGTCCTGTAGGGTTTTGTCCGACCTGGGAGAAAAAAGAAAGAGGAAAAGAGAGAGAAATCAGCTGGATGGGGGCAGCTGGCTTCCCTGGGCTGCAGAAAGCTGCCCTGCACCACGTGTGCCACAGCCAGCCCGAACGCTGCCTCTCCCCATCTCCCTGCCCCAGCTCCCCGTCCCATGGCGATGCCACGACCCTGTCTCGCAGGCAAACCCGTCCGCCCTCGCGCTCACCGCAAAGGGTTAACTCTGGAAAAAAGAAAGAAAACCGTTTCAAAAACCCTCGTAATTGCTAGGGATGATGACAGCAGGATTTTGGGGCCAGGATCCGTTTCAGTAGTCAAAACGATTACAAAAACACACCGAGAACTTAAAAAAAAAAATATCTAAGATCAGCAAATGTTTCTGCAAGTTTTAATTTGCATCTAATTTTATTTTTGGACTCGGCTGCAGTTCGGGGCTCAGGCTTTGATTTCCCTCAGTTTTAAGGACGGCAGGACAGTGTCCACTGTCAGGTTGTTATACAGGAAAGCAAAGCAGATTCCCTAAAACGTGAACATCTCAAGGCAGGATCTTCTAAAGTGCTCAAGGAACTGGGGAAGCTCAAGTCCCATCCTCAGCACAGAGCCAGGAATGGGATTTTGCTGGAAGGCTTGGGCTCGGGACCCTGCAGGCACAATTTAAAAGCAGCAGCTCAGCCAAATAAAAAAAAATCTTAAAAAACAAAGCAAGAGCAGTGGGACTGGTGAAAAGTAAATTATATCTGCAATTATTTCCATTTTAATAATAAGGCCTTTATTTTAAAGAAAAACAAATGACCGTACCCTATATTATTTTTAGCCTAGCCATGTCTTTCATCCCTAATTCCTTGGTGATGTCACTCTGGTTCACGAGGCCCCGCTGTGATTTTATTTATAATACATACCCAGAGAATTTGCTTTATAATTTACAGCAAGCTAATGAAAAAGCAACCTCAGCCACTTGATTGGCAGCTTAATTACCAGCCGGTCACTGCTCTTGCATGAGTCAACCCCATTCAGCCCAGCACGGCGGCGCTGGGGGGGGGGTCGGGGTGCCACGGGGAATGCGGTGGCCACGCACGGGCAGCACCCTCAGCACCGCGCAGCATCACACTCGGGGCGCGGGTGTTTCGGCGCTGCCGCGGCACCGGTTTGGGAAGCAAAGAGGAAAGCAAGCCCCTTGTCGGTGCAGAGAGTTTTCTACGGTGCCACATCTGGGTCAGGCCCTGTTACCCGCAGCAGCACCTCTGCCCACATGTGCCCCATATTTTCCCCGCTGGGACCAAACGGGATGCGAAGGCACCGCGCCGCCGCGACAGCCGGGGCTCGGGGACGCCGGCACAGCACCGTTTGCGTGCGTGGTGCCCGTCTGCGGCACGGGCGGCTGTGTATCCGTCTCTGCACACAGGCAGGGATGTTTCGGCGAGGGAGCCGTGGGAGCCGGAGTGTAAATATTTCATAGTGAACCAGAAAAAAAAAAAAAAAGGCGGAAAAAGTGTTACTACAGAAACGGGTTTACATGGAAGAGGCTAAAAAAAAGGAGGGGGGAAAAAAAAAGCCGAGTGATGTATTGCAGCCTTTCATGGTTTCTATGCCAACCACCTGCAGAGCCAATTCCACAACTGACGGGACGTGTCTGGCTTTCCCCAGCCAGACGCGGGGCCAGGGCAGAGCCGGCGCGAAGCCACTGCCACCGTGGCCGGGCACCCTTTCACCTGCGTCGCTGCGAGCCCACCCCGGTGCTGCCACCCTGGCATCCCCCGAGGGACACGGCACTGTCCCCACGGGGGACAGAGCAAAGAGTTAGAAAGCACAGGTGGTCCCAGGTTAAACTGCGCCCTGTGGGACTGCGGGGACGGACGGATGGATGTCTGTGGTCCGGGATGCAGAGGGACGGGCGCAGGGCAGCCCCTGCTCCGGCTGGCACCCACCCCAGCCTCCTCCTGCTGCCACAGAGGAGATGTCTCTGGGTCCTGTCCCCTCCATGGTGGCATTTCCCACTGTCCCTCTTCCCCTTCCACCTGGAAAGCACCCCAAACCCCCACTGCTGCGGGGCGCGGGGTCAGGAGCAGGGAGGTTTCACGCTGCAAGAGATGCAATGGTCCCTGCTCGGCTGCACCACCACGCTGCTGGCCGCAGAGCCCTGCTCCCCATCCCGGGGTGCTCAGGGCTGCACCGACACGGAGCCGGGGCTCGGTGCCACGCAGGGGCACGGCGTGCAGGGAGCCCCCGAAGCTCACCTGATGCTGAGGAGGGGTCTGGTTTTGTGCACTTGGACGTCGCACATGGGGCAGTATTTGTTCGTCTCCAGGTAGCGAACGATGCAGGTTTTGCAGACTGTGGGGAGAGACTCAGCGTGAGCAGACGGACAGACGGACGAGGGGGCAGAGCCCCTGTGCCAGCCCGGTGAAGCACCCTGGACCCCCAGTCTGGCTCAGGGCTGGGAACCCTGCTCGCCCGCCGTGGTCCAGCCCCGTCCACGCAGCACGGGACCGACCCTCCAGCTCCATGCAGCAGCAACACCTGATGCAGGATGGGTTTGGGCACCATGGGAGGGCCTCGGTGCGGCACGGCCACCCTTCCCTGGGCTCAGGGCACCCCTGGGTGCAGCGTGGCCTCGGTCAGGGACCCAGGACACTCACAGGAGTGCAGACACTCCACGATGGTGGTGGCGTCTATGAAGTAGCCGCCGCACAAGGCGCACATCAGGTGAGGGTTGAGCTCGGTGATCTTTATCCTGGTGGTCCTGTGCATTTTGGAGCAGCGCTGCAGCAGATCCTCCCTGCAGGGAAACACCCGGGACCACCCTTAACAGCCGCTTCGTGCCAAGGACAGGATCTGCGGGACCCACTTCACCCTTTAACAAATAAATCCAGGGCAGGGTGGGGGTGCCTGGTGCTCCCCCTGATGTGCCACGCTTGGCCCCGGGAGCATTGGGGCAGCCCCAGCACCCTGCCAGCCCCAGGGGTGCACAAGCAGCACCCACACACCTCCCCATGCAGCCCCCGGCCCTGGGCACTGCCCAGCTCCCTCTGCCTCATGTTTGCATCTTCCTGGGGGTCCCCAAGTGGGTCCCCACCATGCCGAGACGCCTCTGAGAGGGGACAAATCACCCCTGTTAGCCAGTCCCTTGCCCGCAGCTCCCCGGGCTGTGCGCACGCACACACGCACACACACACAAAGTGTATTTTTGTTTTGTTCGCTGGAAAAGGCATTTTCAGCCATCGCCTCGCGGTTTCTATAGAAACTCTCGAGTCCAGCGTTGGCCACCTGCCCGCGGCCGGGAGCACCCGCAGCACCTGCACGTGTGGGTGTGCACGGCCGGGTGGGCACACGGGGCACGGGCAGCGTCCCCCGGCGCGGGGCGCAGACGCGGGGGAATCGCTGCCCGCCCGCTCCGGCACTTTCACGTTTACAATGGGAGACGGCGGAGCCGGAGCCCGAAATCGCTGCAGTTTTATTGTTTCCATGGCAACCCCGATACTTGGAGAGGAGCCAGAATATTATTACAACCATCCGAGGCGAGGGGGAGAGGGGAGAAGAAACCCTGGGCTTGTGTAAATGAGCGTGGGCACGATGGCAGCGCCAGTGTGCGCCGACAGCAACACCCGTACGCACCCACACCCCCACACGGGGAGACACACGCGTGTGTGTGTACACACATACTACACGTACATGCACGTATCCCCTACACGCACACAGGCAGAGGTACACAGGCTCACACCTCCACCCCTGCGGTACAGGCACCCGCACAGGGCCAGGCGTGCAGCGGTGTCACCGGCCGCCTGACACGGGGCCAGGCCCTTCACAGACACCCGACAGCCAGACAACAGCCAAGACAACCACCGAAGGCACGACGGCTGTGGTGCGGGCACCGCGGCTGGGCGAGGAACAGGGTGAACCCCGCGCCCAGGGAGCAAAGGGGGTGCACTCGCGTGTGCATGCACGGGGCTGTGTGTGCGAGGCGGGTGGTTTTGTGTGCACGGGTGTACGCTCGGGGCTGTGCATGCAGCGGTGCGTGCAGGTGTGTTTGTACAACACCGGGGCCGTGCCAGGCGCCTGCCCTGGGGAAGCCGCCCCGCGATCCCGCTCGCTCCCTGTGGTGCTTCTCCCAGGCTCCAGTCGGGGTCTCTCATCTTGTTCAGCCGCTGCAGGGTCCCTGGAGGCAGGTGTGCAGGGATGGGGACACCAGGGGGATGGGGACACCAGGGGGATGGGGACACCACGGGGATGGGGACACCAGGGGGATGGGGAGGGAGATCCTGCAGGGATGGGGCCACCACAGGGATGGGGACAGAGATCCTGCAGGGATGGGGCCACCACAGGGATGGGGACACCAGGGGGATGGGGACGGAGATCCTGCAGGGATGGGGACACCAGGGGGATGGGGCCACCACAGGGATGGGGACACCAGGGGGATGGGGATGGAGATCCTGCAGGGATGGGGACACCAGGGGGATGGGGACACCACAGGGATGGGGACACCACAGGGATGGGGATGGAGATGCTTCAGGGATGAGGATGATATGGGGATGGGGACCACAAGGACCCCCCTGTGCTGGAGGGGCAGGGGCCAAGCTGAGCCCGAGGGTCTCCTTGCAGAGAGGGGGCCGGGGGGCACCAGGGTGTTTAGGAAGCCCCAGGGCCCCCCCCCCCCCCCGGCTCAGCTTTCACCCCTGGTCATCCCCCGGGTGGGCACACCGGGGTGCCCTGCACCTTGCTGCCCCGGGGCAGGTGCCCTCAGCCCTCCGCAGCCCACAGGCGATGGGGGGCCACCACCAGGCTCCCCCCGGCCAGGAGAATACCGGGGGGGGGGGGGGGGGGGCGCAGTTCCCAGCCCCGGGTTCCCCCACCGCGGGGGGGGACTGGGCAGCTCCGCTGGGCACCGGCTGCCCACGCCGGGCCGCAGAACCCACGACCGCATTTTGGGTGGATTTTGCTGCTTTTGGTGCTCGCAGCCGCCAATGGCGGCCCGGGTCTCCGCGGGAGGGGGGGAGCCTGAGCCACCGGCGCAAACCGGTTCTAATAAACCGGGTGATAACAACCACGATTTCCTGCTGCGGGGGCGAACAAAGCCCCGGACCCCCCCGGGCCCCGGAGCCGGCCGCAGCACCGGCCCCGCCGGAGCCCTCGGGGCCGCCCCGTCCCGCCAGCGGCTCCCGCTGCCCCGGTCCCGCCGCCCGCAGCCGGCTCCCCGCACCCCCGGCCCGGCCCCGACTTTCGGGGTCTTTTGTCTCCGTGGGCGGTGGCCCGACAAGGTGCCCCCTCCCTCCCCAAAATCCCCCCGGAGCAGGCACGGGTGGGGAAGGACGTTTCAAAGTCACCGGTAACTTGGACCCGACCGGCCGCCCCCTCCCCGTGGGACCCACCGGCGGCGGCGAGACCGGGGACCGGGAAATAAAGCGGGTGGGCTCCCCCCGGCAGTGCCCGCCCGCTCGCACGGCGGCCACGGGCCCCCACGCAGCGGGAACACGACAAAAAGGCGCCGGAGCGTGAACCCCGACAGCGCCCGCCGCCCCGACGGGACCCCCCGCCCCTCCCGGGGTGCGGGACGCGGGCACCGGACGCTGCCGCGGAGCGACACGGCGGGAAGGGGGGAGGAAACACCGCGGGGAGGGCACGGACACGCGTGTCCACACACCCGTGTGCGCACAAGGAGACACACACACCCCCCACCCCACCCCACCCGTCCCCGCGGCGGGACGCGGCAGCGCGCGGTGCGTGACACCCGCCCGGCACAGGCGCGCGGGCACGGACACGCCGTGGGCACGGACACGCGTGACCCCGCGCTGCGCCCCCGGGGGTGCGCGGCTGCAGCCCGGCGGGCAGGCCCGCCCCGCCGCCGCGGGCAGCGCCCGCTTCAGTAGTTTTTGGGGAGGGGGGAAGGGGACACGGACGATTTGGGGCCGGGGGGGGGGCAGCCCCGGTGAACCGGGGGCGCTCCCGGTGCCCCGCAGCCCTTTGTACTCGGGGCCGGCTGACAGCCCGCCCCGGGGCCCGGCCCGGCCCCTCCGCCCACCCCGGGGGGGGGTCCCGCCGCGCCCCCCCCCCCCCCGGCCGTACCGCACCGCCCCGCTCCACGCCGCGCCGGGCCCGAGGGGGGGGGAATTGGGGCTGTCAGGGCTCCGCACCCCCTCGCCGTGGGGGTGTGGGGGGGGTCACGGCCCCCCCCCCCAGGCGGGAGCGGGGCCGCGGCACAAAGCGGGGGGAGGCGGCGGCCATCGGCCATCTTGCACGGGGAGAGAAAAGGGCGCGGGGGGGGGGGGGGGGCCGGCGGCGGGGCCCGGCGGGGCGGGGGGCGGCGGGGGGGGGGCCGCGGCCGCGTCCCTACCTGGTGGCGGCGGCAGCGGCGGCCCCGCGGCCGCCCCTCCGCTCCCGCCGCTCGGCTCGGCTCGGCTCGGCGCGGCGGCGGCGCTGCGGCCGGGGCCCTTTTTTCCTCTCGCTCGGGCTTTTTTTTTTTTTTTTTCCTTTTTTTTTTTTTCCCCTCCTTCCTCCTCCTTTTTTTTTTTTTATTTTTTTCCTCCTTTTTTTTTTTTTTTTAATTTTTTTCCCTCCTCCAGCCGCCGCCAGGCCCCGCCCCGCCTCACGTGACCTCATTCCTTTGGGGTGTTGCGGAGGAGGGGAGTGAGGGGCCGAGATTGGGTCCCCCCCCCCCCCGCCGCCCCGCCCCACCGGGACACGGCCCCCCCCCCCATCCCAGGGGACACCGCCGTGACGGTGCCCCGGTGCTTGCGGAGGGCCCCGCTGCTGCCGCCCCCCACCCGCCGGCCGCGACCCCCCCTCGTTGTGCTCTCCTTTTCCTTCCTAAAAGCCCTAAAAGCCGCTGGAATAGGCCCAAAATCCGAGCCGGGACGGCGGTGCCCGGCGGCGGCCCCGCTCCGCTCCCGGGTCCCCGGTGTCCCCCATCACCGCGGCGCTGCTCGGGTGGTGCCCCGGGACCCCCCCGCGACCAGCGCTGGGGCCATTTTCGGCCCCAAATAGTGGGAATTTCCACCCGGGAGGCGACGCGGGGCATCCCGGGTCCCGCGGGACCTTCCCCGGGACCCTCGGGCGAGGGTCCGGTGCCTGCTGGTGCTCGGCAGGGCCCGCGGGACCTGCGGCAGGGGGGAAGGCAAAGGGGAGGGGAAAAAAAGGAAGAGAAATAGAGGGAAATTAGAGAAAAAAAGGGAAAAATGGAAAAGGAGGGGAGAAACGAGAAAAAAGGAATAGGAAAGGGAAAAGGGAAGGAAAGAAAAAAGGAAAGGAGGGAGGAAAAGAAAAAGGGCAGGAAAAAATGGAAGGAGAGGGGGGAAAACGAAAAAGCGGGAAAGAAATAAAAGAGGGGGAAAAGGGAAGGGAGGGAGCGGAGCGGGCGGGCTCACGGCGCCGTTTTCCCCCGCGGGGCCGGTCCCGCCGCCCGGCGGATCCGTCCCGGCGGGCCCGGCCCCGCTCGGAGGGGGGGGCACCGTGCGGGGAGCTCCCGGGGGATTCGGAGGGGTGCGGGCAGTCGGGGCGCCCACGCGTGTCAGTGCCCCCGCTCACTCCCGACGCCCCGCCAGGCGGCCCCGCTGCCCCAGGCGTGTCCGTAGCTCCCGCGTGGGTCCGGCCCGGGCTCGGTGCGACCGAGGGCGCTTCCGTACACCCGGTGTACCGGCTACTCGGCGGGGCGCAGCGCCCACGCGTGGTTCCCCTCGGCCCACACGGTTGCGGCCGTGTGATTAATTCTCCGCCCCGCCCGGTGTCCCGGTGCCGGTGTCCCGGTGCCCGGTGTCCCGGTGCCCGGTGTCCCGGTGCCCGGTGCTATTGCCGGTGCCATTGCCAGTGCTGGTGTCCCCGTGCCCGGTGTCCCGATGCCCGGTGCCATTGCCGGTGCCCGGCGTCACGGTGCCCGGTGCCGATGTCCCGGTGCCGATGTCCCGGTGCCCTTGCCCTTGCCGGTGCCCGGTGCCGGTGCCCGGTGCCGGTGGGCGCAGCCCCACGGGCGCTCCCGGGGATGCTCCGGCTGAGTGCGGCGGCCGCGGCGATGGAGCCCAGCGCGGTCTCTGTGGCGCAATCGGTTAGCGCGTTCGGCTGTTAACCGAAAGGTTGGTGGTTCGAGCCCACCCAGGGACGGTGCGGCCCATTTTTCACCTCCGTTTACCCTTTTTGCCTCCTCTTTTTTCCAGGGCCAGCCCCAGGGAGCGGCCGAGGACGGACACGGCATCCCGAGCCCCCGCGGGACAGGCAGGGTGGTTCTTCATTATGCAAAGAACCGTGCAGGGGCTCAGTGGGACTTTCCCCACTCCCCTGGGGTGGTCCTCACCCTCAGGACTGCGCTGGGCTGGACGGGGACAAGGTGCGAACGGGCAGGATGTGGCCCCGGTGCTCCCTGTGGGCTCCCAGCTCTCTCCAAGGCGCTGGGCAAGGGCGAAACCAGCCCCCGGTGTGAACAAAACCATTTCTGCTCAGCCTGTGGTCCCCTCTATGCCACAGTTTCTCCCATAAGCAAAAGGACATGTTGGGACATTAAAAACAGAGCGGAGACTTGAAAGCCTGTTTCCATCCAGAGCCCATACTTTGCCTTAAAAATAAGCTGAAGGGAGTCCAAAATCTGCATTGCTGAAGTTTCCCTCTCTTACAAAGTCTTGTAAAACCTATTTATGTTCCCCGCTTGCCCTGATTTTATTTTCATACCAGAAATAATGAAGTTAATGTTTTAACGCAGGGCATAAAGCCGTGCCAGGAAGATCCCTGTTGTTTCAAAAGCCCAGAGCTACAAAACGCTCCCGCGGCCGAGCCCAGCGGTGCCAGGGCTGGGGAAGTGCTGCGGCTCGCCGGGCCAGGGAGAGGGATTGCTGCTGCCTTCCCGATCTGAGAGCACAAGCCCGATGAGAAAGCAAAGAGAGAAGTGGTGCCCAGCGGGGATCGCCTCCCCGCTGCCACCGCAGACAGCCAGCGCTGCCGAAATCTGCCCGCGGAGCTATTCCCGCCTGGCTCTGCTTCTCCGTCTCTCCCCAGCGCGTGAGGTGTTCCCACCAGACAGAATGCGGCCTCTGACTTCATGCCTGCAAGAAAACTTTTACAATGGAAAACACTTTAAAAATACAACTGCCACGGGATGGGCTGTGCCTCCGGGGCTCGGTCCCGGGGCGGATGAACAGCCCCGGCACGGGCCAGAGGTTTTCATTGAAACCAGGCGGGCTGGTCTGTTGTGCATTTGAGAGCGTTTCCAAACACATGGATCTCTTTCCCTTTGGCACAACATCACTCCCCTAAATGAAACATTTAATCCTGTCTCCTCCAGGAGAGGGGAGAGCTGGCGAGCGGGGATGGGGAAGGAAATCTAATACTCTGCGGAGCGCAAATCCCCCTTTCAATCAGTCGCTGAATAAAAAATACCCTCGCAGCCACTTGCCGGGCCCCTTCCCCTCGCCGGGATGTGCTGTGACTCGCTGCTTCACAGAGTCACTTTACAGAGTGACTTTACGGAGTGACTTTAATGTGCCGGCACTTTCCAAAGAGATTTTTAATTTCCCTCTGGGGAGAACCGCTGTCCTTGGCCCCACAGGGCAAGTTTAGGGTTTTGCCCTGGGGTCCCAGAGGTGCAAAACGGAGAGTGGGTGCGCAAGGCCTGCTCCACACTGGGGCTCTGCATGGTGGAGTGGTGCGGGATGGGTTTCCTGGAGTTTCTGGTTAAATTCAGCCAGGTTTGGCCAATTTTTCCCAGTGCGCGACAGGAGGTGCCAGGGCTGCGCAGGGCTGAGCTGGGGAAAGGTATCACTGGGCGGGTCCCAGCCTGGCCACCCCACGGTGATCCCAGCCTTGCCACGGGCACGAGGGGAATGGGCACGTGGGGGCCATGCAGGGCAGGGACGGGGGCTGCACCTCAGGGACCCCCCAGAGCCGCTGAGTGATGGGATGGCTGCACTCCCCCCGCCACCTCCGCAGTACCCCTGCGTGTCCCTCCAGCTGTGCCATGCCTCCATGGGCACATCCAGCTGTGCCGTGCCCTGCGTGTCCCTCCAGCTGTGCCATGCCTCCGTGGGCACATCCAGCTGTGCCGTGCCCTGAGTGTCTCTCCAGCTGTGCCATGCCTCCGTGGGCACATCCAGCTGTGCCGTGCCCTGCGTGTCCCTCCAGCTGTGCCATGCCTCCGTGGGCACATCCAGCTGTGCCATGCCCTGAGTGTCTCTCCAGCTGTGCCATGCCTCCGTGGGCACATCCAGCTGTGCCGTGCCCTGCGTGTCTCTCCAGCTGTGCCATGCCTCCGTGGGCACATCCAGCTGTGCCGTGCCCTGAGTGTCCCTCCAGCTGTGCCATGCCTCCGTGGGCACATCCAGCTGTGCCGTGCCCTCCGTGTCCCTCCAGCTGTGCCATGCCTCCGTGGGCACATCCAGCTGTGCCGTGCCCTGCGTGTCCCTCCAGCTGTGCCATGCCTCCGTGGGCACATCCAGCTGTGCCATGCCCTGAGTGTCTCTCCAGCTGTGCCATGCCTCCGTGGGCACATCCAGCTGTGCCGTGCCCTGCGTGTCCCTCCAGCTGAGCCATGACCCTTGCGTGCACGTCCAGCTGCGCACCCCGATGGATCCAGCTGTGCGAGCCCCTCCCCCGCCAGCTGCGCACCCGCGCCCCGCCCGCCCAGTCCTCCGCCGTCCCGGCATGCCCCGCTCCCTATGACTCTTCATTTTTCTCCCCCTCCCTCACCACTAGCAGCTCCGCCCCTCCGCGGGCGGAACCACCAATAGGGCGCGGCGGTTCGGCCGGGAGACAGCGGCGGCCGCCAATGGGGAGAGGCGGGAGGCGGGAGGAGCGGCGCGGCGGGGCCGTGTGCGGTGCGGCAGGAGCAGCGGTGCGGGGCCTGGCGGTGTCTGTGCGGCCGGCGCCATGGTGAGGGGACGGGACGGGACGGGACGGGACGGGACGGGACGGGGCGGCCCGGGGGGAGGAGCCGGGCCCGGCAGGACGAGGCCCGCGGGTGCCCCGGCCGCGCGGGGGAGGCGGGTGGGCTGGAGGCCTTCCCCCTCGCCGCCGGGGTGCGCCCCCGTGGGCTTTCCCTCAGCCCGGGCGGGGGGCGGCGGGGAGCAGCGGCCGTGAGCAACCCGCCGTGGGGCGGCCCCCAGCAATGGGTAAATTAAAACCAAAACCGCGAGGGAGAGCGGTGATGGCTTCTTCACACCTCCCCCCCCCCGCCCCGGGGCGGCTGGGGGCGCTGGGACAGGGGGTACCCCGGGTGTGGGGTTACCCCGCGTGCAGGGGGTATCCTGGGTGCGGGGGGTATCCCGGGTTCGGGATTACCCCGGGTGTGGGGTTACCCCGGGTTCAGGGGGTACCCCGGGTTCGGGGTTACCCTGGGTGGAGGGGTTGCCCCAGGTGCAGGGGTACCCTGGGTGGAGGGGGGGCCCCTTCAGCCTCGCCAAGGAACCGCCGCACCCCAAACCTTAGCCCCGGCTGTACCTGCTGCCCTTCTCTCTTCCAGTCTATTATGTCCTATAACGGCGGGGCCGTAATGGCCATGAAGGGGAAGAACTGCGTGGCCATCGCTGCGGACCGGCGGTTTGGGATTCAAGGGCAGATGGTGACCACGGATTTCCAGAAGATTTTCCCTATGGGAGAAAGACTGTATATTGGATTGGCAGGACTGGCCACGGACGTGCAGACGGTGTAAGTGAGGCTCCCGCCTGCCTGTACGTCCCCATACTGAGCCTCTAAGAGGCATATTTACAGTAAATACTAAGTGGCAGCTTACGTCAAGCATAAACACCTTTGCTTATTTGTAGGGGAGGGTATAATAGCTGGGTGCTAGCAATCCTTTTCTTGGTCTCCCTTCAGTGGGAGTTTTTAAAATATAACTGCACGTGATTTAAGATCACATCACTACTAAGACTTAATAACTCCAGGTATATAAGGAGCTGCATCTGGACTACTTGCCTGCCTCGGGCATGCGTCAGGAGCTGGTATCTGTCAGCATGCAGTGGAACAGTTCAGACCGGGGTGAAGATGAAAGAAAAAGGAACCTGCTTCTGCTTTAATGCTGATTCTTATCTCTTGCAGTGCCCAGAGACTGAAGTTCAGGCTGAATCTCTACGAGCTGAAGGAAGGCAGGCAGATCAAACCTCAGACTTTTATGAGCATGGTTTCCAATCTGCTCTATGAGAGACGGTAACTGTCAAACAACGGAGTCACTGTTTACATGCCAGTGAAGGCTGTGGTTGTTGGAGCTGATCTGATTCTAGGGAGGTGGGAGGCTGAGGAGGGCTCCTGTAAAGACTGCTTGTGGTACGGCAAAAGGAGACTTTAGTGACAATGTTACCTTCAATCTCCTTGCAAAAGAATACTGAGTATTGTTTAAATAGTCCCGTAGCAGTACAAGTCTGTTGTATTTGCCATGCTAAAACCATTGCAGGGTGCTTCTAGGTTGACCTGAAAGGTCCCCTGCTGAAAGCACCTGTGGGATGTTTTCCTTGCGTGGTTATTTATGTGGGACGTGGAACTGCTTCAAGGTGGCCGGACTGCTCTATGCCATGTTGTTCTTCACAGGTTTGGACCTTACTACACAGAACCAGTTATTGCCGGGCTGGACCCCATAACACATGAACCTTTCATCTGCAGTCTAGACCTGATCGGCTGCCCGATGATAACCGATGACTTTGTGGTCAGCGGCACCTGCTCCGAGCAGATGTACGGCATGTGTGAGTCCCTCTGGGAGCCCGACATGGTGAGTGAGGTGGCCAGGCTCAGCTCTGATTCTTGGATGCAGCCTCCTGCTGTTCACTGGAGAACCCGAAATACGCGGGTTGGTTGGAAAGTTCCGTCCTTTGGTACTTCTGAAGGAGCTCAGGAGAACAAAGAGGCTGTATCTTGCAGGAAAAATCTTGCAGCGTCTTGGATGATACTTTGGGTTTTGAACCAAATGCGATGACTCAACATTCAATTTTTACATCAACTAAAATAGCTTCTGTTCCTCAGGAACCCGATCACCTCTTCGAAACAATCTCACAGGCCATGTTGAATGCGGTGGACAGAGATGCCATATCTGGAATGGGCGTGGTAGTACACATAATGTAAGCGCTGCTCTCCTACCCTACAAAACAGAGGTAGAATTTAACAAGCTGTGTGTTAAAGTCAGTTAAGGCGTTGGCTTCCAGGGTATCCCTAATCCTGCTCCCTTCCAGCAGTATCCTTAGTAATGTTTTGTCCATTTTAAGTGTTTTATTCCTCACAGCTGCTCTCTGTCGCGGTTCGTGGCTGTTGCTAGAACTGCAGGAGCCAGAGGCAATTGATCCTGGAGTTAGACTCTCACTGCTTAGGGATTCCCTAGCTGCATTCCCATCGGAATTGAGGAGTGTGACTCCTCACATACAGGTAGCACTGGCCAAGGGGATGCTTTTTGCCACAGCTGGTTGCGACGTTAACTTCCAGACTCTGCGATCAGACTGACTTTTGAAGCAGCTTATTCTGCTCGTGGTGCTGTTTCCCTGCAGTATCCCAGGCACCGCTGCTTACTGAACCTACTGGAGCTCCCGCTGGGGTGAAGCGGCAGGAGGATGGGGTTTACTCAGTTGTAATGGCCACCTTCAATCCTGCCTGCCCTAGCAAACAACCTACCTATGCACACTGCAACTTCCTAATGGAGGGACAATCTGTAAGTATTAAACGCGGATTTACTAATAGTCTTCTCTCTTTCCCCCTCCAGTGAAAAAGATAAGATCACTACCAGGACCCTGAAAGCTCGCATGGACTAGCCCAGCACATCTGCTCATGTGTTTCACGTCCCAGTCTGCTTGGAACTTTTTTTAAATAAAACTCTCTATTGTAGCGAACTTTCCTTTTCTTGAGTCTGAACGCTAGGATTAAGTTCTCATCTCTAAAGCTGTCAGAAGGAGCTTAGGTTTTACGTGGTAGCAGCGCTTACCTGTACTAATCTCCCTCAGTACACCCATACGTGCGAGTGCCTGAGCTTCAGCTGCGCCCTAAGGAAGCGGCAGCATCTCTCACACAGCGTGGCCGTATTAACTTTTCCTGTCAAATCTAATTTGTTCTCATGTCCAGGACTTGGTATTTAGTAAAATCAGTCCTTACTTAACCTCCTCCCCCCACCATTTTACAGGCCTGTATAAAAAGACTTTGCCAGTAAGTGGTTAATCGAGGACTTAAAAACGACCACATACCTCATGGAGTAACAGGTGATCGTTAGAGCACTTAAAAGAGGACAGCAGTAAGGAACAGATGTACACAAAGTTTTAATTTTATTTTTCTCTGGTTGGAGACTCATCTTGTAACATGCATGCATTTCAAAACAGTAACAGTGTCTCAAACTGCTCCTAGCAAACAGACAAGCACAGAGGACTTTAAATTCCTATTTAAAAAACAGCAGTGAAAAAACCTAGAATGCTTTTTTTTTTTTTTAGTTTTAGATTAAACTTAATTTATTCACATTTTTTTCAGTTGCACTGATTAGCCCTGCCCACCCTTGTGACCTGTGTGTAATACGCTCACTTGACACAGCTCAATCCAGCTGCTTTTAGCATTGTGCAGCTAAACAAAGACCAGCACAACTTCTGAGTGGTAAAAACTGAAACCACTAAAAATGATGGACGTCCGGCAGTTGGTCCCCCGAGCTTTGCCATCGCTATCACACAAGAATTCATTTCAAAGAGCAAGGAAAATCAGTAGTGGCTAATACAGATACTGGAGAATGGCTCTGCAGAAGTAGGGGAAGTTGACAGGCAAACCTGAAATGGGGCATTAAGACACAGACGGGGAGAGGACAGCTGTTTAGTTTTTGGAGCTATTTTAAGGACGATCCGTCTCAGATCGGTTACGCAGTGTCGCAAACCAAGTTTAGGACGCAGATACTGACTGTTGAAAGGTTTGTACCACCTCGAGGTTAAACACTTTGACCTCTGTGCAGCTTGAAGGGAGGCATCTACAAAGACTGCATAGTAGTCCCAGGCCTGGGAGGCAGCCGTCCGTGGAGGCTAAGACACAACCCCTACCAAACGCCATCTGTAACTATGATACAACCTTGCCCTGTGCCTTTCTTGGGCTAAGAGGCAAGACGTCCCCACAGAAGGTAGCTGTGGCAGTGCTCTGGAAGGGAAAGCAGGAGTTTCCTCCCAGAAAAGGAACGAAGACTCAAGTGTTTTAGTGTTCTTGCTGCTTATGATAATCCAATTCAAAACTAGGATTCCTGGATGTGGGAGTACAGCCTTATTTATGCAGGAAATCTGGAGTCACCTACTACCCCAGAAGTTCTCCCTGTGATGAATTTCACGATCGCTGCTTTTATAATTAAAAACCAGGTCAATCAGAGGCCAGGGGGAAGGATCCCACCGCTCCTTGCTGTGAGAAGTGAACTCCTGCTGACATTCTTACATATAGCAAATACCAGGCCCTCTTCCTAGCGCGGACACAAAGGGTGGGTGCTGCCCGGTACCTCCAGAACACATGGGTCCTATTAAAGGGTGACCCAACATGATCTCGAGTGTTTTTTATTGCACTATCGGGGCAGAACAGCACCCAGACTGTGACTCTGCACTCTGCCTTCCCTCTCCCGCTCTTATTTACGCTGTAGGAGCTATCTCAACGGGGAAGATGTAAGTTCTAGGTTCAAAGCAGTTTTTAGTTCTTAAATTTTGACAGATTAGGCCCATGTTCAGAAAGAGGGAGACCCTCGGTACAGGCAGCACGATGGATCCTGCAGCTCGCTGCTCACACAAACTCACCCTGCCTTTGGGCACCGGAGACACTGCACACGATATTTTTTTTTCTTTTTGAAACTCCAGTTGACCAAAGAATTGCACTGCAATTTCTTGAAAAAATCCTGCACTTTGACCAGGATCTGAGTGATCTGTCTACCTACTGCAACTCTTTCGGCCGAGGGTGGTTTTCAGTCAAATGCACTTCAGTGTAAAGTGTTCCGCAGGGTACATGCTACAGACAGAAATATCTACATTCAGCAAACTAGAACTAAATTCACACCAGAAACAGACAACAAACTAGCACAAGCAGTTGTAAAACCAGAACTGAAAGGGCTGGGTTTTCCTTTTAAATACTTGAGTTAAAAAAGTGACCTAAAACAAGATTAAAAAAAAAAAAAACCAAACAAAACAACAAAAACAAAAGAAAAAGTCCCTTTTAAAAACAAATCAAATATTTGCAGCTTCAGTTCTTATTCTGGTAATAAAAATACTGTCTAGAAACAAAAATTAGCATTTTTAACGTAATGCTACCTCTCAAAATGTAAACAATATACAAAATGCTTATGTTAAAGTTACATACCTGGGTAATACATCATTAAGAGAGAAAATTGCATTTAATTACTTTAATACACACAGTATGGCAACTTGACAGGAGTGGCAGAATTGGGGAAGTGCTGAAGTGAATAGAGTTTATGGGGCTTTTCATATCACTTGAGCCAGAGACAGCCAATTTAATTCTAGCAGGAGTTTCTCTGGAGTGGAATAAGAAAATACAGTTAACTGCTCTTAAGCCCTTAGTATCCTGGCTTCTGGAGATTGCTGCAGGAACTAACCGCATTTAAATGTCATTCCTGTTTATGAAATTCAGTGAATGAGACTGTTGCTCCTAGTTATGCACGCTTCATTCTTCTACTTTCTTTGGGTTGTTTGTTTTGTAGTGTCTCATTGCAGGATGTCTGCAGTTCACTAATTTCCTTCTCTCTTCCTCCCCCCTTTTTCTCTTCTTTTTTTAATACACGATTTCAAGATTAACACTTTAAAAGGTACAAGCTAGTTTCCCAAAAGGAGAATGGCAAACTTACCAGGCCACAGCTGCAGATTCAATGCAGATTTTTAAAACTGTCAAGAATAAAAAGTGATTGGTATGTCATTTCTAATCGATAGTAAACTTAAGTGCTTATTGTTTAAGAGAAAAGCAACCAACATAATGCCCACAAAACTAAGCTGATGATACCCTCTAAGTCCTCCCTTTTTTAAAGTATTCTCATAGCTGCATTTGTTTTGTGGCTTTTCCAGCTACACACCTTAAGACATGAGACTCTTCAGCCTCCCAGACAACGGTGTGTTAGCCCCCACATCACACAAAATAGGGACTGGACTACAGTGAGAGAAGAAATTTGTCCCATGACAAAGGGAATGACCCATGAATGAATAAAAAGATTCATATTCCATTATGACCCCTAATATGCATTTTTGATTTCGTAAAGACTCTATTTACAGTGCACTCTTACGGGCTGAAACTTTAGCCCCCTTTTGTCCCCTTCAAAGTTGAGACCTGTGGGATTCACATCACGAATGTGGGTACGAACATAAAAAAACCCCAAGCCCACATTCAGAATCCAGACCAGAGCTAGCGTTAGTCTAGGGAAATTACCAGGACGTGATGAGCACCAGTTATCTCTCAAAAGGACCAAATTCCACACAGCAAACTGTAGCACGCGTTACAGCACAGGACAGACATTCGAAACAGCTTATTCCCGAAACAAAGGCATATGTGAAAACAGTTTCAAGGCAGATAAGCAACATGTTTCAACTGCAAGAGGTTTGTTCGAAATGCTAAATCCTGCTTAGAATGGAAAAGAGAATTAAAAAAAGAACCAAAAGATCTGTAACTGTTGTGCGGCAGAGCTAACAAAACCCAAAGCAAGTCTGACAAGCTTGGCTGTGAAAAATATTACAAGCATTCTGGAGACAAAACAGGACATTATTCAGTCACGCAAATCAGTTCCAATTCCTTAGGGGGGGAAATAATCTGGCGCAAGTGTTCAAACATTTCCACTCCTTGACTGTCGCTCTATAGAGGGGTATGGAGCAGAGAAGAGTAAAAACAATCACAGCTCAAGTCCTGAGTCCTCTTGAGCAGTGGAACTTGCTCCACAGTCACAGCTCCCAGCACTCCCCACTGGTAGCGAGTCCAATTCCTTCGTGTGCAAGTCACATTGCCATTTGAAAAATAAACCAACTAACCAAAGAACCTCTGCCAGGAAACAAATTCAAGTACCTGTTGCAGATCGGGCAAGTAAGGAAGACTGAACATTAGCTAGATTAACACTGGCAGAACTGCGATGTGAAGCTGTAATCTAAGAGACACGGCAATTCCTGACTGAGGTGCGACAGGGAAATGTTCCAGATAGTCAAATACTATCCCATATCTACAGGTACAAAATGCCTTTTTTTTCTTTTTCCTCTTTTATGAAATCTTCATAGCTGGCCAATTTAAAGCACAATGGGTCCGAGAACATTATTATCTGAGGTTGTTCAATGCCTCTACTACTTCTCACACTGTCTTTTTTTTTTAGGTTCTAGGAGTTACACCTTTTTAAGCGATCATCTTTGGTAGATGTTCATTTCCCTCGTCTTTCTTGTAAATCAAGTGCAGTTACAAAAAAAGTTTTTGATACTTAAATTAACCAAAAAATATAAAGTGTCCCAGTCTGAATTTACCTAAAGTTCAGCGAACTCCTTCTTATCAGAGTAATATTTTCCGTCCTTGAAATGGTGAGCTATTTTCCTTCCAATTCCTACCAAGAGGGAAATAAAAGGGCTTGTATGTCTTTCTGGTAAAGACAGTCCAATAAAAAAAAAAAAAGTAGTAGTTTGTGGAATCAGGCACTGCTTCACTCCCACTGAACGTGATCTAGAGCGACCCCTTTTATACAGTGCCACGTATCATATCCCTATGGGATTCTCTCGATCAGAGAGGAGAAAATGTCATTAGAAAGAGCAGTGCTGAAACAATGCACTTTTCTTGTTTTAAAAAGCCCTCAAATCTATGTCTGGGCACTTCTGTAACATAAAAACCCACTTTTCCACCTGGGTCAAGTGGACTGTTGGAGGGTGCACCTAGAATTAGTTTTCTCTTAAGTCACACAGTGCCACACACTCACTCTTGCACACACACACACACACTCACACACACATGCACACCCCACATGCTGCTACAGTGTCTGTTTTAGTGTCACAGGCTGCATTCTCTGTTTGGAAGTAGCCCCTCTTCTCTTCATTTCTCGCTGAAGGCTGAAGACGACTATGTCAGGATATTGGAGATAAATTCATTGAAGCGTTTAGAGTACTGCTCTGGATTCACGGTGGAGATCTCTGCCCCAGCCTGCAAGGCAGAGAGGAGAGAGAAGTCACAACACCCTCCTCGAAGGGCAGACCCTGCAGCACTGCAAAGGGGAGGAGGGAGGACAGCAGGGAGCGATGTCAGCACAGCCTGTGTCTGCCGGGAAAGAGCCATAACAGCTTGCAAGTTCTAGGAAAAAACAACATCCAGAGAGGTCTAGAGAGATCCCCAAGGAAACTGATTTTAGCTCCAGCTGGATTTTCTGCAGACCACTGAGTCAAAGCACTGGATTTGTTCCCTCATGGTTTAGAGGAGATTTGGAAGGAGCATGAAAAACTCCATGTCCCGCTAACCCGGGCTTTTTTCAAGCTCTTTTTGGGAAGTTCAGGATTGCTGGCAGGGAACAGGACTGGCCCCAGGAAGGGGACAGGGTGCTACATCCCCCTGCAGCCAGTCCATTCCTGCTCTGTGAGGCTGTTGGTGCCACACCAGGGAAATTGAGCACCTCCCAAACTGGGATGTAAATGCAAGTCATCTCCAAACAACCAGAAGGAAAGCCTTTCCAAGACAGTCTCAGGAGAGAGTAAGTGAGGGAAGAGCTGTTCTTGGGCATGGGATCACTGGAGAATTTCCACACTGGCAGAAAAATCAGTGTCAGGAGACATCACACATACGCACGCAGGCATGCAGGCAAAGCAGAAGCCCCAAAGCCCATCCTCCCTGCGGGTGGCAGGCTGCTTACCCCATGTTTCACTGTTTTGGCAGCATGTGCAGCTTTCTTCTTCGCATCATATGGTGTAAGAATGTCTATAATGGCCATGAAGTACACTTCCTTCTTGGGGGCACCTAGCAAGGCAAGAGAGTCGCTAGCACACCCTGAGCTGTGAGCAAAGCCCAGCTGCACCCCCCTCCTTAAGAAATACATGGCAGATCTCTTTTGATGCAACTAGCAGAGAAAGCAAGGCAGCTGGAGGCTGTAGAAGGGCAGAGAAGAATGACTGGGAACAGCACACCAGAGGCCCACACGCTCTCTGAACACACCACTACTCTCCAAGCATCACTTCTACCCATTCCAACTCACACCATCCACAACAAGGGACTGCACAGCCAAGGAGAGACACTTGGCAGGGTCTCTCTCTCCCTGTGGACGCTCCTCCCACTCCATCTAGTCCAGCCAAACCACAGGACACCTCTGCCCTCCAGACCTTCTTCAGGGCAATATTCCATGATACTCACTTTCGTGGCTTTTCATGGCATAGACATCGACAGAAGGATCGAACTCTCCGGGCCCAAAGAAGCGAGGGTAGTTGAGGAGATTGCCAGGGCTGTCAGGGGGTGTGCCATAGGAGGAAATGGGGTTGCCTCCGAGGCCATCGTTCTCACACTCCTCATCCTCTGCCCGATCCTCCACTTCCATCTCTTCCTGCTCTGCTCGGTCAACATCGTGGATCCCGACCAGCAAGCTGTAGTCCATAATCTTCAGCTGAGCTAAAAACTGGGAGGAAGAGATGAGTGAGAACAACAGCATCCATGTGGGATCAGAAATCCTCAGTCCTATGCTACCAGTATCTCCCTGAATAGAAAGGGTTGTAGTGAGAGCTAAACCCTTATTAGACTCCAGAGAATCTACCATGAGCTCATATGCCCCCTGCTACCAGCATAACCCTGACTGTAATTGCTTGACTGAGCCAGGAATGACTTGCTTTTCAATCACTCTTGCACCCCTGGAGACAGAGGCCACAGTGAGGATCCAGTTATGGGAGACAGAGTAAAAGCTGTCCCCCAGGAAACTCTACCTCCACGTCCCGCTTCAGCTTTTCAAGGAAGTTCTTTTTACTCTCTTCTCCAACATGCAGCTTTTGACCCTCATTCAAGAAGTCGTTGTCCTTGAACGTTGGTAGATCCTTGGCCTGCAACAAAAAGCCTGTGTCAAATTCTCCAAACCCCTGTTTCTTGGGGAAGGGCTGGTAGGTACCCTGATCCATTAGCAACATGTTGATTGCACAGAGACTCTGATCGAGTGTGGGGTTACACCAGGATCTTTTGCCTGTTTATAAGGTGAAGTGGCTCATCCTGTCCACTAAATATGAAAATGGCATCAGGCAGAGCACAGTATTTGTCCATGAATCCATGTGCTGAGCTGTACCTACGGGGAAACTTAAGGGAGACACAGAGCAACTCAACTTTAAAGACTGCCGGAAAGACGTGCTGCAGGCTGAAAGCTTGACAGCTGGGCTCCAGCCAGCGATGGTCCAACCAGCTCCCAGAATAGAAAAAAGAAATGCATTTTGTTGACTTCAGACTGGGGGGAAGGAGTGAAGGCTTGGAAAAAAAAAATGCTTCTCTCCCTGAAGACTTGAGAAAAAAATTAAAACCACTGCTTTTTGAGGAATCTGCCTGTAGCAGGCCCTGAGGATTTCTCAGGGATATGGAAGAACATACAACCCCTTTGTGCAACTGGGAATTAAATTATTTTGTTCTTAGAATGACATATGAGCGTGTGGTGGCTTTATATAGATCTACTATGAATGGTCTGAGACAAACTGCATAAACAGAAAAACTAGAGAGTAAACAGCCAGCAAGCTGGGGACACTCAGGCACGGTGAAGCCGCACCTTGACGCCAGAGCGTTCGGTATAAATGGGAGTTCCTTGGCTCATGCCAGAGATTTAATTTTAGGGCAGGCAGGAGTAGACTTACTCTGCAGTCCCAAACCTGAAAATCCCATGTGCAAAACATGTAGTACCATGAGTTACTGCTGCGAGTTCAACAGGACTTTTCATGGCAGCATCACAGCCAAAGTTTTGCAGGGGCAGGATCCTTAGTCATGAGTTCCCCTAATGGCACCAGAAACCAATCTTACAAGCATGCTGAGATATGCCAAGAATCTGAGAGGAGTTGGTCTGGGTTATAAAAGCATCTGTTGCAAAAGCTAACTGCTGACCTGACTCAGTTTGGTACACAGGGAGCGCCATGAAGAAATCCTTCCATAAAGACCCCATTGCACTAATGTGGGTTTTGGTACTTGTGGGATTGTCCCCCAAGAAGTTCCCCCCACTCCTGGTAGTGTCAACATAACAGAGCAGGGCAGGGCAGCATCAGATCTGCACCATCTCTTCCTGAGCAGTTACTGGGCTCAGCCTGGAAGGTGGATACAAACAGGTTATCACTCAGGGCCCATTTAATATCCCCTGCTCAGTACCCCTTTGGAAAAGGGAAGTCAGTTGGATCCCATCTGCTTCCAGCCACCAGGAGGAAGGAAAGGCTGGCCAGGAACAGTCCATACCTTCTCTTTATCGCTTGCTTCCCTGGATACTGTTGAGCCCTGTTAAAAGAATAAAGAAAAGAGCATTGCTGCACTGTGTGTCATATTCCCAAAGAATTCATTGACACCACTTAATTCCTCCATGCAGAAAAACAATGAGAGTAGTTTTAAAGTCAGTGCTCAACCCCTTTTTCATGCCTGAGATAGACTTACAGATCTCCCTGGTGTAGGGAGACTCCACTTGAGATGGGGGAATGGAACAATATTTGAGCCTCAAGTGAAGCCCCATCCAGAGCCCCCAAAATCTAATCCCCTGAACAAAAAAGCAAAGCCCAGGGCCTTGTCAAGTAGGTGTTACAAAGACCAACTCCCACCCTCCTGGAAAAGGAGCTCTCAGCTCCATGACTGCCCTCCAGACACTCACCTTCAGGTCATATTTCCGGTGCACAGTCAGCCTGTGACTAAATACATTTCTGGTAACCACCATGTAGGTTTCCACTCCGTCCACGGTGAGCCTGTACATGCCAAGGAATTGGGGCAGGAGGGTGTTCCCATGACACTCCACTATGAACTGGAGGAGAGTGGGGAAGGGAAGGGCAAAGAAAGACAGTACTGTCACACAAAACCGATTTCTGACAGAACACAAGCTCAGCGAGAAGCTGATAGCGAAGCCTCCAGTTCCAGCCATCTGACACTGATGTGAAAGGAAAGGAGGCTTGCAAATGGCTCCTAGGGTCTCAAGAAAAGCAAGTTAGGGCATTGTAAGAATCTTCCAGCCCTGAGCTGAGACAGAGCATCCCATTGTGTGTGCACGTCCAGCCTGCTGT
Organism: Morus bassanus; assembly: GCA_031468815.1. Lineage (NCBI taxonomy): Eukaryota > Metazoa > Chordata > Aves > Suliformes > Sulidae > Morus > Morus bassanus. Next base: position 6,456,422 of record CM062591.1, read on the forward strand.
AACAGGCTAGGTGTGCATGTCTGTCACTCAGTCTCAGCGGGGCGAGTCTGCTGTTGGCACTGGCTAACTTCACTTCTTGTGGTTATGTGAGTGTATCCGAATGTAAAGAGCCCACGGACTGGCAGATAACGTGGACCGGGGCAGAACATTCCCAGCTGTCCCACTTTGCCCCGCCCTTCCCTGCTGCACGTAACTGTCTCCCCCCCAGTCCCCCTGGAAAGTCTGATTCAAAGGACTGAATTAGGAGCATGTTTACAGATCTCAGGTACCAGCAATCCATAATTCACTGATGTAAGGAACAGGGTGAGCTGTGAAGGGGCTCAGCACTGTGAAGGAGGAGGCAGCTGTGCCATAATTGGCTCTCAGATGCTAAGAAACACTGTTTTCTTTTGCAAAAGCTATTTGCAAGCTCTGCCAGGTTGCACACTGTGAATCCAAGCTCCAGTTTCCCAGCAAATCACAAGGTGCTCCCCAAAGTGTTTGGCACCCCCCCTCCCAGGGTTCCAGACTCACCGTACCTGATGGTACTTCTTTAAGATGTTGTGCATCTCTGCTACATCCTCACTCGACACTGCCTTAATGACAAACCTCCTGTCGTAGGTGGTGAGGAACCGGGCCCCACATCGGCCCTGGCTGTCACTGTTCACTGGGGCGCTTCGTGTCACCGAGTTCTGAAGGAACCAGAACAAAAAAGTGGGGAGGAGAGGCAGGAGCTGCCACCTCCCTGGAGAAGAAAGAACAATCTTGGAAAGCAGATGAGACCTGGGTGACCAGGGCCAGCTCCACAACAGCAGACATCGCAGAGACTTTGTGCTCCACCTTTGTAACTGTGACAGTGTCCCGGCCAAGCTGCAGAGCACACTTGCAAACACACTCCAGTTGTGACCGTTAACAAGCAAGCGTCCTTGAGCGTTCAGCACTACTGAAGTTAACCCAATTGTTTAGAAGGCTGGACGTGGAGTTTACAGCTTTCATCTGGGCTTTCTATTTGTTTACCTGTCTTACTCCAAACACCTGACACGCGTTTTTGAAAATGTTTTTTACTAATGAATTATTAAGGAGGCAGTATACACAGACCGAGACTTCTTAGTATTTCCTCCTGGAAATTTAAGAACTGTCAGGATATGTCCAACGTTTAAGGAAAACCAGAACAAAATGGATGAAATGGTCTGCCTTCTTTTCCACCAAAAGGCAGTCTAAACTGGCAAAAGTCTCATTGTTTGGGAATTCTTTACAGGTCACCCCGAAGCCAAAAGCCACCCTCAGCCTCTGCTGTTCTTACAATTGGACAAAAAAGATTGTGAGTATAAATAGCTTGGTTGTTCTTCCGACAACCAGCAGCATCTGTCTTTATATCCCTGTCTCCACCCTTAGCAACGAAACATTGCAGCACGATTGGAAAATCCCATGCAAACTGCAGAGCAAGTATCTATCACGTTCCCTGAGCCACAACATGAGCTCTTTGTTCTGATCCTTCCCTCCAGGTAGGGGGGCTTGCCGTGAGCCTCATCCCACCGTTAGAGCCACTGCTCTTCACACCTTCCAGACTAACCCAAGCAGGTCACCAGTCCCCTGCTTGTCTCCTCCACCACTTCTCAGCAGCTGCCTTCCAGCTCCACCACCCCAGTCACCAGTGTCTGTTCAGAAGCCATTTTGTCAACCAACAGCATAGGCTCTCACTAGCATTTCCTTGCCACTGGCGCAAGCATATGGGGAGAGTTGTGCTCTGAAACACAGGGGTACTGACACCTGGACAGTGGTCTTTAGCTCAAGGTAGATGTGGCTTTTAGGATCTCAGGGCTGGACAATGTGTTTCATGATGCATTTTTTTAACTGCTAGTTACACTGTTCTCTCCTTCCCTCAGCTCTCTGAAGAGCAGACAGCAGAGGGAGCCTGCTCTTCTGCAGACGCAGACACGCAGGCAAGCAGAGCCCGCTGCGAAAGAGGGATTTACCCTGTCACACTGCAAGTGAGCTGAGAGGTTTCCTTTCAGAATTAAGCATTTAAAGCTTTTAAAACTTTAATGAAGCAGGGGAAAAACTCTACTCCTGCCAACGGTTTTAGAAACCGTCAGGAAAATAAAGGCAAACAAAAAAACCCCTCTTGCTTCTTGCTGACATTTGCAAATGAGTCTGTGCTACACAGTTTAATCACCCCTCACCTCAAAACCACAGCGCTTTTCTTCTAGAGGAGATGGGAAGCAGAAATCGTGACCGCATATGGACATTACCAAATTCATAGCCCTTAGGTTTACTTCATTCCCTTCCTGTCACTCCCACCTCTTCCACAGCTCGGGTGTTATATTTAGCATCCTGGCTCGATTCCCACTCAAGCCATCGCATTTTATCCACCTGAATTTAGCCCAATTAAAGTCTTCTGCTTTCTGTTCTAGCTGGACACTTTTAAAGAGCCAAACTGCTCTACCCCAGAAGATGGGAGAAGTAATCCTTCAGAGCAACAGGTAAAGCATAAATGATAAACCAGGTACTGAGAACCAAGAAGATTGTGGGTGCTTCTATGTAAGTTAATTCACATGATTCTGATCATTTCTTAAAAGAAACTGAGAAAAAAATTTCTAAATAATACTATAGCGGATGCACCGGGAGAAAAAATAATTGGGAGCTAACGACTTCACTGCATGCAAGTACGTTGAAAGGTATGGAGGAAGCCAGCACACAAAGTAATTCCCTGGTCCAGCCAGCCCCAGAGGCGGGGTGCTGCTGGCCAAGCCGTCTCCTCAAGAGCCAGACACAGCCTGGCATGAACTACTGTCAACAGACCAGGAGGCAATGGTACTGCTTCTCCTGGCAAAATGCCATCGCTGCCTAGAGAACAGGCCTGACGGTAAGGGGGAAAAAATAAAATTAATAATCTAACAGGCATGTGCTTAAGAAAAGCATGGACTGAGCAGCCGTGTCCTGAAAATAAAAGAGATCTTCCATCACAAGCAGAAGAGATCTGTGTGCGCAACTCACAGGTAATTACAAGGCACTGAGCACACACAGGCACAAAGAACGGCACCTGCCTCCTAATGCTGGGCTCAGCTCTACCTCCATCAGCAGATGGGCAGGAACCCAGACCAGAGCTGCGACAGGCAGCCACGAGGCAGCAGCCAGCATTTACTATTCCTGCTGGGGATGGCGGGCCCCTTGCAGAAGAAAAGCGAAGATGACTGTCAGTTCTGCTCGGAAAACGTGTCTCACTTTGAGCAAACACCCTCAGAGTGCCCAGCGTGCCTGAGAACAGGCGGCAGAGTAGGATGGGCCCTGGCAGCCAGGAGAGAGGCAACTGACACACAGTTACACAGAGAAGCAAAAAGCCCCAAACACCAGTCCCGGTATCCTCAGAAGTCACCCCTTCTCACAGAGGGACCAGCATGCTCCCCCCTTGGTCTGGGAACAAGGGGCAGGGGATGGGACACAGGTGCTGCTCCTTGCCCCGTACCACATGAGACCAGCAACTGCATCAAGCAGATCCAGTGTCTCACCAGTGCAATGAGCCACGCAGCTGGAGTAAGAAAACAGATCTTTTCATTATATTAACCTCGAAATGGGGGGAGATCAGGCAATAATCTAGATATAATCACCAAAAATTTTGACACACTTGGGGAAGGCGTATACACAGATGTATGTGGACATGGGCGCACATTCACACACCACCAGAAGGAAGCAGTTTGGTGGGATTAGCAGGAACTGCTCTGCCCCCATCTCCTCTCCCCACAACACAGGCAGCAGGGAGCATGGCTGGGCTTGTACGTGAAGCAAAGAAGGGAGAGAGCAAGAAGCTTGCACCATTCACCCACCGCTCCAGCGCTAACGTGCCGCCCTGGGGCTGGCAGATTCCAGTGAATATTTTAGTTGAAGCCCTCGACCAGTCAGTGCTGGCACATTGCCAGCCTTTATCAACTGCAGTGGAGTGCCAAAGATACCGAGTTTAATTACCCAACACTTGGCCTGCTAAAGGCCACCCAGTTATCAAAGCCACCCTCTTTTTCTGCACTGGCTTTTCCCTCATTTAAGAGGTCTTTAAGCAGCCTGCTACTACACATCTCTTGCAAGCGTAAGATTAAGAGCTGTGTGTGTGGAAGGGTGGCCCTGCTGTAGCAGCAAGAGTTGCGACATCTCTCTTTCATTGGATTTAAGCCCAGCGGTATTAACACAAGAAAATGTCTCTCCCCTCCAAGACAAGTCTGAGCCTCTGGCCTTAGGGGACACGTCCCAAAGCAGCAGCCACCTTGATAAACCCAGTTCAACAGCACCAATGCTTGGCACACGCACTTGGTTAAAGCAGCACCCGAATCTGTAAAAACACGACATACTCATTTTCCTTGCAGATGTTCTGTACTAGATCATTGTTATCCTCAAGCTCCCGCCTGTCTGCAACCATCTGCTGCCTCTTATTTTATGCCTAGACTGGAAGCGCTCTGGAGCAGGGACCATCTTTTCATTCTGCAATTGCCCAGTGCCTGGCACAGGAAGATCTACTCCATTACTGGGGACCCTTGGGGTTATGGTAAAACCATTCAAACCATGATTATAAGCCCATAAAAACTGACCACACAAGAATGTTGATATTGTAGTTTCTCTGCCAGCTTGGTTATTCTGTCCCAGGCAAAGGTGTTAGGAGGGCAGGGAAAAAAGAGACAGTACCTGGTAGTCTTGATCGTCAATCCCAAATCTTTCTCGGAGGTTTCGGAACACCAGCGGACAATACTCCTTAAATTTAAAGCGACTTGGCAAATTTTCCCTAGGGCAAAGCAGAAAAGATATTCTTGTGCAATGATCAGCTTGTGACATCAAACTCAATTCTTCTCCCACTTCACTGCTAACCCCCCAGGATATCCAAGCCCCCTCCTACCTAGCAGGGCCCTATTCTGCAAGTATTTACCCTCATTAGGGCAGCTTGTTTCTTTGGATGCCTACAAAAGTCAGCTGTTCATAGAAATGCTTGCAGGATCCAGCTTTTGACTAACAGGCTCTTTGGATGAGGATGTCTGTCTTACGGAACAATCTCCCCTGTCACAAGCACAGATTTGACAGAATAATTTCTCGCTTTCCTCCTCCTTTGTTGCTTTGTTCCATTCGGTAACACAGCTGCCCCCTGCAACACACTGTTACTGTTTAAGATGAAAAGCTGAAGGGAGGGGGGGGGGGGCTCTGATTTCAGATCAGATCAGATCACTCGCGCATCAAAAGAAAGGTCAACACAAGACAAACCATCTCACCCAGAACACAAAGGAGAGGGGGTGAATCAGCTCCAGTCTGGCATGTTCCAGACCAGTCCCAACCATTACAGAGCGAGCTTTGCTGCCAGGCCTCACCAGCCGGGAACAGGGCCTCCCCAGAGCACAGTACAGTGGACAACAGACAACAATCCCTGTCGCTGAGGGATGCTGCATCTACTCCCTACCAGAGCTCTTATTCTGCCCAGGGGGAAGAAGCAGAGAGGATGTTCCTGCTTGGACACAGTGGGAGATTTTGTCAGCTCATTCTCAATGAGAATCCTTTGCACCAATATGTGGGAAACTAAAATCTGTGTAGGAGAAGAGGGAAAAGCAGATACTGCAAATTGTAGGTGCCAGAGAAGACAAACTTTTGAATCACACTCCCACTCTCAAGAGCTGATCCCTGTGAAACTTAGTGAAAATGAAGCATTAATCAGGGAGCACTGCAGACCCGCACACACACAGAGCCAGTGAGGAGAACACAGCTCTGAGCACCAGTCACAACCACGGCTTTAAAAAGGCTTCCAAAAATTGATCTTTTGGGAAAAAGAGAAAGGGGTAACTCCATACAAACCCCATGGGCCAGGAGTATAATGCACCTTCGTGGCTGGCTCCTGTGAACAGTCTCAAAGAGACAGGGAACCAACCTAGCAGGTCACGGAGAGTGAACTCCTGCCCTCTCCTCCATGGTCTTGGGATTTGGGTTCTGCTGCTCGGGGCAGGACACCCAGACGGGGCACAGCAGGAGTCAAGAGACAGTCCTGCATCAGTTTTGTGCATAACTGTTGTGGTTTAACCCAGAAGGCAGCTAACTACCACACAGCTGTTAGCTCACTTCCCCTCCCGCCCGGTGGGATGGGGGAGAGAATCTGGGTGGGGGGGAGAAGCAAAATACGTGGGTTGAGATAAAGACAATTTAATAGGACAGAAAAGGAAGGGAAAATAATAACAATGATAGAAGAATACACAAAATAAGTGATGCACAATGCAATTGCTCACCACCCGCTGACGGATGCCTAGCCAGTTTCCAAGCAGCAGTCGCTGCCCCCCAGCCAACTCCTCCCAGTCTGTATACTGGGCGTAACATCATATGGTATGGAATAGCCCTTTGGCCGGTTTGGGCCAGCTGTCCTGGCTGTGCCCATTCCCAGCTGCTCGCTGGCAGGGCATGGGAAGCTGAAAAGTCCTTGACTAGGGTAAGCACTACTTAGCAACAACTAAAACATCAGTGTGTTATCAACATTATTCTCATACTAAATCCAAAACACAGCACTGTACCAGCTACTAGGAGGAAAATTAACTCTATCCCAGCCAAAACCAGGACAGTAACCACGACATGCAGCAAATTCCAGTCCTAGAACTCTGGACAAGTTACACTTTGTGAACTCTAAAATATGAATTGTCTTCCACCCAGTCCAGTCAATATCTATGTGTAACCATGGTTTTAAGTAGTGCCACTCCTGAGCCTGACCTTACCAGACTTCTCATCACTCAAAGGATATAAACCAAACCACAAGACAGCATCTCAGTGACAGACTGGCCCCCCGCCATGTCCTGTTGAGTGGTCCGGGCAGGCCACAGACCTGAGGCAAGCATCCATCCGTGCCAGATCCTCTTGGCATTACAACAGGGAACAAACCAAAAGGCCTTCACCATGCCATCTGCCCCCACAGCAAAGAGCTCTAATTATAGAGACAAACAATTTGGGAAGCACCTACTTACTTGTTGAATAGATGATTGTCCACCTTAATCTTACTGTAGGCTTTAAAGTCATCGGGCATTAACATGACAGGGACGGGAACATTGCTGAGTTCGTTGATCTAAAAGAGAAAGGAAACGGAGACTCAAAACCCAAGTTCTGCTGCCCTGCAGTTACCATCAATGGACTTACAGGGATGCCAAATACCCCAGAAGCTGCTTTGAAGCAATAAAACCCATTAGACTTTCAGAGCACCTTGCTGTGCTGAAGCAACCTGGAGAACACTGTGGTTACAAGCCACAGAAGCATCTCATTCAATCATGCGGTGAGTACTCCTGAGCCAGCCTCGGCTCTTTCATCTGTTCACCTTCCACTGATCATCCAAGATACAGCTTAGATTTGAGACCAACCTACAGAGCAAGAAATAGCACATTTTATGTTTTAAATAAATCGCCTTTGCCTTTATTTAGGAAATGTTGCATCAGCCAATTCCTTAACTAGTTCTCACTGTTACAAATCACGGATGACCAAAGTCTTCAACGTGCCCAGCCAGAACAGCCTCTGGGTAGCTTTGGTGCAGCACAGCACAGCTCCCCTATGGATGCTGTTTCTATGCTTGCTGTCTCTTGTTCCTCTTATCCCACCTTCTCTAAAGGGATGAGTCACTCCACTAGATTGTTTTTGCTCCTCAGTCATGTGTAGCAGCCACAGGAATACAGGGAAGCAGAAGAATGAACGTTCAGCTACTATTGTACAGACAGGCTCATGCTACAGCACCCAGCAGCGAAAGCATCAATAGTAAAAAAAAAAAAAAATTCCACCTCTGGACTATATCTGGCTACCCTGCTCCAGACAAGCCCATGTGCTGACAAGGACGTGCCAGTGTTCAAGAGCAGGTCAAGAGGCATCATTTTTCTGAGCTGCCTCTTCTGAGGATGGCCCCAGTGTCATTCATTCACATGGACTTCACAGGAATCACATAAGTCCCATCTAATTGAGCTGCTCTTAACATGCTGGATTTAGGAAGCAGTTTCATTACAACTCCATTCCCATAATTACTGTGCCAAGCAGGTAATGCTGGAGAGAAGCAGACAACACTGGCAACAGCAGGGTTTGGCTAAGAGTCAGGCCTGGGGTCTGTTCCCAGCACCAAAACCTTCGGCAGGCCAAGCGACTTCCAGCACGCCTGGAAAGCACACAGCACTTCCCGGCTGACTGGGAACAGGGTCCAAGCCGTCAGCCTAAGGAAATGGACTCCAGTTCTGGGATTCCCTGCTCCTTGAGTGCAACAGGACACACAATGCTGTCCAAATAGCTGCCCCCACACCTCCGAGGAGGAGGCAGAGATGAAAGGAGGTGTAAGGGAGCCATTCTGCAGCAGGATCTGAGGCACAGTTCAACTCTGCAAGGACCAAGGCGGTCCCAGCTCCGGAGATGTGCAGTGAGCTGTCTAATTATATGAGCAAGCCTTTGATGAGGTACGTATTTTTCACATCCTTTCTCCATCATTACCAATGAAAAAACAGACCAGATTTAACAAACGTCAGACTGGAAAGAAAGACACATACACACTGCAAAGAGAAAAGTGACTATTTTCAGAGACAGTCATCCCACACAACAGATAAGCGGAAAGTAAACCGGCCGCCGCTCCGTTAAGAGCAGAGATGGTGCTCTTTAAAGCCCTGCCCTGTATTTACTTTATAGCAGCACCGAGGAGCATTAAGCACTCCCATGAAGTGCTTTGGGATGTATGGAGAATGCTGCACAGATGAATGAATAAATAATGTCATATGCCTCCCATCATTTGTAATCACAATGGAGCAGGGAGGCCAATACCCCCTGACTTAAGCTAAAGGCTCAATCCTTGCATGAGCCACTCCTCCATCCGCAGCTAGAACAGAGGAAAGGCAGAAGGACCGCAGGTGAGGAAGGGATCTCCCAGATCCTGGTGTCCAGCCCCCAGCTACAACAGGGAGCTGGATCAGACAGCCCCATGCAGTGATTTCCCCTCAGGGTGAAGGGGGGGAAGAGAAAACAGCTAATTCTGTACCAAGAAAGAGGCGCTGCCGCCAGCCACTAATTATTGCTGTCTAACAGGAGGGGAAACCCGACAGCACAGCTCCTTAGACATGACTGTTCTCAGCCCTCTTCTCGGCAGTGGGTAAGGCACAAACAAGCTATTATCAGCTTGTTCCAGAGCAGAGGAAGGGTGCTGATGGCTGAGAGGGAACAGCGATTTGGAGATTGTCTCCTCCCTGCCAGAAATTCAGACACAAATGTTAGCAAAGTGAGATGTCAAGACGTCTCTGCGTGTCCTCATTTCTGCCAGAGCAGAAACCTCAAAGCAAATGTTGTACCTGTTGCAAGTCTCCTGATTGGCAGAAATGGTGCGCCAGGATACGTCGTCTCATTTAAAGATTCCCCGACTCTTCCCAAGATACAACAGCCTGACAACAGCCAAAAAAATCCTCCCCACGGAAGCCTTTCCCCGCTTCCAGCTGCGTACAGCAGAGCTTTCTGGATGCTTCGGGATTCTGGCTCTGGAGGAGATGGGGAGAAGGAAGGGATTTGTGCTGGGGACTAGAATCGCTGCCAAAGAGCTGAACTGGCTGTTTCTAGTCCCAGCACTGACAGCCTGCCTTCCACTGCACAAGGCAGCTCTTGGTCAGATGGCTACTGGGCCTTTGCTCCTGACACCAGTCTGAAAGCAAACATGGGTTTGGTTAGTTTGGCTTTTTTGTTGTTGGGTTGCTTTTTGTGTTGTTGTTTTGTTTGTTTGTTTGTTTAAGCAAGAGGGTTGTGTACTGTCTGCTCCCACTGTAACTCCCATGCTTGACGCCTTCCTCAGGATCCCAAAGGGAAAGGAATGAAAAGTCCCCACACTGCCTTGGAAAAGGGATATCCCAAACTCTGCCTTCTCGTAGTACAATCCTCAGCATCCAGTGTCCCTTCCTAAGGGTTATCGGGCCAGGTCCTGCAGCATGGTGCCAAGTGAAACCCTAGGAGACCTTGCCCAAACGAAAGCAGCAGACAGAACCGCTCTATAGGGATCCTCTCCTGTGCTTATCATGGTGGAATCTGAGCAGCCTCCGAGAGCAACGTGACTAACGCTTGGCACATGTTTGCTCTCTCGCCTTCTCCCCAGGGAGAGGCGTGTAGCAGGAGATTATATATAGCAGAGTGTGCGTCTCTGTGTATTTATGCTACAGAAGGCAAGGTCACAGCAAGGTGCATAGCTATGAGGTGCCCAGCAACCAAAGGCTCCTGGGGAGCCCATTCCCACGGGTCTGAGCCGCCTGTCTCCCACAAAGAGATGTCACCCAGCTGTAGGAAGTTTGCCTGTACCTGGAGCTTTGGAGATCTCTGGGGCTGGTGTTGGCCACAAGAGGGGCAGCGAGATCCTGGGCTTGGTTCTTTGTTCTGGAAGAGCTATTTTGAGAAACACAGCAACTCCGAAGAGCAGGTCCATGCTGTACAGCAGTCTGCACCTGGGCTATTTCTACATCTCCACTACAAAGGCTTTAGAGGTCCCCAAAGTGGAAAAAGTTAAGAACGGCTAATTTAGAGCACAAGCTCTTCAGGCCAGGGATCTGCCTCCAGACCCAGCATGATGCTGGTTTTCTGTAAGTCATCCAGCTTTTTAGACCTAATCTGCCTTTGACTACTCTTGAAAATAAGCCCATGTTTTTGCACAGTCCTCTTATGCCAGGAGTCTTCTATTCCCCCACTGGGCAGAAAACACAGACAACCTGACAGGGACCAGTCCAGGCCAAAAGCACCATTAAGAAGTGCATTTTGCCACTGCCACCTGCATTTTGCAGAAAGACATAAGACACTGCTCCTGCCCCTCCCCAGGCCACAGACAGCGTGAATTGCACATGCCCATCAGCCTCACAAAAGACTCAGACATGCACCAGGCTCAGAGGATCTCAGTGGAGCTCAGAGGATTTAAAACCAAGACACATTGTAGACAAACCAATTGACATTTTCACTAGGCAACAGCAGGGGCACTAAGAAAGAGACACTTCACATTTCTCTGCTGGTTTCACCATATTCTGAGAACAAAGGAGCAATTTCCTGAGCAAGGTAAGCAGCCTGGTGTGTCCGGAGGTCACCCCAGCAAGGAGAGAGGTAAGGCAGCAGGTTGCCCGGTGTGTCAGAACAGCCACGATCCCAGCCAGAGCCCAATGGAAAAGCAGCCTGGTGCTACTGAAGGAGGGACCAGGGCTTGGGGCAACAGCAGTAGGGAATGGAGAGAAGACCCTCATGTCTCTAAAGCTGCAACTGCAGCCCTCCTCCTCTATTTGCCCGGCAGCCAGAGGAACAGCAAGCTCAGCTCTGCTTTCTCCAGCTTCCCAGCCAGCAGCTTTCCCCTTCCCCCCGCAGGAGTGGCCAGGCCCTTCATCCTCAGTCAGCAGAATTCAGTTTTGCCTACACCGTTCAGAAGTCTACAGCCATCCCTGGCCTTAGAGGGCTGGAAAAATACCACCTCCCCTCTGTCCGTTCAGCTTGTATTTCCCGGTCACTTGAATTCTTGAGCAACCAGTCAGTACGATTCTGGGTTTATCTATAGTTGATAATTTGTCTTCCCCACCAAAGCCAATTCCTTTTTCAATAAAAGACACATCAATATTATGTGTCATTCAGGGACAGCTGTTAGAACGAATGGGCCAGGCGTAATTTTGTTTCAAAACCTGACTGTAGCCTCAAAGTGGTAATTACCATTAGTAAATTGATGGGAAAATGCAATTTGTTTACTAACAAGATCCAGATGATGGAGTGTGTGAGTCTACTCTCTAGGATTCTTTACAACAGGAATTTGCTCAGGAAAATAAAAATACTTTGTTCCTCTCAAAGCCTTTCAATCAGGCATCTCAAAGTACTTTGTGAGCATTAGTTAAACTTTATAATACTCCAGGGAAGTAAGTAAAAGACACATAGCAAAATCACTTTAACTAGCATGGAGACAAGCCCACATCTGCAGCAAAACTTTGCCGCTGCTTAACACAGCAACTGGGCAACACTTTGAGGAAAAAAACCTACTGTTTTCCATGAATTAGAGCATGATTTATCAGTACCCAAGCTCACAAAATCCCCATGCAACGCTACGGAAGCATGAATCTTGTAGTCAATAATTTCTGTCGGTGCTCTAGGGACACCAGCATGCTTTAAGAGGAAAAAAAAGCATTCCCTAGTGACAGTGAACCCACCTCTTTCTGAACAAAGCACTTTGGAGCCTGCTGGAAAGCACTCCCATGTCCTGACAGAGCTGCAGCACAATGCTGTGCCACAGCCAGAGGAATCAGTCAGTGCTACCCTCCTGCCCTGCCAACGCAGGGCAGCCTGTCACCCATCGCACCAGCACGGCCTCAGGACCACTGGAAAGCATCCGTCCTCCCAGTCCACTTGCAGGTAGGCAGAGCTATCGCTTCCCTTGGTTCAAACAAGAGCTGAGGAATGGAAAGGTTAAACGACCTACCCACGGCCACACGAGTCAGTGGCAGAGCAGGCAACGGAGCCCCATTTTCCTCACTGAACTACCCAGGAAAATCTTCTTTTCTCTCCATACCCCAGGAAGGAACCAGGCTCCTGGAATCTCTGTTTTAACAGGAGGACCCGGGATAAGAAAGTTCAGGGTACCAGCCTCGATCATTAACGTGGGCTATCATGGCCATCGTCATACGCTGCACTCTCCAGAGGTCACTTAGAGCCACAGCAGACAAGTGTTGGAAAGCACAAATACACGCTGTTTACCCTGTGCCAGTACCAATTTATAGGACTTCAACATTTGATACGTGGCAGATGCTGCTCTGGCTAGAATTAACATGGCAACACCAAAAACAACACTGCAGAGAAGGCAGAAGCGTGCTGCACATCCCAATTTTGCTATTTCACTTGAATACTAAATAGCTGTATTTTGTACTGGCTGGCACCACTCCTAAAGGTCCTCGGAGATCGGCTGGTGCTTCAGCCAGTATCAGAGCTTCTGGAGCGCAGGAGGCTGCCTCAGGCAAGATCGACACAGCCAACAGAAGAGATCTACCCATTTCAACAAAAATGGGGTTTGTTTATGCCTACCCTTTGCCCCTGCCAACATCCACAGAGCTCCAGGGATCGTTTCCAGTTGATGAACTGCCACCAAGAGAAGCATCATCAGGGCCCGTATGAACTCAACTCTTCATTTAACGAACAGGAACAAGAGTCACCTCTCCAACAGCGCCCGAACTCACTGGGATCCCAGTGTCTTGTATACCCAGCACCTTACAACCGTTTCTATGGTTTCCAGAGCATCACACAACACTGCCGTGTTCATCTTGCTGTTCAGTGCGAGATGGCTTCTCCCTTCCAGAACCATCATGGCTTTCCCTCTGCCGCTGGCGAGCTCCCATGTATGGGGAACTCCAGCCAGGGCATGGAGAACGTGCGTGGAGCAACAGGCACATAACCAACACCAAGGAGCTGCATCTCCTCTTCCAACGCCATGACAACAGCAGTCGCAAGCAAAGCTTCCCCAGGAACCTTCTCCACGTTTGCTGAATTTTACATTGCCTTACAGAAAACTCAGAAATCAAGGGTGAATGTCTGTGACTCCACCTTCTTCTCTTATCTGCACGAGTTCTCTTCCCTCCACGGTTTTCTAGTTCAAAATTTAGCTGTCGGACTAATACCACCCACGTTTGGCCTTGCTTCCACCAGCCGCAGCCCCACCCCGATCCCGATTCACTCGGTTTAAACGCTGGCTGGGGACCATCAGGACAGCCAAGACCCAGCTCGCTATTTAAACAGAAATGCTTAGGACTGGTGTTCCAGAAACCAGTTCCTGTTCTTGGTGTGCTAACATCATTGCTCCTGATCCTCTCCAGACCCATCACTGCCTGTATTCACACCAGCTGCTAACAAGCTTGTTTAAACACAAGGCAGTGCCGAACTGTTGCCAGACTCGGTTAATGGACCCAAGGGAATTTCTTCAGTCAACAGAAACGGTGGATTGCATAAAATGGTTGTTTGTTTGATTTGTCCATGAAAAAGTTCATCTCTAATGCAAGTATTTTTGACAGAATCTTTCCTGGCACAGCCTCATGGTTTGTGCTGATAGCGGTTTTCTCCCCCTCCTACTGCAGGGATCCCAAGACAGGGCTCCACAGACACGGGATTCATCCCTCGTGGCAAAACTGTGGTTCAGAAGCCAAATATTGAACAATGCCCCAAAAGATTTCTATCAAAGTCCAAAGATACTCCTGAAAATATTTCTAAACTGTCCAGACCCATCTGCTGGAAGCACATAAGCAATTCCACTTCCCATATAACCAGGGCACCAAGATCATCTCCCAGACACAGACCGGGATGAGCAGCTGCTCATATGTTGAGCAACTAAAGCCACCTCAGCTCGCAGCCTGCTCTGCAGCCCGGCCACACCGGCCACCAGCCCTCTGAGGCACTCACAAGGCTCGCCCAAACGCAGACGGAGAGCGGTGGCAGAGAGGTGGAGGAAAATGCAACTAGCAAGAATTTGTTGGGAAATCCTGGATGCCTGTCCAAGGGTGAGGAGGTCACAGCTGAAATTTCCTAAACCCCTTCCCAGCCCCCCAGGATCCCATCCTCCCTTCTGGCAGCAATTTCTTCATAATCTGAATCCAATATAATCTCATGACTACCTTAATGTTCATACAGAACTGTCAGCTCACCTTCCTCCCTTTGACTAAATATTTCACAGCCAAGTGCTCCAAAAGTTACGCTGTCCTGATCCAGTGCCTAAAAAAGCTGCCGGATTCCCAGTACCCCGACAGCTACAAAAGAAAAAGGCTAATTGCCACCAAGCAACAACTGTCCCCAAGAGTCCACAAATGAAACTCAGAAGAATCCCACCAATTTCCATTTCTTCAGGCCTCCTAATAGCACCACTGATCAAAGCCTGACTAAATTCATTATCCTGCTTCCTGGGCAAGGCTCTGGGCAGCAAGACTTGGAACATCCTTTGACTTGGAAAGACAGCACCGTGTTGAACTACATTTGGAAGTTTTCACTCCATCATCAGTCAAGCTAGAAATATAATTCTGATTTTGAGTGTGTGTTATTTGTTGCTGCAAAAGTTAAACCTAAATCCCTTTCACTCTCTAGGAAACATCCATTAATCCACTGCAGAAATAGGTGCCTGAGCCCTGAAAGCATGTTAATTTAGGAAGGGATGAGGTTTCTGAATTCTTTGAACACCTAAATATTCTCCCAGAACAGCATCCAGATAGCAGAGGCAAATCAATTCCAGCACGAGATTTGTGCCTGCCATCACAGACAAGGGAGAAGTTTCAAGAGAAAAATATAACGATGGTCTTAGGAACCTCCAAAGGAGGCGGATCAAAGAGCTGAGCCTTCACTGACATTTCCAAGGGACCCTCTGCCAGCTCCCTCCTAAGGCTCATGCCAACCCAGGGAAACCAAGGCTGAGAGTCCGGGGGATGTATGTGGCCTGAGTTCTGGTAGCTGAAGCCTAAAGTCAGAGGGAGAGAAGGTTGGACAGATGGGGCCAAAAAGACCCTTTTATATTTCAGGATGGAGGAGAGTGACACGTGTAATTCTCCTCACACAGCCATCCGAGGACCAGGATTGTCACTGTGTGCATGGGACCTCTGGGTCGTGACACATGGGCATCCCCTCACCTTTAGAGGGGTGCCATATAGGGACTGCCCTGAGCGAGAAAGCCAGGGGTTGTGACAGGGGACAGCGCTGTGAGTGTCAAATGAGTGTCCTCAGGGCCTCCCGTGCAGGAGAGGGGGTGTGCCAGGGCAACAGCACCCTACGCGAAGGGATGCAAACCAAAATGGCATCACCCCCCTGCCCCCAGTCCTGGGAAGAAGGGAGGGTGCTGGGGAAGGGGACGCAGGCAGGCGTGCCCTAGCAAAGAGAAGCATCTAGCAGCAGGGAAGCCTAAAGCCACCCCAGGCATGAGGAAGGTGATGTCTGGGAGGGACACCCAAACTGCCTGGAGATGGGGAGGGTCTGGGGAAGGAGCCCCGACCCCGGGAGAAAGGCACCACCAGGGACAGGGACACCCACGGGAAGGAGTAGACCCCACGGAGACCCTCCTGCCAGGGCAGGCATCCCCCCGGCCAGGGGCGGCCCTGACACCGGCATGCCCCGGGAGCGGGAATCCAGGGAAGGCCCCGGATTAGGGAAGGGATGCTGGAGGGACGGAGGGCTGTGATTCAGGGGGAAAGTGGGTGTTGGGGACAGAGCCCGATCTGGGAAGCGAGGGCCTTGGTCGGGGCGGGGGGAGGAAGGCCCTGCCTGAGAGACAGAGGGGAAGGGCCCGATCCGGGGATGGTGGGCGCTCGCTGAGGGGAAGGGAAGGGCCCGATCCGGGGGGGGGGGGGAGTGTCCGAGGGCGCTCGCTGAGGGGAAGGGAAGGGCCCGATCCGGGGATGGTGGGCGCTCGCTGAGGGGAAAGGAAGGGCCCGATCCGGGGAGGGGGGTGGGTGTCCGAGGGCGCTCGCTGAGGGGAAGGGCCCAGTACCGGGGGGATGAGGACCCCGTCCCGAGGGGCTAGGGAGGGCCCCGACCCGGGGGAGGTGGGCCGCGGCTAAGGGGGCGGGAGGGCCCGCGGGGGGCCGCGCTCACCGTGTGGTTGGCCCCCCACATGAGGACGCTGAGCAGCGGCTCCGAGGCCCGGAAAAGCTTCACCTTCTGGCACACGAAGTGTTTCTTCTTAGTCTTGGTTTTGCTGGCGCTGAGGGCCGAGCCCAGCGCCGCCCCGACGCCCCCCGCCGACGAGCCCCCCGCGCAGTTCGAGGCCATGGCGGACCCGGACCGGCACCGGGAGCCGGACCGAACCCCCTCCCCCGGGCTCCCCCCTACCAGCGCCTCCGCATGGTTCCGCCCGGTCCGGCACACGCCCCCACCCCCCCTCCCCCGGTGGTACCGCCCGCCCCTCTCAGCCCCCGCCCGTTGGTCCGGCCCGGCCCGTTAGCTTCCCCCTCGCCGTCTCCCCCCCTCCGTCGCTGCCGCAGTGGTTCCGTCCCCGCCTCCCCCCACCCCGCCCCCGCGGTGGTTCGCTCCGCCGCGGCCGGCCGAGCCCGCTCCGGCCCCGCTCCGAGGAGGCGCCAAGATGGCGGAGGGCTGAGGAGGTGGGGAGCGGGAGGTACCATGGCCTCGCCGAGGAGGAGGAGCCTCGGATGCTCAGGAGCGGGAGCGCGGCGCTGGCCGCTGGCCCTCCCCGGCTCAACGCGCGGCGGGAACGGGGAGAACCGCAGGGCGGCTTGGGCTGAGAGAGGGAACAACGGAAAGGGTCGGGCGAAGGGAGAGGGAGAGGGGAAAGAAAGCGTCCTTCCCTCCTCCTCTTCCCGGAGATGGTCTCGCCCAGTTGGGGTGACGCGCCCACCCAAACCACGCCCCCTTCCGAACGGGCCAATAAGCAGCAAAGCGGCTGGAACTATGAATGGGCTGCTACAGACGTCACAGGCCGCCGTTTAAAGGGCGCGGAGAGGGGCCCCCTGTGGCGGCGGCACCGGGACCGGCGGCACCGGGGCCGGGTCCTGCGGGCTTGGAGCGAGTCAGGCGCTCGGGTGAGGCCGAAAAGGGGCTGCTACGGCCTGTCACAGCCGCCCGGGCCCGCACAAAACCTTCCCTTTCACAGCGAGGTTTACCCCCGGCCCCTCCCGCCCCCAAAAGCCACAAAGAACATTTAAAAATGACAGTAAAGTTTCTTAATTAAAAAAAAAAAAAACAAAAAAACCCAACAACCATAAAGATCTATGCTGCTGTACATATACACATTACTTACATTACAAAATCCCAGAGAAATATCTGCTGTATCAGCTATGCTCTGCTCATTTCCTTTCCCTTCGAAGCAGCTCCATTGAGGTCAAACACCACTCAAATCTGTGAGCAATTAAATAACGGCTGCAGGTATTTTGCAGGCTCATCTAACATCACACTCCAAACCCATACCTGAAATGGTGAAATCAAGCAGGATTCTCTCCACCACTCATGTAGCCTTATCGAATTCCAGGAAATTAACTCACATGTGAATTTGTTCTGCTCTAATTTTTAAGGACTAATAAAAATAGGTCTTTTGCTCTGTCATATAAACAGCTCGGACAATCTGCCCAATGTAGAAAGCAGTTATCACCTGGCATAATCTGGTAATAACAATATACAGAAATTATACCGGTCAAGGTGGAGAGAGAAGGAAAAGGTCTGGCAATACGTTAAAAATAGAATACAAGGGCTCACAAGTTCTCCAGCAAAGGTTTGCTCGCAAGGTCATGCTCATTACAAATGTATTCGCAATGCCAGAAGTCCGGAACACGCTGTGGGCTGCAGCACAGAAATCCAGCGCCTCTGTGCGAGATGGTAACTGTTCCTGTAGCGAGCCGTGAGTCTGTGCTGGAGGCCTCTCACCTTTGGGAGTAAGCGTCCATTTAACTTCTGCGCAGGAGCAGAGGAAGAACAAGTTTCACCTCTGCATGAAGTTTTTTTCCAAGGCAGCAGGAGTTCTCTGAAGAGAGTGGATATTGCGTTTCACCCGATCTTCTAGGGTGGAAGTAGATGCACTCTCGAGTTTCAAGCGACTGCAGAAAATTGAACCAAAGAAAGGTATTAGAATTTCTTTCCAAACATTACACCATTTCTAGCCGGATTCACCATCCCCAAGTCATCTACCTAAATTAATCCAACACAGAAAACAGCAAATTATTTCCTATTGAAGTCTGCACTGAAAGAACTGAACACCTTTTAGTTTGGCTTGTAACAGATTCAATGCCTTATTTAAGGTCAGTGCTCAGAAATGTATTTTCAGTAGCTCTCAAGTCTCCTCTGTCTTCCAAATACAACTAACCGTTAATTACAAATGCATCTGTCACGGGGGACTTGGTTGCTTTCTGTGAAGCAAACAAGGGAAAAGCAACATGTTCCTGAACTGAGGGCAGCGGTCCTCTGGGAGCCCGAATGCCAGAACTCATGCTGTAAATGACACAAGGAGAGAGAAGGGATCCTTGCGACCGCTCGCTTTCTTTTACTACTCCAGATCACACTGCTGTGCTTTTCTGAATGACCTCCTCATGCCCATCTCCCTCTTCCAACAACAGGCCAACAAACACAAAGTTTGTTAGCTCAACCAGTTGCTTCTGCACAGGGCAACACACAAAAATCTCTCTCCACGAGAGATTTGGCTCATGGAGAACATCTACTGTGATTTTAAGCCACCCTTGTGTGATCCCAGCTCTGGGCAGCTTCAGGAATTAAGTATAGGTTCTCCTCTGATTAATTTATAGAGCCTGGAGAATACTACGCTGCAGCAACTCCAAAATACACAATGCTGCCGTAGGATCTTTCTTACACACTGCTGCACTTTCTGCAAAGCCTTGTGCCTCTTCAATTTTCTTTCCCTGCCATGTGCACAAGGGACTGCAAGTTACCACCTGTGTTTAGAAATGGTCTTATTTCTTGCTGAGTGCAGGTTTCAGTCCCACAACCTCTTGGCACACAGACTCCCAGTGGACTTGCAGGCCTAGAACTGTTGCAAGCTCCTAAAAACAGAGAACTTTTTAATATCTCCATGTAAAACACAACTAGGCCTTTCTACAGGATGGCAAAAAATAACTTTTTGCCAACAATCACCCATTTCTGAGTCTGACTACCAAGGCCATCATAGAAATAGCTATCTTTTGGGTTAAGAAGAGAATTTGGGAACAGTAGATATTACTAGTTCTACCGTACACTGTATTTGGTATAGAAGACACGGATCTTATACCACAATCTGAAACATCTCAAACGCTGAGGCCATCACTCACTCCTCACAAGTTGTGGCCTCTATTTCCTTTGAATGAAAAAGCAGATAATACAAGACACTCACTTGAAGAACTTCCCATCGCGGGAGTCGAGTTTCTCCAGTTCTCGCTCCAGCTCCTCCTCCTTTCGATGTTTCCTGAGGTTGTTTGCTCTCTCCTCTTCCCGCCACTTGGCATTTTCCATCATTTCCTGGCGTTTACGCTCTAGTTCCTCCGGAGAGATCTTTCTATTTGTGTAGAAAACACCACTACTGTGAATCAACAGCACGCTGGGCCCCATCCCCCTCTTGTTTTCCATTCTTTAAGATGATTTACAATCCCCAGAATTAGGGGTGTTTCAACATGTTTTTTTCTTTGGTAACCAATCAGCAAAGCTTGTAAGCACATGTCTAAATGTTCTGCTTTACCACACCCCTAGCAAGAGTCTGTCTTCTCCCTCTTTTCAGCCTTCTTGTTTTTAATTGACTGGTAAGATGATGCTGTCAAGGTCATATTTTGCTGATGACAGTGAAACAGAACACCTCTAATTTAACAGTCCGTGGGACAAAGACTGACTTCACATTGCTCCCTTGCACAGTGATGCAAGACACATGGAGAACGAGCAACCATTTGAATTGGTTGGGGAAGCTGTCCAAGGTGTTAACTAACAATCAAGCTCAAGAGCACCAAACTGAGCACTTTCAGACTCTCCATCCGACTTTCTGGACATCCAATCCAATCTATTTTAGTTAAGAGACTAAAATTTGATTCACAGATTACATCCAGCTGTTTCACGATCATCGGTGCCACTTCCATCCAAAAGCACAGGGACAAGATCTTGCTTACCTTGTGTAACCTGGAGCATGCTGTCGTCGATAGCTCTTTTTAGGGGAAGGGCTTCTAGCTCTCCCTTTCTCCTCCCGACTGCTATGTCTGTAACCCAGAAATACCCTTATTAGGGCACATAAATGTACATTATCACACCTCTAAACTTTCCCTGGATTTTTGGTATACATTCTGAAACCAAGACATCTCCCATAACTGCAGGACTGTCACCTGTCTACTTTGAAAACAAATTCTCATGACTCTTAAAATACTGTAAATTTCCATCTACTTTTATTCAGTTTTGATTATTTCATCAGCAAACAATAAATACCCGGTACCCGATTTTATCAGCATTTAGTAAAGATAATTCAACAATTATAAATACCTTTTAAAGAGAATTGGTGGCCCAAATAAAGCCCAGTCACAAGCAATACCTAAAGGGTGTACCTAGAAAGAGGGTGTCCCAAATGCAGACTGCAAGTGCAGACAGCATGTCCTCTGCAGGAGCTAACCTGGGCGTTTCTGCACTCTTGCACAACTGCACAGCCCCTGCCTTTACACCCAGAACTGAGCAATAATGTGTCCAGAACACTGAAGTGGTAGGAGGAGACTGAATAAGAGGGATTTTGATTCTAGAGAACTCCCCCCACCAGCATCCCTATATTTACATTATCCAGGTTAGCCACACTCACTGTTTACTGTGTCTAGAAGGAGATCTTGACCCCCTGCATCCAGATTGTTCTGAATTCTTCTTGCTAGAGCGTCTCTGAGGAGACCGGGACTGGCTCCTGGACCTGGAGCGATCCCGGTGCTTGTGGGGAGCCCTCTCCTGGCCGGCAGCTGGAGAGCTCCGAGACCTGTGGCTCTGGTCAGAGTTTCTAACCTGGAATTTAAGAGTGTCTTTCAGAAGAGACGTCTTGTAAGAGCACAACAGCAATGTAAGGCCACAAAGGAGACCTCAGACTAGGCTAAGTGCAGGAAGGAATGTACACTGTGGTTTGCGTTTGCTTATCCCACTTCCCAGGTTCTTATTAACACCTGTGTCTAAAAAGATTATTTCTGTATCATGTTCAGTAAACTAAACTGCCAAGACAGTCAAGCAGAGTATTTAAACAGATGTGTGTCTCTGAAGAAAAACTGAATAAAACTTAACTTGAATTCAGAGCAGACAAAAGTCCTAACAGGATCTGAACAATAGTTTCAAGGCTTAGATGGCTCCAAACTCCATGTGAACTTTATTATATCACGTTCCCCTCATAATCCTCTTCTAGCCAGTGAAGCAGTCTTGCAAAAAACTGCCAAAACTCTTGCTCTTCCCTAACTGAGGGCACTTGCTACTGAAAGAGCTGTGTGAAACACACGAACTTACTTGTAAGCCATATCCTGGGACTTTGGAAGGAGCAGGTTTCCAGGAGGAACTGTTCATCCTCTTCTGAGACCTAAAGAGAAAACAGAACAGTACTTTTGAAGCAGATGAAATTCAAGAATATGGTATTTTTGTAACACTAAAATGTCACAAAAGAAAAAAGATGCAAAAACAATGAAGTAACATATAGAAACATTTAAGCAAATTAAGAGCATTAATTAGAAAGAAAAAAGTCAGAGAGGATTAGAAAAAGACACGAAAACCAAAGACATGAAAACCGAACACATTAACCAGGAAACATGGTGGTTTTCTACAAAACCTCACAACATACTTATTTTTGCTTCGTTCCTCATCACTGCTGTCACTTTCACTGCTAGAACTGCGATGTCGGTGTTTCTTGTGCTTCTTCTTCTTCTCTTTCTTCTTCTTTTTTTCTTTCTTATCTAAACTGTTTTGCAGCTATAAAGCAAGACACCACTTCATTAGTAATAATTACTGTCTCTACACTTGGGCAGTCGGTATCACAAGGCAAAATAAGAGAGTTCTCTGTGGAAAGGCTCCTGGAACAACACCTAAACCATTTAACAAGGTCCTCGCTCAAAACTAAAGAGCTTAATGGAGTCTTCCCTAGTGTCAGTTTGGTATTAGTGCATGTCAAATCCATGTCTGCAATCACTCTGTAGTACTAAATCAACAATTAATCACTAGCTAAAAAAAAAAAAAAGCACACCAGAAGAGTAAAATAATGCTGAACTTCAAAGGAGAGAAATTAATTCCTGCTGAGAGACTGATACAGAACCTTGTTCTACTATATCGGTATTACAGAGAGCTGAATTTATCCTGTTTTTCTATGAAGAGCCAGGAAACCGAACTCAGCTCCGTATCCTCAACGATACTCATTTTGACCTATGATCCTCTCCTTGGTTCAGTGTATTATGTGCTTTCAGTCTGTAAAGGAGTACTGAGATACACCTACCAATTCTTTGATCTTCTTCATTTTAACAGGATTATTCAAAACTTCTCTCTTCTTTTCCTCCTCCTTCTTTCTAAAGCAGAAAAAAAGAACAGTGTTTTCAAACAACTGAAAATATCATATTTTCATTAAAGATACCAATCAAGTGCAAGCTCTAAAAACATAGAAAGAAGGAAAACAGCCAAGTTTTGTACATTCAGCAAAACAGATCCAGCTAAGGAGGAGTCTGCCCTTTTCTTCTCCACTTAAGAGCACAACCACTAGGGTAAACAAAAATTTGTTCCATTATCATCAATCTGCCTACCACGCTACTAAATCCGTGAATTCTCAGAGCAGAGCAGATATATTCACATACACATAAAAGGGTGAGCTAAGCTGGCAGAGACGAATCAATGTGGGATAACAATCTTTGCATTTAAATGTGTTTACCAACTTACAGCTGGATGATCATCAGCTCATTCAGATGACAAAATCTTAGCTTTGAAATCATGTCAGCAAAATTATCCAAAAGCAGCAAATTGATTCAGATACGTTATTTGATGTTACGTTACTGGGTCTAGCACACACAACCAAAATCCCACTGGTCAGGTAAGTGGCTGGGAACCTCCCTGCGGCCAGGACTGCCACCTACAGCCTAGAACTTACAAAAAGGCAGCCGTAGCTTTGAGGAACAGACACAATAGCAGCCTTTTACGAAGATAAATAAGACAGCTCTTAGCGAGTTGCTAATACTGTGCTTTGCCTCTTCTACTACTACTTTTAGCTCCACATTTAGTACCTTATCATGAAAAGTGGATCCTCCCGGATTTTGTTTGCCATATCTAGGACAGAATTGGCACCTGTCTTGGCAAAAATGGAGCCTGGGAGAAGTCCTGTCTCATTGGAACAGCCTGCATCCTTGTCTTCTGTCTTCTCAAAGACGTATTTGTCCACAGGGCGACCCATAAGATATTCCTCTCTGTTCACCATGCCTCCAGGACCCTGGTACATCCACTCCAACTTTTCTTCTCTTTTTCTACAGAAAGAAAGACCATCTTATTTATCCTTCTCACAGTTCTAAAGTTACAGTTCAAGGCACTGGCTTATAAGCGTGAGCGTAAACGTTCTATCATTCGAAACATGAAACCCACAGCTCTCTCAGGAACACCGAGAGCACCTGTAACACTCACCAGACAGTGCTCGCCCCCAGACGACTGCAAGGGCTGGTAACCCCCGGTCCGGAGGGCACCAGCCCCACCTCACCTGACGGTGCCCATGTCCTCAGCGTATCGCTGCATCTCCTCACGCGCTCGCTCCTCCTGCAGCTCCCGCTGCAGCTCCTCGATCTTCTTCCGTTCGGCCTCATGTTTCTGCTCGGCTTTCCACACCTTCTCCACATTGCGCAGGGTCTGGGGGTGCCAGCTCTTCTTCAGGTTCTGTAGGAGCGGGCAGACCGGACCGGGACCGTTAGCAAAGCGCCGCCGCCCCCCGCCCGCGGCTCCCCACAGGCCTCCCCTCGGCGGCGGCCGCGGGGAAGGGCCCGCTCACAGCCGCGCTACCCCGCCCTCGAGGCCCACACAACGGCTCACGCTTCTCCACACCCCGCCGAGACACGCTCGGACCCACGGCCCCGCTGCCGGGGGCGCCCAACGGCCGCAGGCCCCGCCGAACCCGCGCGTCCCGGCCCCGGCCCCGGCCCCGGCCCCTCCTCACCAGGTCGCCGCCCCCCATGGCGGCCGCCGGGCGAGCGCTTCCCCCGCGGCTACCGGGGCTGCGCGTGCGTCATCACCCCGCGCCGGCTGTTCCGCCGGCGGTGCCTGGTCGTCGCCGTCGCGTGTGAGAGGCGTCACTTCCGCCGCGGCGCTGAGGGGAGCCCACAAGATGGCGGGCGGAGGCGGCGGGGCTGAGCGGAGCGGAGCAGGGCAGGGCACGGCCGGCCCCGAGCCGCCTCCCGCAGCGCTCGGCGGGGAGAAAGGGAAGAGTGAGAGCGGCAGCGTGAGCTCCCCGGGGAAAGGGGCGGGATGAACGGTGCGCGGGGCTCCCCCATCCCTACGGGTGCGGTGCCCCGAGCGCCGCCGTCCCCGTGAGGGCGGGGCCCGGTCTCGCTGTGAGCGGGCCCGCAGGTTGGTTTCATTCCTTTCCCGCACCGGTGGCCGGTACCCCGAGGGGTGCAGCTCAACCGCGGGCGTCCCCGAGCGAGAGCTCTCCCCACAAAGTCGCCTTTCTGAAAAGCCCCGTGGGGTTAGAATCATAGAATGTTCTGAGCTGGAAGGGACGCGCAAGGATCATCGAGTCCAACTCCTGTCCCTGCACAGGACAGCCCCAAATTCACACCATGTGTCTGAGGGCGTTGTCCAAGTGCTTCTTGACTAT
This sequence comes from Morus bassanus, assembly GCA_031468815.1. Lineage (NCBI taxonomy): Eukaryota > Metazoa > Chordata > Aves > Suliformes > Sulidae > Morus > Morus bassanus. The sequence goes on from CM062591.1 coordinate 6,481,623, forward strand.
CACCAGCCTTGGCGCCGTGACTGCCTCCCTGGGGAGCCTGTTCCAGTGCTCCACCACCCACTGGGTGAAGAACCCTCTCCTAATATCCAACCTAACCCTCCCCATGCACATCTTCCTGCCATTCCCTCGGGTCCTGTTGTTGGTCACCAGAGAGAGGAGATCAGTGCCTGCCCTTCCTTCTCCCCTCGTGAGGAAGCTGCAGACTACAATGAGGTGTGCCCTCGGCCTCCTCTTCTCCAGGCTGAACAAACAAAGTGATTATTGCCGCTCCTTGTATGGCTTCCCCTCTAAACCCATCACCAAATTTGTGGCCCTCCTCTGGACACGCTCTAGTAGCTCTGTAACCTTAATGTACTCTGGCACCCAAAACTGTACACAGCACTCAAAGTGAGGCTGCACCAGTGCAGAGTAGAGCAGGGTTCCGTTGCTTCTGGCAGCGGCCAGAAACAGGGGCCAGGACCAGTGACCTCCCAGTTCCCCGCCCAGCGGAGCGTCCCTGAGCCGCCTCATCCTGTCAAACGCCCTCCCCAGTGCCCCCACACTGGGGATGCACCTCTGGGGCAGAGCGGCCACCTGCAGGCCCAGAGCTTGGCAATTCCAGCCCCGGGGGCCCAGCGAGCCACGGGGCTGCAGCCATCATGCAGCAAACCGGCCACAGGATGCTTTGGCAGTCACAGCCCCAGCACCCTCCGGAAAACACTGCAGCACAGGTCCCTGCTTCTAGACAGGCATTACACACATTGCTGACTGTTTACATTAGTGGCAATTACTCAAACATGAGGAGAAACCAGACCAGCAGCACCTCTGTTGAGCCAGCCCAGTTGTGCATACCTGCAGCAGCAAGAGAGACAGAGGAGAAAAATGGCAGCACAGTCTGATTTCCTGCTTGGCAAAATATCATCAAGTGATTTCAGGGACCTCAGAGGGCTCAGAAAGTCCCGACAGTCTGTCTGTGAGAAGATTCTGGAAGAAGAAAAGGGTGAAAAAGCAGCTAAAGAGGGGGCACCTGGAGTTGAACCAGGGACCTCTTGATCTGCAGTCAAATGCTCTACCACTGAGCTATACCCCCTTGGGTTAACACCTTTCACAAGGACATTTTAAGAACATTTATTTATGAGAGAGAGAGGATTTTTGTCCACTGAAGGATTCCTTTACTTCACAGGCCCTAGCGCACCTTAACGTGCCTCCCAACAGGTGTACGTGGAGCTAAATACGATAAACACGATTTCTAGAGAGAATGAGGAGCAGCAACAAGCACATGCAGCCACTCAGCGGTTACTCACACAGTGCACAACCCCTGCACTTTCCCAATAGTCACGGCCTCAGCACCCGGAAGAATGCAGCTCAGAAGGCAGCCTTAACCGCACAGCACAAGCTCACAAAGGCCCAAGGAGATCTCTCTGTCTTCTTTCTGTGACTAAAGCTGGCAAAAGGAGGGTTGAAGGGGGAGAAAAGAGGGGGCACCTGGAGTTGAACCAGGGACCTCTTGATCTGCAGTCAAATGCTCTACCACTGAGCTATACCCCCTGCGTTAGCGCTTGTACAAGGAGCAATAAAAAAAAAGCCACTTACTATATGGATTATGTCCACTAGTTAGGTCGTGCTCTATGACAGCACCCTCTTCTGCATGCTAATGTACAGGCAGAACTCTGCACGTAAAGTTCCTGCAGACAAATCTGGAGACAAATACACACACACAGAGTCTAATTACACACACAAACTAGATCGCCAGCAGTTTCCTCATTGATCAGAACAGCTACTCCTTGGGCCAAACAACAAACACTGTGTCTTTGCTGCGTCACTGACACGGCTATTGATGTTCACTGGAAGCGTTCAGCTGAGTGCTCAGTCCCTTGAGTATCGCAGTTCAGAGACGTGCCTTCTGCACACAGCGCAAGCACAGCAGATCCAAAGCTGAGGAATGCTCTTGTCCTGGTGTAACTCCAGGTGGCTGCTAAGCCCCACAGAGCCGCTCGCTCGGTGCCCCGGTGGGATGGGGGAGAGAATCGGAAGGGTAAAAGTGAGAAAACTCGTGGTTTGAGATGGAGACAGCTAATGAGGGCAAGCAAAAGCCGCACGCAAGCAAAGCAAATCACGGAATTCATTCCCTCCTTCCCACGGGAAGGCAGTTGTTTCGCCATCTCCAGGCAAGCAGGGCTCCATCATGCCCAACCGTGACTTGGGAAGACCAACGCCATCACTCCCAACGCCCCTCCGTCCTTCTGCCTCCCCCCCCAGTTCTGTGTGCTGAGCATGATGCCATGTGGTGTGGGACATCGCTGGGGTCAGCTGTCCCAGCCGTGTCCCCTCCCAGCCCCTCGCTGGTGGGTGGCATGACAGGCAGCAAAGGCCTTGCCTCTGTGCAAGCCCTGCTCAGCAGGAATGGAAACATCCCGGGGTTATCAACACTGTTTCAGCACAAACCCAAAGCACAGCCCCACACCAGCTACTGTGGAGAAAGTTAACTCCATCCCAGCCAAAACCAGTGCCGCTCCTCCTACTTTTTCCTGGAAAAACCAGAACCCAAAGGGGGCACCTGGAGTTGAACCAGGGACCTCTTGATCTGCAGTCAAATGCTCTACCACTGAGCTATACCCCCTTGGGTTGACACCATTCACAAGGACATTTTAAAAACCTTTCCAGATTTCTATCTCCACTGGTTAGGCTCTCTTACTTGACAGCCCCCCTGTGCCTCTTAATGCACCACAAAGTATGTACAGAGAATTACTAGAGAGAATGAGGAGCAGCGACAGGCACATGCAGCCACTCAGCGGTTACTCACACAGTGCACAACCCCTGCACTTTCCCAATAGTCAGGGCCTCAGCACCCGGAATAGCGCAGCTCAGAAAGCAGCCTTCACCGCACAGCACAAGCTCACAAAGGCCCAAGGGGAGCTCTCCGTCTTCTTTCTGTGACAAAAGGTGGCAAAGGGAGGGTTGAAGGGGGAGAAAAGAGGGGGCACCTGGAGTTGAACCAGGGACCTCTTGATCTGCAGTCAAATGCTCTACCACTGAGCTATACCCCCTGCCTGCACACCTCTCCACGCACCAACAAAATGCTTTTCTTCCAACATACCTTCTTCCCCAGTCTTTGGCCTCTCCCTTCCATAGAAAGACAATCCTACCGCACGACTTGCCAGACTCAAATGCGACAGCAGCAAAGACCTTGAGTCCCCGCGCTCCAACACAGGGGACACACGCTGCCTCTCTGCTTCACTTACCGGGGCTCCTGGGCCCAGCTCCTTTCCAGCCATACCTCTCTTCCCTCTCCTAGCTGCACTCTCCTCTCATGGAGCAGCCTGTCACCGGACACAGCAACCGCTTTCGAGTCTTAGGCATCTTCCACACGCTTCTGAGCTCCCACTGTAACGTGAACAAGAATTACTTAGGAGAGGAAGCCGAGCTGGTCTTCCGAGGTAGCCTGCCAGTAGACAAGCACCCCAAAATCCCAGGAAAAGGAAGATTCTGAGGGGGCACCCGGATTTGAACCGGGGACCTCTTGATCTGCAGTCAAATGCTCTACCACTGAGCTATACCCCCTGCCTGCCCCACTCCTGCCCAGCATGAACCTCCCTGCTAATCACTACCACAGCAAAGCTCTGCAAATTAATCCTGCAACAAAAAGTACCTCCTCAGGAAACGCTCACCTCTTGCCTCCCAAACACCCCAATGATCGTCCTCTCCTCTTGGGGGAAGCTCCTCCCTCGGCCTCTCCCCAGCACCCCATCAAACAGAGGACGCAGCCCGCAGACACTTCAGGGCAAAAGCACTCCAAGAGAGAGCTCCAAACCAGCTTGTTCCGGGACAAAAGGAGGAAGGTGGCAGGGGGCACCCGGATTTGAACCGGGGACCTCTTGATCTGCAGTCAAATGCTCTACCCCTGAGCTATACCCCCACCTGGGCACCAGGGCCAGGTACGGCTCCCTGTGGGCAGGGACCAGGTGGCTCTGCTGCATTCCACCACCTGCGCTCACCACACCTGCAGCCCTGCCTACCACACACAACAGACCTCCCATCACCCCTCCTTTTACCTCACACTCCACCCCACGGCTCTCTGCAGGCTCCTGGGGCCAAGCTCATGGAGTTCCACTTCTCTTTCTATAAAACAGACCATCATCCACAACAAAAAAAAAAAAAAAAAAAAAAAAAAACAACAAAACTTTGAAACACGGACTTCAAAACACCCCACAAGCCACTCGCCTGCAACTCTCTTTGCTCTCGGGGTGCGCCCTGCCATCACGGACCACACCAGCCTTGCGGAGGCACAACCTGCCGCAACACCTCCCACGCTGCCCACAGCCTCTCTTCCCCAGCTGGCTGCCCAGGGGCAGGGCACAAGAAAAACACACCCCCAAAGCCTTTCGTCCAGCTCTCGGGCCATGCCCCACCTACGAAAAGGCCTTCGCAACTCAAAAATCCAGCACGAGCTGTTAAAATAGATCAAGGGAGAACACCTTTATTTTAGTGGTGGTTCCTTACTCGTCAGCACGTCTCTGCGTCTCTCCCCAGGTCTGTGGAACAGCTCCTTCGTTATCGGTGGACTGGAAAGACGGCCTCTGCCCAGAAAGACAGACATCAACCTCAGCCGCAGGTCTGGAGTGCTGCGGTGACAGCCAGAGCGCCCGTTCTACCCTTCCGGGGTTCCAGGTCTGCTGGCAAGAAGCCACGACCGATCGCCTGCTCCGTGGAACGGCCTGTGGAAAAGAGAGTTGCCTTCAGTGCCTGCAAGCCCTTTTCTGAGTTTCCCCTCCCCAGCTGCTGCCGCCAGTGCACAGCTCCCGATGATCCAGCTGGAATGTCTGGGAAACAATTTTTCAGCCACAATATTTGCACATTCATGTTGGTTAAGTCAAACAGCTGTTTCAAAACATGCTGATTCATTTTTCTGTGACTGCTTCTCAAGCAAAGCATTTGACTCCAGACAACCCCATCTGACGAGCTGTTAGACGGTCACGTACCTGCACCTCCCAAACTCCTGGTCTGTCACCTCTGTTCTGCCCCTCAGCTATGGAATGAATCCACTATCCAGCCCTCCCGCTGCGTCTGCAACCACAGTGCTGCAAGAAGGAGAGGAAGGACAAACGTCGAGGACTGCAACAGGCTTCAGTATTATAGCTAGGAGCAATCATGCTGGAGCTGGAGGAATAGGGCATGTTTTTGAGGAGAGGCAGATTTTTGTGACCCACTGCAAACTGTTGCCTTCTAAAGCCATTTGGCAGAGGGCTGTACAGAGACATAAGCCTGAAAGGTGCTTCTTTATTACTCGAGTGCCCAGCAGTGCAGGTCCTGCTTCCCTACAAGCATCTTCAGCAACAGAAAATGAGGAAGCAAAGACCACGTGGATACAAGAATCATTGAACCTTGCAGGACAACTATGCTTTATAACCCCTGGTACATCCACTCCAACTTCTCTTTCTCTAATGCAAACAAGAGTGTTTTATTTTCTATTACAGGCTTCTAAAGTGTTACAGCGCTTCAGGCACCAGCCTATGAAGGTGAGAAACGCCAAGCACACATTTCCATATACACAGAAACGTTTTAGCATCAGAGGCATTCAACTCTTAACCCCAGGCAAGAGAACTTTTTTCTTAACGTGAAGTCATGCGTCAGAAGCCACAGAAAAACGCAGCTGATATTTAACTTAATGAAAGAGAGGAAGAAAGAAAGTAGAAGCCTCTTCTACATCAGCGGTAGCACGTGGTCAACCGGCTAACAACAGTTACAGTCCGTTATTAGCAGCGCCCTGACAGCCACAAACAAAGCCCCAACCAAGTTCAAAGGAAGCTTACCTACGCACAGCCTCCTCCGAGCAGAATAAAGCAACAACGCTGTGACACAACCACCTGCCTCGGGGGCCCCGGGAGCCCCCGCAGCCCCTCACCGGAGGCTGCCCGTGCCTTCGGCCCATCGCTGCGCTTCCTCACTGCTCACTCCTCCCGCTCGGCCTCGGGCTTCTGCTCGGCTTTCCACACCTTCTCCACATTGCGCAGGTTCTGTAGGAGCGGGCAGACCGGACCGGGACCGTTAGCAAAGCGCCGCCGCCCCCCGCCCGCGGCTCCCCACAGGCCTCCCCTCGGCGGCGGCCGCGGGGAAGGGCCCGCTCACAGCCGCGCTACCCCGCCCTCGAGGCCCACACAACGGCTCACGCTTCTCCACACCCCGCCGAGACACGCTCGGACCCACGGCCCCGCTGCCGGGGGCGCCCAACGGCCGCAGGCCCCGCCGAACCCGCGCGTCCCGGCCCCGGCCCCGGCCCCGGCCCCTCCTCACCAGGTCGCCGCCCCCCATGGCGGCCGCCGGGCGAGCGCTTCCCCCGCGGCGCCGGGGCTGCGCGTGCGTCATCACCCCGCGCCGGCTGTTCCGCCGGCGGTGCCTGGTCGTCGCCGTCGCGTGTGAGAGGCGTCACTTCCGCCGCGGCGCTGAGGGGAGCCCACAAGATGGCGGGCGGAGGCGGCGGGGCTGAGCGGAGCGGAGCAGGGCAGGGCACGGCCGGCCCCGAGCCGCCTCCCGCAGCGCTCGGCGGGGAGAAAGGGAAGAGTGAGAGCGGCAGCGTGAGCTCCCCGGGGAAAGGGGCGGGATGAACGGTGCGCGGGGCTCCCCCATCCCTACGGGTGCGGTGCCCCGAGCGCCGCCGTCCCCGTGAGGGCGGGGCCCGGTCTCGCTGTGAGCGGGCCCGCAGGTTGGTTTCATTCCTTTCCCGCACCGGTGGCCGGTACCCCGAGGGGTGCAGCTCAACCGCGGGCGTCCCCGAGCGAGAGCTCTCCCCACAAAGTCGCCTTTCTGAAAAGCCCCGTGGGGTTAGAATCATAGAATGTTCTGAGCTGGAAGGGACGCGCAAGGATCATCGAGTCCAACTCCTGTCCCTGCACAGGACAGCCCCAAATTCACACCATGTGTCTGAGGGCGTTGTCCAAGTGCTTCTTGACTATCACCAGCCTTGGCGCCGTGACTGCCTCCCTGGGGAGCCTGTTCCAGTGCTCCACCACCCACTGGGTGAAGAACCCTCTCCTAATATCCAACCTAACCCTCCCCATGCACATCTTCCTGCCATTCCCTCGGGTCCTGTTGTTGGTCACCAGAGAGAGGAGATCAGTGCCTGCCCTTCCTTCTCCCCTCGTGAGGAAGCTGCAGACTACAATGAGGTGTGCCCTCAGCCTCCTCTTCTCCAGGCTGAACAAACAAAGTGATTATTGCCGCTCCTTGTATGGCTTCCCCTCTAAACCCATCACCAAATTTGTGGCCCTCCTCTGGACACGCTCTAGTAGCTCTGTAACCTTAATGTACTCTGGCACCCAAAACTGTACACAGCACTCAAAGTGAGGCTGCACCAGTGCAGAGTAGAGCAGGGTTCCGTTGCTTCTGGCAGCGGCCAGAAACAGGGGCCAGGACCAGTGACCTCCCAGTTCCCCGCCCAGCGGAGCGTCCCTGAGCCGCCTCATCCTGTCAAACGCCCTCCCCAGTGCCCCCACACTGGGGATGCACCTCTGGGGCAGAGCGGCCACCTGCAGGCCCAGAGCTTGGCAATTCCAGCCCCGGGGGCCCAGCGAGCCACGGGGCTGCAGCCATCATGCAGCAAACCGGCCACAGGATGCTTTGGCAGTCACAGCCCCAGCACCCTCCGGAAAACACTGCAGCACAGGTCCCTGCTTCTAGACAGGCATTACACACATTGCTGACTGTTTACATTAGTGGCAATTACTCAAACATGAGGAGAAACCAGACCAGCAGCACCTCTGTTGAGCCAGCCCAGTTGTGCATACCTGCAGCAGCAAGAGAGACAGAGGAGAAAAATGGCAGCACAGTCTGATTTCCTGCTTGGCAAAATATCATCAAGTGATTTCAGGGACCTCAGAGGGCTCAGAAAGTCCCGACAGTCTGTCTGTGAGAAGATTCTGGAAGAAGAAAAGGGTGAAAAAGCAGCTAAAGAGGGGGCACCTGGAGTTGAACCAGGGACCTCTTGATCTGCAGTCAAATGCTCTACCACTGAGCTATACCCCCTTGGGTTGACACCTTTCACAAGGACATTTTAAAAACCTTTCCAGATTTCTATCTCCACTGGTTAGGCTCTCTTACTTGACAGCCCCCCTGTGCCTCTTAATGCACCACAAAGTATGTACAGAGAATTACTAGAGAGAATGAGGAGCAGCGACAGGCACATGCAGCCACTCAGCGGTTACTCACACAGTGCACAACCCCTGCACTTTCCCAATAGTCAGGGCCTCAGCACCCGGAATAGCGCAGCTCAGAAAGCAGCCTTCACCGCACAGCACAAGCTCACAAAGGCCCAAGGGGAGCTCTCCGTCTTCTTTCTGTGACAAAAGGTGGCAAAGGGAGGGTTGAAGGGGGAGAAAAGAGGGGGCACCTGGAGTTGAACCAGGGACCTCTTGATCTGCAGTCAAATGCTCTACCACTGAGCTATACCCCCTGCCTGCACACCTCTCCACGCACCAACAAAATGCTTTTCTTCCAACATACCTTCTTCCCCAGTCTTTGGCCTCTCCCTTCCATAGAAAGACAATCCTACCGCACGACTTGCCAGACTCAAATGCGACAGCAGCAAAGACCTTGAGTCCCCGCGCTCCAACACAGGGGACACACGCTGCCTCTCTGCTGCACTTACCGGGGCTCCTGGGCCCAGCTCCTTTCCAGCCATACCTCTCTTCCCTCTCCTAGCTGCACTCTCCTCTCATGGAGCAGCCTGTCACCGGACACAGCAACCGCTTTCGAGTCTTAGGCATCTTCCACACGCTTCTGAGCTCCCACTGTGACGTGAACAAGAATTACTTAGGAGAGGAAGCCGAGCTGGTCTTCCGAGGTAGCCTGCCAGTAGACAAGCACCCCAAAATCCCAGGAAAAGGAAGATTCTGAGGGGGCACCCGGATTTGAACCGGGGACCTCTTGATCTGCAGTCAAATGCTCTACCACTGAGCTATACCCCCTGCCTGCCCCACTCCTGCCCAGCATGAACCTCCCTGCTAATCACTACCACAGCAAAGCTCTGCAAATTAATCCTGCAACAAAAAGTACCTCCTCAGGAAACGCTCACCTCTTGCCTCCCAAACACCCCAATGATCGTCCTCTCCTCTTGGGGGAAGCTCCTCCCTCGGCCTCTCCCCAGCACCCCATCAAACAGAGGACGCAGCCCGCAGACACTTCAGGGCAAAAGCACTCCAAGAGAGAGCTCCAAACCAGCTTGTTCCGGGACAAAAGGAGGAAGGTGGGAGGGGGCACCCGGATTTGAACCGGGGACCTCTTGATCTGCAGTCAAATGCTCTACCCCTGAGCTATACCCCCACCTGGGCACCAGGGCCAGGTACGGCTCCCTGTGGGCAGGGACCAGGTGGCTCTGCTGCATTCCACCACCTGCGCTCACCACACCTGCAGCCCTGCCTACCACACACAACAGACCTCCCATCACCCCTCCTTTTACCTCACACTCCACCCCACGGCTCTCTGCAGGCTCCTGGGGCCAAGCTCATGGAGTTCCACTTCTCTTTCTATAAAACAGACCATCATCCACAACAAAAAAAAAAAAAAAAACAAAACAAAAAAACAACAAAACTTTGAAACACGGACTTCAAAACACCCCACAAGCCACTCGCCTGCAACTCTCTTTGCTCTCGGGGTGCGCCCTGCCATCACGGACCACACCAGCCTTGCGGAGGCACAACCTGCCGCAACACCTCCCACGCTGCCCACGGCCTCTCTTCCCCAGCTGGCTGCCCAGGGGCAGGGCACAAGAAAAACACACCCCCAAAGCCTTTCGTCCAGCTCTCGGGCCATGCCCCACCTACGAAAAGGCCTTCGCAACTCAAAAATCCAGCACGAGCTGTTAAAATAGATCAAGGGAGAACACCTTTATTTTAGTGGTGGTTCCTTACTCGTCAGCACGTCTCTGCGTCTCTCCCCAGGTCTGTGGAACAGCTCCTTCGTTATCGGTGGACTGGAAAGACGGCCTCTGCCCAGAAAGACAGACATCAACCTCAGCCGCAGGTCTGGAGTGCTGCGGTGACAGCCAGAGCGCCCGTTCTACCCTTCCGGGGTTCCAGGTCTGCTGGCAAGAAGCCACGACCGATCGCCTGCTCCGTGGAACGGCCTGTGGAAAAGAGAGTTGCCTTCAGTGCCTGCAAGCCCTTTTCTGAGTTTCCCCTCCCCAGCTGCTGCCACCAGTGCACAGCTCCCGATGATCCAGCTGGAATGTCTGGGAAACAATTTTTCAGCCACAATATTTGCACATTCATGTTGGTTAAGTCAAACAGCTGTTTCAAAACATGCTGATTCATTTTTCTGTGACTGCTTCTCAAGCAAAGCATTTGACTCCAGACAACCCCATCTGACGAGCTGTTAGACGGTCACGTACCTGCACCTCCCAAACTCCTGGTCTGTCACCTCTGTTCTGCCCCTCAGCTATGGAATGAATCCACTATCCAGCCCTCCCGCTGCGTCTGCAACCACAGTGCTGCAAGAAGGAGAGGAAGGACAAACGTCGAGGACTGCAACAGGCTTCAGTATTATAGCTAGGAGCAATCATGCTGGAGCTGGAGGAATAGGGCATGTTTTTGAGGAGAGGCAGATTTTTGTGACCCACTGCAAACTGTTGCCTTCTAAAGCCATTTGGCAGAGGGCTGTACAGAGACATAAGCCTGAAAGGTGCTTCTTTATTACTCGAGTGCCCAGCAGTGCAGGTCCTGCTTCCCTACAAGCATCTTCAGCAACAGAAAATGAGGAAGCAAAGACCACGTGGATACAAGAATCATTGAACCTTGCAGGACAACTATGCTTTATAACCCCTGGTACATCCACTCCAACTTCTCTTTCTCTAATGCAAACAAGAGTGTTTTATTTTCTATTACAGGCTTCTAAAGTGTTACAGCGCTTCAGGCACCAGCCTATGAAGGTGAGAAACGCCAAGCACACATTTCCATATACACAGAAACGTTTTAGCATCAGAGGCATTCAACTCTTAACCCCAGGCAAGAGAACTTTTTTCTTAACGTGAAGTCATGCGTCAGAAGCCACAGAAAAACGCAGCTGATATTTAACTTAATGAAAGAGAGGAAGAAAGAAAGTAGAAGCCTCTTCTACATCAGCGGTAGCACGTGGTCAACCGGCTAACAACAGTTACAGTCCGTTATTAGCAGCGCCCTGACAGCCACAAACAAAGCCCCAAGCAAGTTCAAAGGAAGCTTACCTACGCACAGCCTCCTCCGAACAGAATAAAGCAACAACGCTGTGACACAACCACCTGCCTCGGGGGCCCCGGGAGCCCCCGCAGCCCCTCACCGGAGGCTGCCCGTGCCTTCGGCCCATCGCTGCGCTTCCTCACTGCTCACTCCTCCCGCTCGGCCTCGGGCTTCTGCTCGGCTTTCCACACCTTCTCCACATTGCGCAGGTTCTGTAGGAGCGGGCAGACCGGACCGGGACCGTTAGCAAAGCGCCGCCGCCCCCCGCCCGCGGCTCCCCACAGGCCTCCCCTCGGCGGCGGCCGCGGGGAAGGGCCCGCTCACAGCCGCGCTACCCCGCCCTCGAGGCCCACACAACGGCTCACGCTTCTCCACACCCCGCCGAGACACGCTCGGACCCACGGCCCCGCTGCCGGGGGCGCCCAACGGCCGCAGGCCCCGCCGAACCCGCGCGTCCCGGCCCCGGCCCCGGCCCCGGCCCCGGCCCCGGCCCCGGCCCCGGCCCCGGCCCCGGCCCCGGCCCCGGCCCCTCCTCACCAGGTCGCCGCCCCCCATGGCGGCCGCCGGGCGAGCGCTTCCCCCGCGGCTACCGGGGCTGCGCGTGCGTCATCACCCCGCGCCGGCTGTTCCGCCGGCGGTGCCTGGTCGTCGACGTCGCGTGTGAGAGGCGTCACTTCCGCCGCGGCGCTGAGGGGAGCCCACAAGATGGCGGGCGGAGGCGGCGGGGCTGAGCGGAGCGGAGCAGGGCAGGGCACGGCCGGCCCCGAGGCGCCTCCCGCAGCGCTCGGCGGGGAGAAAGGGAAGAGTGAGAGCGGCAGCGTGAGCTCCCCGGGGAAAGGGGCGGGATGAACGGTGCGCGGGGCTCCCCCATCCCTACGGGTGCGGTGCCCCGAGCGCCGCCGTCCCCGTGAGGGCGGGGCCCGGTCTCGCTGTGAGCGGGCCCGCAGGTTGGTTTCATTCCTTTCCCGCACCGGTGGCCGGTACCCCGAGGGGTGCAGCTCAACCGCGGGCGTCCCCGAGCGAGAGCTCTCCCCACAAAGTCGCCTTTCTGAAAAGCCCCGTGGGGTTAGAATCATAGAATGTTCTGAGCTGGAAGGGACGCGCAAGGATCATCGAGTCCAACTCCTGTCCCTGCACAGGACAGCCCCAAATTCACACCATGTGTCTGAGGGCGTTGTCCAAGTGCTTCTTGACTATCACCAGCCTTGGCGCCGTGACTGCCTCCCTGGGGAGCCTGTTCCAGTGCTCCACCACCCACTGGGTGAAGAACCCTCTCCTAATATCCAACCTAACCCTCCCCATGCACATCTTCCTGCCATTCCCTCGGGTCCTGTTGTTGGTCACCAGAGAGAGGAGATCAGTGCCTGCCCTTCCTTCTCCCCTCGTGAGGAAGCTGCAGACTACAATGAGGTGTGCCCTCAGCCTCCTCTTCTCCAGGCTGAACAAACAAAGTGATTATTGCCGCTCCTTGTATGGCTTCCCCTCTAAACCCATCACCAAATTTGTGGCCCTCCTCTGGACACGCTCTAGTAGCTCTGTAACCTTAATGTACTCTGGCACCCAAAACTGTACACAGCACTCAAAGTGAGGCTGCACCAGTGCAGAGTAGAGCAGGGTTCCGTTGCTTCTGGCAGCGGCCAGAAACAGGGGCCAGGACCAGTGACCTCCCAGTTCCCCGCCCAGCGGAGCGTCCCTGAGCCGCCTCATCCTGTCAAACGCCCTCCCCAGTGCCCCCACACTGGGGATGCACCTCTGGGGCAGAGCGGCCACCTGCAGGCCCAGAGCTTGGCAATTCCAGCCCCGGGGGCCCAGCGAGCCACGGGGCTGCAGCCATCATGCAGCAAACCGGCCACAGGATGCTTTGGCAGTCACAGCCCCAGCACCCTCCGGAAAACACTGCAGCACAGGTCCCTGCTTCTAGACAGGCATTACACACATTGCTGACTGTTTACATTAGTGGCAATTACTCAAACATGAGGAGAAACCAGACCAGCAGCACCTCTGTTGAGCCAGCCCAGTTGTGCATACCTGCAGCAGCAAGAGAGACAGAGGAGAAAAATGGCAGCACAGTCTGATTTCCTGCTTGGCAAAATATCATCAAGTGATTTCAGGGACCTCAGAGGGCTCAGAAAGTCCCGACAGTCTGTCTGTGAGAAGATTCTGGAAGAAGAAAAGGGTGAAAAAGCAGCTAAAGAGGGGGCACCTGGAGTTGAACCAGGGACCTCTTGATCTGCAGTCAAATGCTCTACCACTGAGCTATACCCCCTTGGGTTAACACCTTTCACAAGGACATTTTAAGAACATTTATTTATGAGAGAGAGAGGATTTTTGTCCACTGAAGGATTCCTTTACTTCACAGGCCCTAGCGCACCTTAACGTGCCTCCCAACAGGTGTACGTGGAGCTAAATACGATAAACACGATTTCTAGAGAGAATGAGGAGCAGCAACAAGCACATGCAGCCACTCAGCGGTTACTCACACAGTGCACAACCCCTGCACTTTCCCAATAGTCACGGCCTCAGCACCCGGAATAGCGCAGCTCAGAAGGCAGCCTTCACCGCACAGCACAAGCTCACAAAGGCCCAAGGAGATCTCTCTGTCTTCTTTCTGTGACTAAAGCTGGCAAAAGGAGGGTTGAAGGGGGAGAAAAGAGGGGGCACCTGGAGTTGAACCAGGGACCTCTTGATCTGCAGTCAAATGCTCTACCACTGAGCTATACCCCCTGCGTTAGCGCTTGTACAAGGAGCAATAAAAAAAAAGCCACTTACTATATGGATTATGTCCACTAGTTAGGTCGTGCTCTATGACAGCACCCTCTTCTGCATGCTAATGTACAGGCAGAACTCTGCACGTAAAGTTCCTGCAGACAAATCTGGAGACAAATACACACACACAGAGTCTAATTACACACACAAACTAGATCGCCAGCAGTTTCCTCATTGATCAGAACAGCTACTCCTTGGGCCAAACAACAAACACTGTGTCTTTGCTGCGTCACTGACACGGCTATTGATGTTCACTGGAAGCGTTCAGCTGAGTGCTCAGTCCCTTGAGTATCGCAGTTCAGAGACGTGCCTTCTGCACACAGCGCAAGCACAGCAGATCCAAAGCTGAGGAATGCTCTTGTCCTGGTGTAACTCCAGGTGGCAGCTCAGCCCCACAGAGCCGCTCGCTCGGTGCCCCGGTGGGATGGGGGAGAGAATCGGAAGGGTAAAAGTGAGAAAACTCGTGGTTTGAGATGGAGACAGCTAATGAGGGCAAGCAAAAGCCGCACGCAAGCAAAGCAAATCACGGAATTCATTCCCTCCTTCCCACGGGAAGGCAGTTGTTTCGCCATCTCCAGGCAAGCAGGGCTCCATCATGCCCAACCGTGACTTGGGAAGACCAACGCCATCACTCCCAACGCCCCTCCGTCCTTCTGCCTCCCCCCCCAGTTCTGTGTGCTGAGCACGATGCCATGTGGTGTGGGACATCGCTGGGGTCAGCTGTCCCAGCCGTGTCCCCTCCCAGCCCCTCGCTAGTGGGTGGCGTGACAGGCAGCAAAGGCCTTGCCTCTGTGCAAGCCCTGCTCAGCAGGAATGGAAACATCCCGGGGTTATCAACACTGTTTCAGCACAAACCCAAAGCACAGCCCCACACCAGCTACTGTGGAGAAAGTTAACTCCATCCCAGCCAAAACCAGTGCCGCTCCTCCTACTTTTTCCTGGAAAAACCAGAACCCAAAGGGGGCACCTGGAGTTGAACCAGGGACCTCTTGATCTGCAGTCAAATGCTCTACCACTGAGCTATACCCCCTTGGGTTGACACCATTCACAAGGACATTTTAAAAACCTTTCCAGATTTCTATCTCCACTGGTTAGGCTCTCTTACTTGACAGCCCCCCTGTGCCTCTTAATGCACCACAAAGTATGTACAGAGAATTACTAGAGAGAATGAGGAGCAGCGACAGGCACATGCAGCCACTCAGCGGTTACTCACACAGTGCACAACCCCTGCACTTTCCCAATAGTCAGGGCCTCAGCACCCGGAATAGCGCAGCTCAGAAAGCAGCCTTCACCGCACAGCACAAGCTCACAAAGGCCCAAGGGGAGCTCTCCGTCTTCTTTCTGTGACAAAAGGTGGCAAAGGGAGGGTTGAAGGGGGAGAAAAGAGGGGGCACCTGGAGTTGAACCAGGGACCTCTTGATCTGCAGTCAAATGCTCTACCACTGAGCTATACCCCCTGCCTGCACACCTCTCCACGCACCAACAAAATGCTTTTCTTCCAACATACCTTCTTCCCCAGTCTTTGGCCTCTCCCTTCCATAGAAAGACAATCCTACCGCACAACTTGCCAGACTCAAATGCGACAGCAGCAAAGACCTTGAGTCCCCGCGCTCCAACACAGGGGACACACGCTGCCTCTCTGCTTCACTTACCGGGGCTCCTGGGCCCAGCTCCTTTCCAGCCATACCTCTCTTCCCTCTCCTAGCTGCACTCTCCTCTCATGGAGCAGCCTGTCACCGGACACAGCAACCGCTTTCGAGTCTTAGGCATCTTCCACACGCTTCTGAGCTCCCACTGTAACGTGAACAAGAATTACTTAGGAGAGGAAGCCGAGCTGGTCTTCCGAGGTAGCCTGCCAGTAGACAAGCACCCCAAAATCCCAGGAAAAGGAAGATTCTGAGGGGGCACCCGGATTTGAACCGGGGACCTCTTGATCTGCAGTCAAATGCTCTACCACTGAGCTATACCCCCTGCCTGCCCCACTCCTGCCCAGCATGAACCTCCCTGCTAATCACTACCACAGCAAAGCTCTGCAAATTAATCCTGCAACAAAAAGTACCTCCTCAGGAAACGCTCACCTCTTGCCTCCCAAACACCCCAATGATCGTCCTCTCCTCTTGGGGGAAGCTCCTCCCTCGGCCTCTCCCCAGCACCCCATCAAACAGAGGACGCAGCCCGCAGACACTTCAGGGCAAAAGCACTCCAAGAGAGAGCTCCAAACCAGCTTGTTCCGGGACAAAAGGAGGAAGGTGGGAGGGGGCACCCGGATTTGAACCGGGGACCTCTTGATCTGCAGTCAAATGCTCTACCCCTGAGCTATACCCCCACCTGGGCACCAGGGCCAGGTACGGCTCCCTGTGGGCAGGGACCAGGTGGCTCTGCTGCATTCCACCACCTGCGCTCACCACACCTGCAGCCCTGCCTACCACACACAACAGACCTCCCATCACCCCTCCTTTTACCTCACACTCCACCCCACGGCTCTCTGCAGGCTCCTGGGGCCAAGCTCATGGAGTTCCACTTCTCTTTCTATAAAACAGACCATCATCCACAACAAAAAAAAAAAAAAAAAACAAAACAAAAAAACAACAAAACTTTGAAACACGGACTTCAAAACACCCCACAAGCCACTCGCCTGCAACTCTCTTTGCTCTCGGGGTGCGCCCTGCCATCACGGACCACACCAGCCTTGCGGAGGCACAACCTGCCGCAACACCTCCCACGCTGCCCACGGCCTCTCTTCCCCAGCTGGCTGCCCAGGGGCAGGGCACAAGAAAAACACACCCCCAAAGCCTTTCGTCCAGCTCTCGGGCCATGCCCCACCTACGAAAAGGCCTTCGCAACTCAAAAATCCAGCACGAGCTGTTAAAATAGATCAAGGGAGAACACCTTTATTTTAGTGGTGGTTCCTTACTCGTCAGCACGTCTCTGCGTCTCTCCCCAGGTCTGTGGAACAGCTCCTTCGTTATCGGTGGACTGGAAAGACGGCCTCTGCCCAGAAAGACAGACATCAACCTCAGCCGCAGGTCTGGAGTGCTGCGGTGACAGCCAGAGCGCCCGTTCTACCCTTCCGGGGTTCCAGGTCTGCTGGCAAGAAGCCACGACCGATCGCCTGCTCCGTGGAACGGCCTGTGGAAAAGAGAGTTGCCTTCAGTGCCTGCAAGCCCTTTTCTGAGTTTCCCCTCCCCAGCTGCTGCCGCCAGTGCACAGCTCCCGATGATCCAGCTGGAATGTCTGGGAAACAATTTTTCAGCCACAATATTTGCACATTCATGTTGGTTAAGTCAAACAGCTGTTTCAAAACATGCTGATTCATTTTTCTGTGACTGCTTCTCAAGCAAAGCATTTGACTCCAGACAACCCCATCTGACGAGCTGTTAGACGGTCACGTACCTGCACCTCCCAAACTCCTGGTCTGTCACCTCTGTTCTGCCCCTCAGCTATGGAATGAATCCACTATCCAGCCCTCCCGCTGCGTCTGCAACCACAGTGCTGCAAGAAGGAGAGGAAGGACAAACGTCGAGGACTGCAACAGGCTTCAGTATTATAGCTAGGAGCAATCATGCTGGAGCTGGAGGAATAGGGCATGTTTTTGAGGAGAGGCAGATTTTTGTGACCCACTGCAAACTGTTGCCTTCTAAAGCCATTTGGCAGAGGGCTGTACAGAGACATAAGCCTGAAAGGTGCTTCTTTATTACTCGAGTGCCCAGCAGTGCAGGTCCTGCTTCCCTACAAGCATCTTCAGCAACAGAAAATGAGGAAGCAAAGACCACGTGGATACAAGAATCATTGAACCTTGCAGGACAACTATGCTTTATAACCCCTGGTACATCCACTCCAACTTCTCTTTCTCTAATGCAAACAAGAGTGTTTTATTTTCTATTACAGGCTTCTAAAGTGTTACAGCGCTTCAGGCACCAGCCTATGAAGGTGAGAAACGCCAAGCACACATTTCCATATACACAGAAACGTTTTAGCATCAGAGGCATTCAACTCTTAACCCCAGGCAAGAGAACTTTTTTCTTAACGTGAAGTCATGCGTCAGAAGCCACAGAAAAACGCAGCTGATATTTAACTTAATGAAAGAGAGGAAGAAAGAAAGTAGAAGCCTCTTCTACATCAGCGGTAGCACGTGGTCAACCGGCTAACAACAGTTACAGTCCGTTATTAGCAGCGCCCTGACAGCCACAAACAAAGCCCCAAGCAAGTTCAAAGGAAGCTTACCTACGCACAGCCTCCTCCGAGCAGAATAAAGCAACAACGCTGTGACACAACCACCTGCCTCGGGGGCCCCGGGAGCCCCCGCAGCCCCTCACCGGAGGCTGCCCGTGCCTTCGGCCCATCGCTGCGCTTCCTCACTGCTCACTCCTCCCGCTCGGCCTCGGGCTTCTGCTCGGCTTTCCACACCTTCTCCACATTGCGCAGGTTCTGTAGGAGCGGGCAGACCGGACCGGGACCGTTAGCAAAGCGCCGCCGCCCCCCGCCCGCGGCTCCCCACAGGCCTCCCCTCGGCGGCGGCCGCGGGGAAGGGCCCGCTCACAGCCGCGCTACCCCGCCCTCGAGGCCCACACAACGGCTCACGCTTCTCCACACCCCGCCGAGACACGCTCGGACCCACGGCCCCGCTGCCGGGGGCGCCCAACGGCCGCAGGCCCCGCCGAACCCGCGCGTCCCGGCCCCGGCCCCGGCCCCGGCCCCGGCCCCGGCCCCGGCCCCGGCCCCTCCTCACCAGGTCGCCGCCCCCCATGGCGGCCGCCGGGCGAGCGCTTCCCCCGCGGCTACCGGGGCTGCGCGTGCGTCATCACCCCGCGCCGGCTGTTCCGCCGGCGGTGCCTGGTCGTCGACGTCGCGTGTGAGAGGCGTCACTTCCGCCGCGGCGCTGAGGGGAGCCCACAAGATGGCGGGCGGAGGCGGCGGGGCTGAGCGGAGCGGAGCAGGGCAGGGCACGGCCGGCCCCGAGCCGCCTCCCGCAGCGCTCGGCGGGGAGAAAGGGAAGAGTGAGAGCGGCAGCGTGAGCTCCCCGGGGAAAGGGGCGGGATGAACGGTGCGCGGGGCTCCCCCATCCCTACGGGTGCGGTGCCCCGAGCGCCGCCGTCCCCGTGAGGGCGGGGCCCGGTCTCGCTGTGAGCGGGCCCGCAGGTTGGTTTCATTCCTTTCCCGCACCGGTGGCCGGTACCCCGAGGGGTGCAGCTCAACCGCGGGCGTCCCCGAGCGAGAGCTCTCCCCACAAAGTCGCCTTTCTGAAAAGCCCCGTGGGGTTAGAATCATAGAATGTTCTGAGCTGGAAGGGACGCGCAAGGATCATCGAGTCCAACTCCTGTCCCTGCACAGGACAGCCCCAAATTCACACCATGTGTCTGAGGGCGTTGTCCAAGTGCTTCTTGACTATCACCAGCCTTGGCGCCGTGACTGCCTCCCTGGGGAGCCTGTTCCAGTGCTCCACCACCCACTGGGTGAAGAACCCTCTCCTAATATCCAACCTAACCCTCCCCATGCACATCTTCCTGCCATTCCCTCGGGTCCTGTTGTTGGTCACCAGAGAGAGGAGATCAGTGCCTGCCCTTCCTTCTCCCCTCGTGAGGAAGCTGCAGACTACAATGAGGTGTGCCCTCAGCCTCCTCTTCTCCAGGCTGAACAAACAAAGTGATTATTGCCGCTCCTTGTATGGCTTCCCCTCTAAACCCATCACCAAATTTGTGGCCCTCCTCTGGACACGCTCTAGTAGCTCTGTAACCTTAATGTACTCTGGCACCCAAAACTGTACACAGCACTCAAAGTGAGGCTGCACCAGTGCAGAGTAGAGCAGGGTTCCGTTGCTTCTGGCAGCGGCCAGAAACAGGGGCCAGGACCAGTGACCTCCCAGTTCCCCGCCCAGCGGAGCGTCCCTGAGCCGCCTCATCCTGTCAAACGCCCTCCCCAGTGCCCCCACACTGGGGATGCACCTCTGGGGCAGAGCGGCCACCTGCAGGCCCAGAGCTTGGCAATTCCAGCCCCGGGGGCCCAGCGAGCCACGGGGCTGCAGCCATCATGCAGCAAACCGGCCACAGGATGCTTTGGCAGTCACAGCCCCAGCACCCTCCGGAAAACACTGCAGCACAGGTCCCTGCTTCTAGACAGGCATTACACACATTGCTGACTGTTTACATTAGTGGCAATTACTCAAACATGAGGAGAAACCAGACCAGCAGCACCTCTGTTGAGCCAGCCCAGTTGTGCATACCTGCAGCAGCAAGAGAGACAGAGGAGAAAAATGGCAGCACAGTCTGATTTCCTGCTTGGCAAAATATCATCAAGTGATTTCAGGGATCTCAGAGGGCTCAGAAAGTCCCGACAGTCTGTCTGTGAGAAGATTCTGGAAGAAGAAAAGGGTGAAAAAGCAGCTAAAGAGGGGGCACCTGGAGTTGAACCAGGGACCTCTTGATCTGCAGTCAAATGCTCTACCACTGAGCTATACCCCCTTGGGTTAACACCTTTCACAAGGACATTTTAAGAACATTTATTTATGAGAGAGAGAGGATTTTTGTCCACTGAAGGATTCCTTTACTTCACAGGCCCTAGCGCACCTTAACGTGCCTCCCAACAGGTGTACGTGGAGCTAAATACGATAAACACGATTTCTAGAGAGAATGAGGAGCAGCAACAAGCACATGCAGCCACTCAGCGGTTACTCACACAGTGCACAACCCCTGCACTTTCCCAATAGTCAGGGCCTCAGCACCCGGAAGAATGCAGCTCAGAAGGCAGCCTTAACCGCACAGCACAAGCTCACAAAGGCCCAAGGAGATCTCTCTGTCTTCTTTCTGTGACTAAAGCTGGCAAAAGGAGGGTTGAAGGGGGAGAAAAGAGGGGGCACCTGGAGTTGAACCAGGGACCTCTTGATCTGCAGTCAAATGCTCTACCACTGAGCTATACCCCCTGCGTTAGCGCTTGTACAAGGAGCAATAAAAAAAAAGCCACTTACTATATGGATTATGTCCACTAGTTAGGTCGTGCTCTATGACAGCACCCTCTTCTGCATGCTAATGTACAGGCAGAACTCTGCACGTAAAGTTCCTGCAGACAAATCTGGAGACAAATACACACACACAGAGTCTAATTACACACACAAACTAGATCGCCAGCAGTTTCCTCATTGATCAGAACAGCTACTCCTTGGGCCAAACAACAAACACTGTGTCTTTGCTGCGTCACTGACACGGCTATTGATGTTCACTGGAAGCGTTCAGCTGAGTGCTCAGTCCCTTGAGTATCGCAGTTCAGAGACGTGCCTTCTGCACACAGCGCAAGCACAGCAGATCCAAAGCTGAGGAATGCTCTTGTCCTGGTGTAACTCCAGGTGGCTGCTAAGCCCCACAGAGCCGCTCGCTCGGTGCCCCGGTGGGATGGGGGAGAGAATCGGAAGGGTAAAAGTGAGAAAACTCGTGGTTTGAGATGGAGACAGCTAATGAGGGCAAGCAAAAGCCGCACGCAAGCAAAGCAAATCACGGAATTCATTCCCTCCTTCCCACGGGAAGGCAGTTGTTTCGCCATCTCCAGGCAAGCAGGGCTCCATCATGCCCAACCGTGACTTGGGAAGACCAACGCCATCACTCCCAACGCCCCTCCGTCCTTCTGCCTCCCCCCCCAGTTCTGTGTGCTGAGCACGACGCCATGTGGTGTGGGACATCGCTGGGGTCAGCTGTCCCAGCCGTGTCCCCTCCCAGCCCCTCGCTGGTGGGTGGCATGACAGGCAGCAAAGGCCTTGCCTCTGTGCAAGCCCTGCTCAGCAGGAATGGAAACATCCCGGGGTTATCAACACTGTTTCAGCACAAACCCAAAGCACAGCCCCACACCAGCTACTGTGGAGAAAGTTAACTCCATCCCAGCCAAAACCAGTGCCGCTCCTCCTACTTTTTCCTGGAAAAACCAGAACCCAAAGGGGGCACCTGGAGTTGAACCAGGGACCTCTTGATCTGCAGTCAAATGCTCTACCACTGAGCTATACCCCCTTGGGTTGACACCATTCACAAGGACATTTTAAAAACCTTTCCAGATTTCTATCTCCACTGGTTAGGCTCTCTTACTTGACAGCCCCCCTGTGCCTCTTAATGCACCACAAAGTATGTACAGAGAATTACTAGAGAGAATGAGGAGCAGCGACAGGCACATGCAGCCACTCAGCGGTTACTCACACAGTGCACAACCCCTGCACTTTCCCAATAGTCAGGGCCTCAGCACCCGGAATAGCGCAGCTCAGAAAGCAGCCTTCACCGCACAGCACAAGCTCACAAAGGCCCAAGGGGAGCTCTCCGTCTTCTTTCTGTGACAAAAGGTGGCAAAGGGAGGGTTGAAGGGGGAGAAAAGAGGGGGCACCTGGAGTTGAACCAGGGACCTCTTGATCTGCAGTCAAATGCTCTACCACTGAGCTATACCCCCTGCCTGCACACCTCTCCACGCACCAACAAAATGCTTTTCTTCCAACATACCTTCTTCCCCAGTCTTTGGCCTCTCCCTTCCATAGAAAGACAATCCTACCGCACGACTTGCCAGACTCAAATGCGACAGCAGCAAAGACCTTGAGTCCCCGCGCTCCAACACAGGGGACACACACTGCCTCTCTGCTTCACTTACCGGGGCTCCTGGGCCCAGCTCCTTTCCAGCCATACCTCTCTTCCCTCTCCTAGCTGCACTCTCCTCTCATGGAGCAGCCTGTCACCGGACACAGCAACCGCTTTCGAGTCTTAGGCATCTTCCACACGCTTCTGAGCTCCCACTGTAACGTGAACAAGAATTACTTAGGAGAGGAAGCCGAGCTGGTCTTCCGAGGTAGCCTGCCAGTAGACAAGCACCCCAAAATCCCAGGAAAAGGAAGATTCTGAGGGGGCACCCGGATTTGAACCGGGGACCTCTTGATCTGCAGTCAAATGCTCTACCACTGAGCTATACCCCCTGCCTGCCCCACTCCTGCCCAGCATGAACCTCCCTGCTAATCACTACCACAGCAAAGCTCTGCAAATTAATCCTGCAACAAAAAGTACCTCCTCAGGAAACGCTCACCTCTTGCCTCCCAAACACCCCAATGATCGTCCTCTCCTCTTGGGGGAAGCTCCTCCCTCGGCCTCTCCCCAGCACCCCATCAAACAGAGGACGCAGCCCGCAGACACTTCAGGGCAAAAGCACTCCAAGAGAGAGCTCCAAACCAGCTTGTTCCGGGACAAAAGGAGGAAGGTGGGAGGGGGCACCCGGATTTGAACCGGGGACCTCTTGATCTGCAGTCAAATGCTCTACCCCTGAGCTATACCCCCACCTGGGCACCAGGGCCAGGTACGGCTCCCTGTGGGCAGGGACCAGGTGGCTCTGCTGCATTCCACCACCTGCGCTCACCACACCTGCAGCCCTGCCTACCACACACAACAGACCTCCCATCACCCCTCCTTTTACCTCACACTCCACCCCACGGCTCTCTGCAGGCTCCTGGGGCCAAGCTCATGGAGTTCCACTTCTCTTTCTATAAAACAGACCATCATCCACAACAAAAAAAAAAAAAAAAAAAAAAAAAAACAACAAAACTTTGAAACACGGACTTCAAAACACCCCACAAGCCACTCGCCTGCAACTCTCTTTGCTCTCGGGGTGCGCCCTGCCATCACGGACCACACCAGCCTTGCGGAGGCACAACCTGCCGCAACACCTCCCACGCTGCCCACAGCCTCTCTTCCCCAGCTGGCTGCCCAGGGGCAGGGCACAACAAAAACACACCCCCAAAGCCTTTCGTCCAGCTCTCGGGCCATGCCCCACCTACGAAAAGGCCTTCGCAACTCAAAAATCCAGCACGAGCTGTTAAAATAGATCAAGGGAGAACACCTTTATTTTAGTGGTGGTTCCTTACTCGTCAGCACGTCTCTGCGTCTCTCCCCAGGTCTGTGGAACAGCTCCTTCGTTATCGGTGGACTGGAAAGACGGCCTCTGCCCAGAAAGACAGACATCAACCTCAGCCGCAGGTCTGGAGTGCTGCGGTGACAGCCAGAGCGCCCGTTCTACCCTTCCGGGGTTCCAGGTCTGCTGGCAAGAAGCCACGACCGATCGCCTGCTCCGTGGAACGGCCTGGGGAAAAAAGAGTTGCCTTCAGTGCCTGCAAGCCCTTTTCTGAGTTTCCCCTCCCCAGCTGCTGCTGCCAGTGCACAGCTCCCGATGATCCAGCTGGAATGTCTGGGAAACAATTTTTCAGCCACAATATTTTGCACATTCATGTTGGTTAAGTCAAACAGCTGTTTCAAAAGAATAACACTGTATGATTCTGGTGGTGTTCTCCATCATTACTTACGTCTGTGCTACAAACTCTCTGAAGCTTTGCTCCCTTCACCACCCTCCTTTCTCCACTCTAACCTGCCTGCACAGAAAACATTGGGGGTAGCACAGAAGTATCTCAGGACCTCTAAGGGAGGAGTGAAGTGTGCTGTGGGAACAGTAAGCGCCCGG
This sequence comes from Morus bassanus, assembly GCA_031468815.1. Taxonomy (NCBI): domain Eukaryota; kingdom Metazoa; phylum Chordata; class Aves; order Suliformes; family Sulidae; genus Morus; species Morus bassanus. Next base: position 6,506,030 of record CM062591.1, read on the forward strand.
GGAGGTGGAGCCAAGCCCAACCACACCAGGGGCTGCCTGAGATACCTGTCGCAGCCGGTCCCAGGAGCCAGTCGGGGGGGGCAGCACCCCATTACCTGCCCCGTGGCCCTCAGCAGCACATGTGCTGGGGTCAGCCCGGGTGTCACAGCGCACCAGGGCCACGACATCCAGGACAAAGTCACCCCTATTTTCACTTGCAAGCCCAGGTACAAGGCAGCCTCCCTACCCTGCCAGTGGCAGCTTGCTCAGGAGGGCCAGAAAACAACCCGACCTGCCGTTCATATCCAAATACATTCCTTTGTCTGCTTCAGCCAGAGGGGAAGACCAGGAAAATCACAAGCAACTTCACACAGCATAAGGAGCTTTTGCACAGACATACCTTCCAGCTCTGATCTTGAAGCCTTTCAGCTGATCCCGACAGTTCAGATCACCCCTTCTACCTGCAATTAACAGTCCATGTTCTTGGGGCCTGTTTCACCACTGAGGGAGGGTTTGGAGGCATGTGCTTCAGCCACCACCTCAGCCAGCAGCAGTGGGCTTTGTGTGCCCTTGCACGTCTTCAGCAAGGTTTAAGAAACATCCTTCAGAGCTCAGTGTCCAGAATGAACTCCCCAGCTCGTGGTATAGATCACTTTCAGGCAGTTTTCCCCAACCTCCCCCAGAATCAGACCAGTATCTGTTAAATTGCCCATTCTGGAAGAAATTCCAGACCTATGATTTCGAGAGCCTCTGTACGAGGGCTTCTTGTAGAAGGGCTTTCACAGACACCTCCCGTTTCTACCCAAGCATACCTAAATTGGGTCAGTTCAGTCAGTATTGCTAACATTTATGCCATTCCAGTGCAACCCCCTTCCAGATGTTTTCCAGTAATACAGGAACCTGCCTGAAAAAGAGATTTATCATTGGACACTGAAACTCCAAATCCCATTTTCCTGCCAAAGTACACATCTGCACAAGGAGTTCCCCAAAAATGCTTCCCAGAACTAACTCGCTCATGATAACATTGTCCTGCTCAGCAGAGGAGGGCGCTTTGGCAAGAAAGACACCACTTATTTGGTATAAGGACTTTTATTTTATCTCTACGAAGATGAACGCGTTTATGCAATGCTTCCTGCGTTGGAGGCTATCCTGGGCCACAGATCTGCACACTCCTTAGCCACAGGGCCTGTGATCGCAGAGCCTGGAGGAGAGAAAAAGACAAAAGCGTGTTAGAGGACCAAGCAGACGCAGAGGTGGTTCAGGGGAATGTTTTGCACAAACAATTGCTCAGCCCAACCGCGCTCTCCTGTGTCTGAGGAGACACGGCTCCTTTTACCCAGGAGAGCGCAGCCCTCTAACTGGCAACGTCGACCTACCACCCCCTCTCCGCGTTCCCCAGCGCGACAGGATTCTTGTCCGTACCTTTCATTTCACCTTTATTATTTACTATCACTCCTGCGTTGTCTTCAAAATAGAGGAACACCCCGTCTTTTCTCCTGTACGACTTCCGCTGCCGAATGACCACTGCCGGGTGGACTGCAGAGAGAAACGAGCAGCTTGGTATCGCAAGCATCGCGTTAAGCACACAGTCCGGCAACAGACACCCCAAAGGAACTGTTCTTCTGCAGCATCTTACTCAAAATGCATGGGTTTGGGGTTTTTTTGCACCTCGTATTTGCGGTGCTTTGCTAAGAGAAGTTACGGTTTATCATCAGTAATACGCTTCAAACTGACCATGTAACATGGCTGCATCTACACTTGGACAATTCAGCGTTTTTCCAATTCCCCACCTTTAATTCTAAAATACCATCAATTCACAGACAATATTCAGCAAGAACTCCTCCCTCCCCCTCCAGAGCAGCAGCCAAAACTTCTTTTCCAAGGCAGGATGTCACATCACTGATTGAAATAAACAGCACAGGCTGCCACTTCACCCAAAAGCGATGCCTTTGCTCTGCCCTTCCGCGACAGCTCACTGAGCCACTGCACGCAGACCCAACGAGTGCTTTTTGGAAGGGTGGAAGTGACGCTCCAGAGACTCGGTGCTCGTCTTCCCTGTCAGCATGAGAGAGGACTTATCCTCCCCTTTGACAAGCGGCCTGTCTCTCCAACCCTCGAGGGAGGGACGCTGCAGCACGGGCCGGCTCTCGGCAGGTTGGTGCGGCAGGACTCCCCGCTCATCTCCACACTCACCCTTCTTCCTCAGCTCCGGCTTGCCCTTCTTGACGGTAGCCATCACCATGTCGCCCACGCCAGCCGCCGGCAGCCTGTTCAGGCGCCCCTTGATCCCCTTCACGGAGATGATGTACAAGTTCTTAGCACCTGCAGAGAGAAGCGCCGGGTTAAACGGGCTGCCCAGGAAGACGGTTCCACTGTCACATCACTGACTGAAGCGAACAGCAGAGGCTGCCGCTTCACCCAGAAGTGATATTTATGCTGTCTCCTTCCACGACATCTCACCGAGCCACGAGTACAGGCCCAACAAGAGCTTTTCAGAAGGAAAACTAGTTTTTACAAACTGGTTTAACGGCTGGTTGCCCTCTGCGTTACAGCGGCTTGTCTCCTTCCCGCTGGCCTCCCCCGGCTCGCAGGCGGGGACGCGGCTGCCGCCACGCCGCACTCACCCGTGTTGTCCGCGCAGTTGATCACGGCTCCCACCGGGAGACCGAGGGAGATGCGGAACTTCGCGCCGGAGGAACCGCCACGTCCTGCGGGTCGAGAAGAAGGTTAAAACCCCGACGACGGAGCACAGCGGGGCTCCAGCCAGCGGGGAGACGGCCCGGTACCCCGGCGGAGGCCCCGCGTCCCGGCGGAGGCCCGGCAGCGGCCTACACCTCCCCGGGAGGGGGGGACTGACACCGGCTGCGGCCGCCGCTCCCGGCCGGATCCGGACGCCGCTCCCCGCGCCGCAGCTCCGCCAGCCCCGGCCCGAGCCGGGATCCGTGCGCCCGCCCTCCCCAGGGCACTTACGACACCGGATGGAGCCGGATACCGGCACCCCCCCGCCCGGCTCCCGCCTCACCTCGCTTCGACATCTTGGCGCCGGAAGAGAGCGAGGCGCGCGGCGCACGCCGGGATATGGGGTCGCCCCGCCCCTCCCGCTCCACCGGACGTCACGTGGCGAAGCCGACTCGGGGGGAGTCACGTGGCGCTGGCGGCGGGGAAGCCCCGCGGCGCCCCCTGGAGGCGGGGGGGGGCGACACCCCCCCGGTACCGGCAGCACCGGGAGGGGACGAGGACCCCGCAGGGCTGCGCCCCCCGCTCCCCACGTGTGCCACGGGCCGGCTCGGAGCGGCCCCGGGGCTGCGCCGCGGTCACGGGGGAGCCTTTCGGCCCGGTCCCCGCCGGAAATAATTTGGGGCGAAAATCTTTCTTTTTAGGTTTATTGGTTTCGGGGAGGGGGGGGAGAGAGGGGGGAGGGAAAAAGCGGGGGGAACAAAACAAGGGGGCACCCGGATTTGAACCGGGGACCTCTTGATCTGCAGTCAAATGCTCTACCACTGAGCTATACCCCCACCCGGCCGGGAACCGGCTCCGCGCCGCCTTCCCACTCCGCCACCGGCCACCGGCCACCCCCCACCCCCCCCCACCACCACCCCCCGCCCGGTCCCGCAGGAGCGCCCCGGGGGCACCAGCGGGCACGACACCCCCTCCCCGGTGCCGCTCGCACCGCGGGGGCTGCGGGGACACCCCCCCGGAGCCGCCGAGCAGGAGGGGCTCGGAGGACCGGGTGGCCCCGTCCCGGTGGGGGGGGGCTCCGGGGAGCGGCCGAAGCGAGGAGCTGAGGTTTGGGCACCGAGAGCGTTAGCGGAAAAGCGGGAGTGAGAGCGGTAATGAGTTATTCTCCAAACGGGTGAAAATCATTTGCAGGGAGCCGATTTATGCCCACGACCCACGGCTCCGGCCGGGAGCAGCCGTAGCAGGAGAGCGGCCGCGGCGTGCTGCATCGCTCGCCGTGCTCCCAACAGCAAGTCAAGAAATACATTTTTCTGTGTTTATCAGAAGGAATCGCCCTTGTCCGGGTTTTGCCTCCACACGAATTTTCCAGCCCTAGCGATTCTGCAAATTCCAGTGTAATTTAACCACAAAGTGAAAGAGATTTTTTGCCTAGTGGCACTAAATTATTTTTTATTTACTCAGCGATTGCCTAAATCTAATTTCAGGAGGAAAAGCACAAGCGATGCTGCTTGTAATAATTCATCTACCTGGTCCTCCAAGCGCTCTGCCTTGTCCCCTGAGCGCTCTGCGTAGAACTAAGAAAGCATCCCGACAGCTTGAAAGCAAATAACGGGAAATAATACGTTTAAGGTAGTAACTCCAGAAAGCAAAGAAGTATCCTGCAATTTCAGAGCTATAAAATCAACCGCTAACAGTAAGCGTGTGGTTTGTAGCTAATGAGAGACAAGTACTGAAGCGTTGCCTGGCGTAACGACGTGAATGTATTGCAACGCAGCGCAACCTCTTCAAGCGGGGTCCCGGGACGTCAGCTCGCACCCGTCGCCTGTGCAAAGTCAGCGGGAGGAGAGCGCCGGCCACGCTGCAGCGTCAACCCCACGAGGGCCGGATGCTTCGGACACCAGACGTGATCGTAGAATCATGGAATGTCCTGAGTTGGGAGCGACCCGCAACGATCGTCGAGTCCAACTCCTGTCCCGGCACAGGACAACCCTGAAATTCACACCGTGTGCCTGAGGGATGATGCGGCTCGTGAAAAGAAAGAAAGAGAAAGAAAAACTGCAGCTGGAGCTGGGCCTCGGTGGAGCCGTGCCCTCGGCTGCCCCTGGGAAGCAGCAGCAGCTTCGCTGCGTGCAGGGTGAGGCTGACCCGGTGGTGTGCACCCAAAACGGCTGGGTGACGAAGAGCCTCCCTCACCCAGCAGCGTCTCCTGAGCCAAGAGAGGAAAAACCACCCACAACATCCTAAAGAGCTGGATAAGCAGAAAAACACGTCTTATTTTAAGCTGTGATGGGCCAGGAAAGGGTGGGAGGCTGGTTCGGGGGGCTGGGAAGTGTTGGGCGAGGTGATCAGAAAGGGAAGGAGTGGGCGCCTTTGTGAGGAGATCAGATAAGCTGCTTTTAAAACGAAGGAAGCCAATTTTAAGCCGCATCCTGAAATGAATAAGGGGGAAGAGAGCGGAGCGCAGCCTCGTTTGATGTGGGTGTACTTTATTAAAGCCTGCCTGCGAATAGCGATTGCCGAGGCTTGTTCTTTTCTAACAGGCTCGGGGAAGGGGAATTAAGGTGTCGTTATCTCTTGATAGAAATTGAATTAATGTTCTTACTGAGGCTTTTGTAACGTAACAACCTGAATCGACCGGAGTCGACGCTGCCTACCTGACTTGCTGCACGTCACTGTGGAAGGGCCGTCCTGCACATGCAGGAAGAACCCGCACAAACCGGGGCTGTGCGTTACCCCACGGGCCTTGCAGGGGTCGAGATGCTTCTGCTCGCGTTCGTATCGATGCATTTCAATAAAATTATGCTAAAAATGTAAACCTGGTTGGGAACTGGATTTGGTAACCACCTGCCAAGCGCAGACCTAGAGATGAGGGTGCTCCTTCTCGCCCACGCGCGTCTCTGACCTGCTTTGGTGGATCATTTCCCATTAAAAAAAAAAAAAAAGGGTTGTTATTTTTCGCAGCTCTGCTTTCCACCTCGAGGCGACTCGACGCTGGAGCCCAGCAGCCTGCCGGGAGGGAAGAGAGAGCAGGTCTTATGAGGAGAGGTTGAGGGAGCTGGGGGGGTTTAGCCTGGAGAAGAGGAGGCTGAGGGGAGACCTTATCGCTCTCTACAACTGCCTGAAAGGAGGTTGTGGTGAGGTGGGGGTCGGTCTCTTCTCCCAAGTCACAGCGATGGGACGCGAGGAAATGGCCTCAAGCTGCGCCAGGGGAGGTTTAGGTTGGATATTAGGGAAAATGTCTTTACTGCAGGAGTGGTCAGGCATGGACCAGGCTGCCCAGAGCGGTGGTGGAGTCACCATCCCTGCGGGTGTTCAAAACACGTGTAGCCGTGGCACTTGGGGACATGGTGTAGGAGGCCTGGGGGTGTTGGGTTGGCGGTTGGGCTTGGGGATCTTAGAGGTCTTTTCCAACCTTAATGATTCTGTGATTCTAGGAGTGCTTTCCTCACCCTGCACCAACGTGGAGGGGGCTGTCACGGCGCTTTCCGGCTGCATCACTCAAAATTATAAGGTAAAATGCGTGGGGGGCGGAAAAAAAACCCCGATAATCCCGAAAACGCAACTTCGAGGGGGCACCCGGATTTGAACCAGGGACCTCTTGATCTGCAGTCAAATGCTCTACCACTGAGCTATACCCCCGCCTACCGCAAACGCTGCCGGGCGCTCGCTTAACTGCGGCCCCACGCGTGCGTAGCCCCCGTTCCACGCGTGGACGCCGCATCCGCGGCGTCCACGCGTGGAACGGGGGCTACGCACGCGTGCAAAGTGCCACGCGTGAGCACGGGGGGGGGGGTGGTGAGGAAGGAAAACGGGGTGGGTGGGTGGGTGCCCGAACTCGCCCGCCCACGCCGCCGTTTGCGCAGCGGGGGTGGGGTGGGGTGTACGTGTGCGTGCACGCGCGCGTGGGTGGGTGCCACGCCCCCGCGCGCCCCCGGCGCCCCTCCCCCTTCCCCTTCCCCCCCCCCCCCCCCCCCCCCGCCTATTTAGGGTCGTGGCTGCGCGGGCGGAGGCCCAGAAGCAACGGCGCCGGGTGGGAGCGGAGCACGAGTGGCAGCCATGAACCCCAACTGCGCCCGCTGCGGCAAGATCGTTTATCCCACGGAGAAGGTGAACTGCCTGGACAAGGTGAGTGCCACCCCCGTGGGGTGGGTGGCGGGGGGGGGTCCCCCGTGGGGTGGGTGGCGGGGGTTTGGGTTCCCCGTGGGGTTGCCTCTGGGTGGGGTGCGTGTCTCCCCCCCCCCCACCGTGGGGTATCTCCACGCTGCCCACCCTATCTTAGGGTCCTGGGGGTCGTTTTGCTGTCCCGTGGGGTCGGTACCCACGCTCCTTCCAGCCCCCGGGGGTAGCACCTCCGCGTACGGCGCCGGGGGACGCGGGTGGGAGCCCCCGTTGTCCGAGCGGTCCCCGGCAGCGTCCGGGGCTTTTCCTTATATATATATATATATATATAAAATTAAAAAGCAGCCCCGGCGGCGCGGGAAGCTGCAGCCGGGCGCCTGCGGAGGCCGATGGAAATCAACAGTTAACGCTTCCCCTGAAGCCGGGAACCTCATCTGGTTTGCATTAGCCGAGCTCTTTTTTCTTTTTTTTCTTTTTCTTTTTTTCATCTTCCATCCCAATTGATACTTCTCCGTTCCAGAATTCAGCCTTTATAGTTTGCGCTGCCTGCCTTAACGTGGTGCGCAAGTGCTTTGAGTGTCTTTTTAAGTGTTCTCCCATCAAAAATAAAAAACAGCACTCCGCTGGAACCTGGCTCCGCCGGTGCTGGAGGTGAGCTCTGCTGAAGAAGGCGGTGGCTCCATCCCCTTTGCTGCACGGCTCCCGTGGGATTTGCCTCTGAACTAACCCCTCCTGGAGAGCCGAGCCGCTCTCCTCCCCCTCCTCTCCCCGGCTTCTGGGACAACCAGTTTTAGGGACTAAAAAAAGTAACTCGAAGAATGCGTGGATCTCGGCAGCGGCATTCCTGAGCTTCAGCAGACCCTGTTGCTCGCATTTTTAACAGATGATGTTTCTTCCTTAAGCTGGGAATGGCCCGAAGCTGAACTATGAGCCCTGTGTCCCAGGGACCGTCCTGGTCGTTGGGAGCAGTGAAGTGGCTCTGTCTTTCGGAGCCTGTGCTGGCCTCCAGTAGCTGCGGGGTATCTGAATGATGGATAATTGGAAGGGAAGGGGGGGACGACCCGTTGCTTCCTCCTGCGCAGCCAGAGTTTGGGTTTTGTTCCACTTCTGAGCTGGCAATTGCGTGTTGCCGTGAGGGCATGACCGATGAGCACCCCGAGACAGCGTATTCTAGCTCTTTGGGAGCAGGCAGGAGGCTGCCATCATCATCTTGTGCTTCTAGGGGTCTTACTAGCTTTCTCTTGCTACAAATCATTGCATGGTCAGCCCTGTGATACAGCACACCCCTCGGCAAATGGCTCCTCTCCCACTAACTCCCCCTGTGTTAATTTTTCTTGGGGTTTCTGGCTGGTGAGGTGGGGGCTGGAAGAGCCTACCCGCTTCCTGCAAAAGCGCAGGATAAGCACGGTGTTATTAGAGTGGCTGTCGCCCTGTTTTTGCTCTACACCCCTACCAAAGTCGAAAGGGCAGCCCTGGTGTTGTTTGCGTAAGCGCTGCTAGCGCTGAAGTCGAACCACAGGCAGCAATAATGAAGGGCTTCTGGGAAGAGAAGCGTGCATGTTGCTGCCTTTAAGCTTCCAGTGTCTGTGCTGGTGTGTTGACAAGCAGATGTGCTTGGCTTTCTCCTGGTAGTGAAATCAGGAGAGTCCGTTTCCCTTCTGAGATTTACAGCAAATGAGGAAAACTTGCTGCTTCATCAGGCTTTACAAACGCAGCGCAGCAGCTAGAGAAGTGAGACTACCTGCTGCCAGCTCCGACTTGGGTGAAACTCCGTCTGTGAGTTCTGCCTCTTGGCTTCCGACTTTGTCGCTTTGCAAAAGACAAATGCCCTCCTCGGGCTTGGGGAAATGGGTGTCGTTCCCTTCCCCCATGCGTCCCCGCCAGCCCTCCGGATAAGGTGCTGGGTGATGTGGCTGGCTTCCGCTGTGGAAGTGACATCTCCTCTGCCGCCTGTCGCCGGAGCGGCTGTCACAGGGTTTGGTGGTTGCAGCTGCAACTGCTGAACCCACGTAACACTGATGTCGGATGCCTTTTTCTAAAACGAGTAGAAGTTAGGATTAGCTGTTACTGTGCATTAAACCCGGTCAAGGATTTGCCTTCGGCCCAAGGAGTGTCTCCTTACGTTGTCCACTAACCCTTGAGTCTCAAGTGATGCTCGCTCCCAGTTGTGGAGCGATGGCTTTGCTTGGTGGAGGGATGTTGTGTGGCTGTAGCATGAGCTATAAACGGATACACCGACACGTAGCGTGGCTGTGAGCTCTCTCCCCTCATCTAGTCTGCCGCGAGCGGCAAAGTTGCTTGAAGGGCTCCATCTCTCCGAGAGCAGCCTGCCTGGACTGCAGCCAGCGTACTTCTCGTAAAAGTACGGCCTGCTGGGACATGGGGTGAGCTGCGCCGTGCAGTTGTACCTGGGATCACCTCCAGATGTTCGGAGCACTTCAAACTTGGAATTGGAAAGCGCAGGCATTAATGCTCCTCTGAAAACCTATTTGAAACTTGTCCTCTTTCTCTGCAGCCGTGCTGGAGGGTGAGCGGCAGCGTTACTGGAAGCCTACATAATTGCTGTTCCCCTGTGTCAGTTCTGTATTGCAGCCCTCCTTTTAGTGCTGGTTTGGATTTGTGGATCTGGCATTAATACTGTCAGTGGTAAGACAAAGTTTAGGGGCAGCAAGACCTAGAGATAGGGGTGGTGCTCTCTGGGTAGCTCGGCTGCCTGCTCAGGCTGCAGAGAGTCCTTTGTAAGAGCCGCCGGACAGAAACACCTCTGCTGAACAATGCCTAATGCAAACTGAGGCACGAATACGCATTAATTGCTCCCTGGCTGGGGGTAAAGGCCGCCTGAGCGCATCGCTTCTGCTGTGCTTATTGTGGAGGCTGCCGCGGGCGGGGGGACAGCTGGCCTTGCCAGATACTCCTTGGCTCTTGGGAGCCTGGGTATTCCTCGGAGGAAGAGGCTCTGAAGTCATGTTGGCTGTCAGTTCATCTCCACATATTTATAGTGGCATCTCTGGTATTTATGCACAGCTATTACAGCGCTACGAACGGCTGACAAGCTTGGAGAGGTCTGTTAATTACCTCTAATGTGGCAGTAGCTCAACCGAAAGGCTCTAACTTTCAAGGTGCCTGAAGATCTCGGGACTCGGCTGTTGATCGGTCTGTCCTTAAAGATTCTGAAAGCTGGGAGTGGGGGAAAATAATCCTGTGCAAGCTGGACGTGAACGAGGGTGTTGGTACGGAGCAGCTTGTGGTGCAGTAAGAAGCCCCTCTTGTTAGCGGCAAGCTCTGGAGGAACTCCTATAACTAGAGGAAAAGAACAAATATGTTGCTCTGAGCAACTGAAACGAGGCATTGTCCTTCTGGGCTGAGTCAGTCTTGTAGAGCCGCGGAGGTGTTTGTGCACCGGGGTGTGGTACCTGCGGGAAGGTGGCACAAGGGCTTAGGCTTGGCTCTTGCTGCCTCCTTGCAGGAACGCAGGCTCAGCCAGTAGTTGCAGTGCTGGAAATGACTTTTAAAAAGCTTAAGGGTGGAAATCATAGCAACAACTGCCAGCTGTTCTCCCTGGGTTTGCTCACTGTGTAGTAAATGTGTGCCTGGCTCCGAGTCCTGGGTGTCACACTGCAGGCTTGTTGACTGTAATCCACTCGGTATTATGAGCTGCTAATGTGGCTTTCGGCTTTGTTCCTTCCCTGCTTTTGCAGGGTGGTGCTGGGCGGTTTGTGTACCGTGCAGGGGGGTCAGCGGAGCAGGGAGGGCAGCTCTAGGGCAGGACTGCCTTACCTCTAGTGAGCAAAGACATTGCTTCGAGGGAATAATGACATTGCTTTGGGCTGTGCTTTCCCTGTTGCGCTGCTCCAGCTTGGCTCCTGCCTGTGGGCTTGCCTTTCTGCAGTGCCTGGCGTGGTCCCTGGGAAGTCACACCAGACCCCTCCGGTCCTGATGGCGGTGGCTGCCAGAGGAAGCACAAAGTCTGGTCCCCCGGTGACTGGCAGGACATCGGCCGTGGTCTGCCTGGGGTGGCATTGCAGAATTGCTTGGTAGCAGCTCTGAGCTGTTCTCAGAGGGCTCCCTCCAACCTAGAAAACTACTTGGGCCAGTTAAATGCCAAGCGGAGATAGTTTCTTTGAGGAGCCCTAAAAACTTAAAACACCCCTTTGGAGTTCATTAGGTGTTGCAACCCATAATGTAGGGTCACGATCTGAATTTCGGGGAGTATGTCTGGAGCCTTGAGTCTGAGTGTGCCTCACTGGTTAAAAGGAGAGCTGTGCTGCTGTACACCTGTGTTCAGGGGCCAGACCTCAGGTGTGGTGTGGGGTCGGCTTGAGGCTGCTGATGCAAGAGCTGTGGGTAAGAGGATGCAAAACCAACCTTCACCAGAACGTTGGGCTAGCAGATCCCCTTCCTTGTTGTGTTCTCCCCAGCCCTGCCCTGTGTTAGGATGGTAAGAGCAGTCATAGCTCTTGACAGCCCCAGCGTGGGGAGAGGGAGGCTGAGGAGTGCTTGGGGTGATCCAGCACCCCCTGGGGCCGTAGGGTTTGTGAGGTTGGGGATCAGCCACTTAAGTGACAGGCAGAAGGGTGGTATCTGCAGTGAGGACCTTTGAGCCGTCTGTGTTGGACTGTCTGCTTCTCATGAGAACCTTCTCTTCTCTTTGTTTCCTTGGCTCCGTGTCTGCGTACGGCCTCACCTGACCTGCTCTTCTGGCCACCTCTTGGCCAACATCAGCAGAAAAACCTAAAGTAGCAACTCTGAAGCCTGCAAACTGCAGCTGTCAACTCTGACAATCTCCCTGCTCACAGGGGTTTACCTTGTGCCTCCTTCATAGTAAGAGGCTTCTCCCAGCCTGTGTTTGGCCGAGCCAAATGAATTCCTGGCCTGGAGATAAGGAAGCGAGATGCTGCTACGATGCAAGTCACAAGTGTTGCTGCCCTGTTGAGATAAGATGCGTTGGGAGGGTCGGGGTGGGGTGGGCATTTACTTGTGTCCTAAACTAGCAAGAATATTGTCTGTCCTCTAGGTTCTGCAGGGGTCATGGATGTTATCGCTCGCATCTCTAGGCTGGAGGAGCTGCTGAGTTTGAGTTGCGCAATTCTAGTGGGACATGGCCCTGTTTTGCAAGTCACTTGTGCTAATGATTCTCTTGTCTCTGTTTCCAGTTCTGGCATAAAGCATGTTTCCACTGCGAGACCTGCAAGATGACCCTAAACATGAAAAACTACAAGGGCTACGAGAAGAAGCCGTATTGCAACGCGTAAGTCTCTGCTTCCTGTTGCTGCTGAGAAAGCGTTGGGCCTGGGAGATGCTGCAGGATTTGCTGGAGCCTCCTCCCTCTTAAGCACCCGTCCTCACCTCCTGAAACGAGAGTTGTGGGGAACCCTGACCTCTGCAGAAACTGTCTGCCTCTGCTCTGCAGCATTTTCTGGGAGTGCACGTGAAGCCCTGGCTGAAGGGGTCACACAAGCCAATTAATGTCAGTATTAAAACAGCGTTTTTCAGGCTTAAATGCCAGCTGATGGCCACAGCTCCAGCTCCAGCCTGGGCAGACAAAAGATGAATAAAATTCAAATACAGGCAGGCATTTACATGGAGCTGATCTTAATCTGTATCCCCTTAAAGAAGGGGAACTATAAAAGGTGTTTATACCACCCCAACTGAACACAGGTGTTTGGGGAGAGGAGAAATGCCCTTTTGTGCAGGGGGAATGGGGTGTGTGAAACAGCGAGGGACGTGGGTGTCACTGCAGCCTGTGCTCTGATGGGCTCATGGCCAAGGGCATTCACCCTAAGCTACTGGCACTTGCCCTGGATGTTATGAAGCTAAATATGGCTTGAGTGCAGGATCCTTCTGAGCAGCATGGGAGAGATGGAGGCAGAGCAGGGTACAATGGGAGCAGCTGCCTGTACTGCACCTCAGTTTGCTTTCCTGGATCTTTCAGGCTGCTTCTGAGTGGTGGTTGTCCACTGGCTCCCATTTTCCTTCTTATCAAGAAGGACCCTTAATTGCAACCCTGTGCTGTTGCATAATGAGCTCTAGTGCCTACTCATCCCAAAGGGAAGCCCTGAGCTCTACTAACTGACATGTTTCTTAATGTCTATAAAGCAGCTTTGCAATAAGACTTTTGTAGCTACTTCTTATATGTTAACAGTTCTTGGAAGGAAAATTAGATAACGTAATACCACTTAGCATTTGTATAGTGTGGTCCATTCGCAGAGTGCTTTAAAAACATTAATCCTGACAACATCCTTGTAAGATGGGTATTACCCTATTAATGCCAAAGACAAGCAGAAAGGAGAAGCAGTAAGACTGTCAGCCATGCAGTGCCTTAGCAAAAACTTCCCGCTTCTGTAGCTCTTTTGTAGGTTGGTTATTGCCGATATCGGGTGTTGATGGTGACCTTGGACAGGTCACAATCAAAGCTTCTGTTGAACTTGTAGCATTCAAGTCTCAGCTGGTAATGGTGGTGTCTTGGGAACTCACCTGAAATGAGGTGGTTGCAGGGTGGCAATCGTGTGAAAAGTAGCAAATAACTCTTGGTTATCTAGTTGCATGGGGGCCAGCAGCACTATTAGAGCTCCAGCTTCCGAGGTAAAACTGGGAACCTCCTGGAACTTCCAGGGTGACCTGTTGATTAGAGGGATGCTTGCTCTTGGACTGTGCAGGTCTCTCAACTCACTGTGGTGGTGGTCCAGCCAGCCTTGGATCTGTGAGCTTGAGACCTTGATTTGCAGAGAGCTGCAGGAGATAAGACCCCTGAGCTCTTCGTAGTGTCCTGAACCAGAGCTTTCCTCCCTGGGTCGTGGGCACCCTGATACCAGCCCTGGCAGAGCACCTTGCCTGGCGCCCAGCGCTGGGGTATGCACGTCCCTGGTGCCGTAGGGATGGGCCTGGGGTCCTGTTCTTGTGCTCTCTCCCTCCAGGCTGCTGGAAGGGAAGTGGGATAATAATGGGAAATTCCTGAGATTCCAAGGAGTCTGCGCAACCTCCATCCATCTCAGTTTCTCAACCCCCTCTGCTGAGAGCTCCCTTTGATGCTGGCTTGCTGTCTTAACCCTTTAACAGCCTCCCTGGAGAAGAGGCAGCTGTCTGTCTTGCCTCTACCCCAGGGTAGCCCTGGATGTTCAAACTGTGCACAGAAACCCGCATTAAATGCTTTGTTCCTCCTACCTTGCCTGGCTGTACCTTAAAGCAAAGAGAAGTGAGAGCAGCTGACAACCGCTGGCAGGCGAGGCTTCGCCTCTGGCAGCTGCCAGCCCCTTGGTTGCCGGGCTGGAGGCTGTACAGTTGCAATGGCAATGCCCAGATGTGGGGTGAAGGGAAGCTGCAGCCAGAGGACATGGGTTTGGTTCCTTCTCAGCCGGTGCCCCTGGAGTGTTCTAGGGAGGAAGAAGCGTCCAGGCAAGGTGAGTGTCTGGCAAAGGACATCCCAGAAGGAGCCCACCCTTTCTGAATGGCTTTTGCTGATGCTAGAGTTGAGGGGCAACATCTTCCATCACCTGAGGAGGGGGTGGAAAAGCAACGTTTATCCTGGCAGGGAAGAGACTGCTTTTCTGAACATGCCTTAGCACAGGGTCTCCTCTGTTTAAGCCGTGGCCTTCTGCCAAATTCCTGAGTTTCTTTCTTCAAGAGAGCAGGAGGAAGAGGGCTGGGCTTCCTCTCTATCTGACATTACCCTAGCAATAAATCTGCATGAAGCCTTTCAAGAAGGTGGCTGGTTAACTCTGCCCTCTACCCTCCCATGCCCATCAGCGTCAGGAACTTGCCTGGTGGCAGACATAACCATCTCCACCCTCCTCACCGTTCCTCTTTTGACTTCAGCTGGGGACTGGGGTGACTGGTTGTTCACTGGAAGCAGCGTTCAAGGCTGGGCTTATCTCTTTACATGGGCACTTTGAACTAAAAGAGGTAGAAGTGGAGGAAGTGGATATCCAGGTGAAGTTTGAGGCTTCTGCGAATGAAAGGCAGGGGAGAGCTGGGCTGCAAAGGACAGGCAAGACTGCATGCGAGTTCAAGGGGACCGGCTGCTCCCAAATATGCATTATATATATAGGCTTTAATTTCTTCTTGAGCTGAAGGGATATCAGAGCTCTGTGCTGCAGCTGGCAGGGCTCAGGCTGGGAGATCGGGGCTGTGTCCCTTAGCTGTGAGTCCCGAACGGAGGCGGTACCTGCAGTAGCAGGGCTCTGGTCCCCTCCTTCCAGGCAGCCCTGGTGACTGGCAGCTCCGCTTTGCTTCTGCGGTGGCTCAGCCTGCAGCCCAAATCCGTGCCTTGAAAATCCTGTCTGCGAGTTCAAAGCTGTGTATTTGTTCTGGGGAGTCGGCATCTTCAGAGACATCACTGGGCAGCGCTGCTGCTGCTTGCAATGCAGAGAGGAGCTCGCATACACCTGGGAGCTGTGTTGAGGTGGGGAGAAGGAGCAGTATCCTGGGCAGGAGGCTCCTTTTCTGCCTCTGTCTTGGCTACAAGGTGGTTCTGCTCACCTCCCTTGAGGACATCTAGATGAGACCTGAGGCTAGACTTTACCTCGGAGCTGTGCGTTTGCCTGAATTCGTGCTGATGTACAAGCAATTGTCTTGTTGGATGCGTCTCTGCTCAGAAAG
The DNA here is from genome assembly GCA_031468815.1 of Morus bassanus. NCBI lineage: Eukaryota > Metazoa > Chordata > Aves > Suliformes > Sulidae > Morus > Morus bassanus. Next base: position 6,521,402 of record CM062591.1, read on the forward strand.
CCCTGCTCTGGCTGCACGCACATCCCCTGTGCTGGCATCCTGCCGCTGGAGCATGGCTGATCAGAGGGGCTGTCTCTGCTGCCTGCACACCCCACAGTGCTGGATTTTTTCTTTATTTCCTTACTGCTGCAGGCTAGCTGGCAGGAAGTTAATGGCCTACTTGCTCCGCAGTTCCTCCTCCCCCACCAAGGAGAGGCAGCCTGGCCTGACAGCGCAGCATCCTTTGTTTGAACATGTATGGGGAGATGGTGCTGCCCACCGAGACCCTCTGCTCGCCTTTGTCGTCCTGGCTCAGGCTGTCCTGCCAGCGCAGAGCACAAGGAAATCGCTGTGCTGTTGCATCTCCACATCCCCCTTGCTAAACTCCATTTCCCCCCCGCCTCAAAAGGGGGCTAAAGGCTAAGTGAGACTGCCAAAAATATATTAGGTAGGTGTGTCGGCAGGGTCCCCGCTCTCTCCATCTGCTGTACTTGCATGACTTCAGCTTTCCTTCAAGGAGTTGACTTTCTTTGCAGTGAAACCACACCCGGCACGGCGGTGGCGTGTGTGCCGGATGTGTCCCGGGGGATCGGGGATCGCAGGGCTGACATTCCTCTTCACTGAGTCAGGGCAAGCAGCTTCCGGCTCCGCCGCTGCCCTGCCTGGCTTACCTAGACCTAGACCGAGCACCTAGCCTTACTGGGGCACTGAACGGGAGCTGTAAAACCTCTAATTCCTGGTGATGACCCGAAGAACCTCCCTGGCAGGTTTCTCACTGTTAAGATCCTTGCCTTTCTGTGCAGAGCAAGCAGTCTGATACCTCTGGGCTAACTCCTTGCTTGGAAAAAGTTAGTGAGCGGCTCTGAGCTTCACAAGGAGCCAATGATCTGTTCTTGGCATTCCTCTCTGCTCCATCTGGTAGCAGCCTACTACATTAATAAAGTGATCTTCCAAGTTGGGGGGGGCAGGAAGGGAAAGAGGAACAACTGTGTTGCTGGGACAGAGTCTGGGTGTTTATCCCATGCTTTATTTGTACTGAGTTTCTGGATAAGAGCTGCCTTTCTGTCTTGGTGTGCACACTTTGCGTGCCGTGGAGCTCTGAACAGACGCTGCTTTTTGCCTCAGTGTAAATGAAAGCTGGCCTCCCCATATGCTGCTGTGGGGAGGGAGGCTTTGAGGAGCTGGGGGATACAAGGTGCTTCTGTTTCACCTCTGCTGTGTTTGGGGAAGGGCTCATCGATGCATCTTGTGTGGGGGAGAGGGGATATGATATACGGGAAAGCTCTCGTGAGTAATGCTGTGATTAATGGTTGGAAGGCTGCAAATGTTACTGAATCTGCTTCGGGGTGGAGCCTCTGGTTTCTGAAGTGTTTGGGGATGACTTACTCCAAGAGCTGTCTGTGTACTGTGGACCTCTCAGCTGACACTATTCCTCTTGGAAATTGAGAATCCTTTTCCAGGGCTCTGCTACCCTCCCTCCAGCCCATCCACAGCTGTCACCACCTCTCCATGGCTGGAGATCAGTTTAAGCCAGCGATGCCCCAGTGGGCACAAGCCAAAGCATTTGTGGGTGAAGCCTCTGCGGAGGGGGAAGAGGGGGTGAGGGAGAAATCTCTCCATGACTTTTTGCAGGTAACTCCTCTTCCTCCTGGGCTCACCCTGCATTGCTGTGTTGCTCCTTCCCAATAGCCCCAGGTGTTCTCCACCCACCTGGCAGATGTTTCCCTGGAGTTAGGAGGAGGGAGAATATGTGCTCCCGCTTCAGGCGTTTGGTGCCTGCTTATTGTTAAAGACTAAACCATCTCATTGTAGCAAAGCAGATGGTAAGTGAGCTTGTTCTCCAAGAAACACTATCCCCTGTAGTCAGGGTGTGCTGCTTCAGTGGGTGAGGGTCCTCCTGCTGTCACTGTCCTGCTGTGCATGGAGTGCAGCAAAACCGAGCCGGCTTCCCCACTCCTCCTGCCCTGGGCTGGCAGGCAGCGGCACGGCTCACCCTGCACGGGTGGGTTTGTGGGTTCAGGCAGAGCTCCAGGGCTTGGCAGCTGCCTGCAGCCCTGCCCAGGGGAGGGGACAGCAGCCACGCAGCGTCCTCGGAGCCAGGAGCGCAGGGCTTGGGCTGAGTCTGCAGCAAGGGCTGCCCAGCGCTGACCTTGCTTGGGGGGGCAGGCTGCAGATGGATGTTGACTTTCCTAAACTTGCTTATCCATGCCTGGGGCCAAAGAACCTTGTGGAAAAACCCAGCTCCGTTGCGATGCCTGCTCTGTTCCCATAAACAGTAGCAGGGAGAGGATGGGACAGGCACTGCTCTGTTTTGGGGGCTCAGTGATGGGAGGGGGGGAGCAGTGTGATGAGCAGAGCCCTTTCCAGAAGTGGATTCTGACTTCACAGCTTGGCAACCCCTGTTTTCCTGCATTCACTTGAAATTTTTCCATTATGGATTAAAGCAGGTTTGTGAAAACAGGCTGTTTTTTACTTAGGCAGCGTGCTGTTCTGCAACACCCTCAGTAAGTGCTGGCAGAGCTTTTGGGGACGGGGGTGAGATGGATGCTGCCTGTGCTCACGGAGAGCAGAGCTGGCTGAGCAAAACCCTGCTCCCCGCTGCTGTCCCATGCCAAGACGGCCGTGCTAGAGCTGGTGGCGATGGGTCTTGCTCGTCCTGCCTCCTCCAGCCCTGTGCTGGCCTGGCACCAGTACACTGGGTGGGCAATGGGAGGGTCTTTGAGAAACAGTATGCTACCAAGTTGTGCTCCGAGTTGCATCATGCAAAGCCATTTTTGAGGCAGGCTGAGAGCAGATGCTGGGAGAAGGCAGCAGCTGCACACGTGGAGGGCTGGACCAGTCATTTTGGCAGCCTCTCCCCTAAAATGCTGGGAAGAACTGAAGTCTTTCTCTGCAGCCTGCTCTTTTAAAGTAGGATGTTTGCAAGCCTTCAGCAAAGCGGTGTGGTGCTGCTTTTATTATTAAAAAAAAAAGAACAGTTTATTTTTTAAGCTTGTCCCCAAGAATCAGCAACTCTTTGAAAGGCAGGATGTGAACTTGGGAGCCTTTTGGCAGAGCAGAGCCTATTACTTCCTTTGTTTAACTCTTCTTTTCCGAAACCCTGATACAGCTGCACAAAGGTGACTGCCACCTCTGGGAGGTGCAGGTTTGTGTGTGAGGAAGAGATGGTGTATTTGCATCCAGTGCTAAAGCCTGTGCTGCTGTTTGCTGGACAAGTCTGCCAAAAGCACTTGCTTAAAGCAGCCTGTATTGAATACAAGCAACACTTTGAGCTAGAGGAGGCTCAGTCATATCACACATGATCTATGGTGTAAACTAGTCCTGCTGTAGGAACAGATACGGGTTTGAGTCATGCTGAAGCTGCCAGGTCTGGGTTCTGCACTGAACAGACCTGCATCAGTTTGCTTTTTGTAGAACAGCTGGACAGTGCCATGATGCACTTAAATGAGTCTTTACAGATGTGTCCCACCAGTCTCTTGATTGGAGAAGTTTAATTCTGTTTCCAGTTTATGAAGCTCCAAGGCAGAAGTTGAAGTGCTGCCACTTAACTTGGCTTCCTCATAAGGCAGCTCTTGGGGACAAATGCTGCTTTTTAGAGCAGGACTGGGATGTGATGGGGGGCAAGTGCTTGGAGGGTCACGTTGATCTGGAGGTGAGATCACTGGCAAAGCCTTTATGCTGCTGCTGAGTCTGAAAAAACTGCCCAGGTGTCATTGACTTATGGGTCATAAGGGAACTGGGACTGAGGTGCTGGTATGGGGCTGTTTCTGGTTGGTATACGGGGAGGAGGGGTCTGTGTTTGCTTTCTAATGTCTCTGCCAAAGGAACTTCCTACCTTGGGCTTGCCTTTGGTCACACAGCTATTGCTGGTGGCTCCTCAAGTGAACCGGGTGAGCTCTTTCTGCTGTGGCTGTGTGAGGGTGTCTAGTGATGCTGGGGGAGAAGGCAGAGCTGCTCAGGGACGGGCTGCGAGATGCACAGAGCAGATAGTTACCCACAGGAACCCTGCGACTCGCTGTTAACAGCAGGGTAAACCTTCCTCTACCTCAGAGCTGCCATGCTCAAACAACTCCTAATGTGGGAGCCAGACGGATTCAATCTGGCCACAGGAGACTTGACTGACCTGATTTAGCAAGGCAACAAAAAATGCCTCATCTCTGGCGGCTGTGGCCGGACCAGCGCAGCCTCGGGCTCGTACGCAGGGTCTTGCTGCGGGCCATAAAGCTCCTCTTTTTTGGAGGAGGAGCTGTGTGCCCTGGGGTTTTTGTGGGTTTTGAGGGTGGTGAGCCCCCTCTGTGGATGGCACCTGCCTGGCTGGAGGTGTTGCCATGATGCAGAAGGCAAATGGTTTGGGGCTGTGTTTCTGGGGGGGTGGACGCCCCATGCCGAGCTGGGGGCTGGCTGCCTGCACAGGGCAGGAGACCTCTGGAAAGTGGGGCTGTCTCTGCTATCACTGTGCTCCTCCCCTCCTTAGCTGGCTGTTCAGTTACTTCTGCAGCGTGTGAAATCTGGGGTGGCTTTTCTTGGCATCTCTCCTGATGGGTGTAATCACCCGAGGTCCTGTGGAGCTGCAGATTAAAGGGGGTATTTTTCTGCCAGCCCTGAGCAAGGATGCGACGCTGGTGCACGCCGAGCCTTCGCTCCGTCACGTGTCCCTCTGCCCCACATACTCGCGTGCCGCTTCGCTTAATCTGACAGCAGCCCCCTGCGGCGGGGGATCGGGGTGGGGGGAGAGGGATCCCCTGTGACCCATTCGTTAGACTCGAATCAGGCAGGGGATGGATGCCAGCAGTGTCTGCGAGGAGAGACCCTGAAGTGCGAGGGCAATCCGCTGGCCGTCTGGCAGCTCTGCCACTGAGACCAGCAGGCTCCTCTCCATCAGTTGTTAAAGTAATCCGTGTCTGCCTGGCTGATAGAGCAGCTGTAGGGATGCCGAGGGCTCGACATGCGTTCCCCCTGCCTGGGCTCTGCACCACTCCTGCTTTGCAGCCACCGGCTCAGCTGTTGCAGTGTCACCAAAGCTGCAGAGCACCAGGTCGTCCCCGAGACCCACCGAAACTTGGCTCCTTTCCTGCTTCACCTTCCCGTATCCCTGTACCCTCAGGCAGGGAAAACACCATGATGCTCCTACCAAAACAGGAGCAAAGCGTTTGGATCCTGTTGTAGCATTAGCCAGAAGCAGGAGCCAGGGGCACCTCCCTGCAGGTAGCTCACATGGGTGTTTTTTTCCCTGGCTCCCATTTGTTCTTGAAAGGTTACTGGTTTTGCCTGAATAGCTATTACTTAGCAGCAGACTTTACACAAATGTTACATCTAAGGGTGCGTGGGACTAATTATTTCCTTGCAGTTTGTCAGAAGAGGGATGGTTTGAAGCAGCTTCCCCCCCCCATTTGTCTTCGCTGCCGCTTGTGCCTGAAGCCTGCGGAGCCTGGAGGGTTTTTCTAATGGCCCTTCAGGGCTCCATCTTCCCTTAAAGTGACTTTTGTTCCCTGCACAGTTCTCTACCTGTTGCGCTAACTTAGGGAACAAGTGTTCCTGCAGCAGAGGGAGGGAGTGAAGGGCATCAGGGCAAGTGTGCCTGTGTTATGGGAGCGTAGTTGAGGGTGATGCTGGCAGGAGACCTGCTGGCGGTGGCCAGATGAGCTCTTGCAGCGTGATCCCTTCTGCAGCTGCCAGCGGAAAGCCTCTTCCTCCATGGACTTTGGGCTCAGTGCTGCATGGAGGGTGCTGTGGCGGGCACCGAAATTCCTGCTGGTTCCAGTTTTGGAAGCCTTTGGCTCTGGTCCCTGTTGGTGCGGGTGGCTGTTCGGTAATTGCACGGGTAGGTTTGGTGTGTGTTGCTCATGCTTCTGAAAGAGCTGGGCAGGTTGAGCAATAAACACCCTCCCCCTTCCCTGTTCCCCAGCCAAGGCATATTTATGGTGATGGCTGGGGGAGGGCAGCAAGGACCCACAGCTCTGCTCCTTCCTTGGCTTGGACTGTGAGAAGGGGGAGAACCGGGTCTGCTCCACCACGAGACCACCCCGTGCGAGGAGGGATGAGCCCATCTTCGCTGCAAATCCCGCAGCCGCCCTGTTCCCACGCACACGCTGCCTCCCGCGCTCCCAACCCAAGGCAATTCACTCACTGCTTTCTCATTAAGATTTAATTTATTGCTGACTATTACTGTGGCTGATTCTCATGCATAGGAGATGGTTTTCCCCTCTCCGGTGTGTGGCAGGGATCCGGGCGTCTGTGTTTGTACTGGCTGGGCAGGGGGAAGGCTGGCTGCGGCAGTGGGGGGCTGTTGCCGCTCCTGCATTGGGAACCCCTGGTCTTAAATTCCCCAAGGACTGAAATGCCTCTTCTTTATCAGGCAGGTCCCACGAGCTGGGGAGAAAAGCGATGCCTAATTTTAGGGGAAGACACTCAACTCGTGCATTTCTTCCTACACCTAGCACAGATTACTCCTGCCTGCTAACAACAGTCTGTAGGGGCTCGAGGCTGAGTAAAAACCTGCCTCAAATTTCCTCAAAATCTAACAAACGGAAGCCTAATTCTGGCTTAGTCTGTGCAGTCTGTGGCTATCTCTTCCCCTCCCTCACCAGACTGTGGCCGTAGCAGGGCGCAGCCCGCTGTGGGTACGGTGTTCCTGTAAATGCAAGAAGCAGGGCTCTTAGCTATCTTTCAGATTATTTTTATTTTTTTTCTCCCCTACATCCATGGCTCTTCAGTTTCTGAGCTCCATGGGGATGAATGTCTCTGTTTCCAGCCCTCTCAGTGACGGGGGCTTCCCTCCTCCCTGCATCCGGAGGCTGCTGCTGGGGACTTGTCTTCTCCCAAGCGTTTATTAGCATGCCCAGGGCATGGGATGCAGTTGCCATGGCAATGGGATGATTTCAGCTCACAGCACCAGCAGATAGTACGGGAGCTCCTGGGCCGTGGCTGAGCTGTAAATGCAGCTCTGGATGGTGGTGCGCACAACTTAACAATTGCATTTGCCCTTTGCGGGAGCCATATGTCTCATGGCATGGCTTTCCTGCCAGCCTGGGGGCTGTGTGCAGCCCTCCATCCCTGTGCCCTTCAGGGGATGGGGCTGTTAAAATTGGGCATCACTGTAAAAGCTGCTGCTGAGCAGCAGGAAAAATCTGCTGGATTTGCAAAGACCCTGGGCAGGGGTGATGGCACTTGGCTCTCCTCGTAGGACTGGCACAGAGCTCCATTCCCATCGTCGCGGCAGGTCTGGGGCCGGTCTGCGTAGTCTGTGGCCCTCCAGACCTGGTCTGCAAATGGAGTATTAGTGATCTGGGAGGGCATTTGGGTTTTGAGCTGTTTGTACTTAAAAGGTGGCTTTGTTTTCTTTGACCTTGGCATGAGTCAGGCAGTGAATTCCAAGAAACTCAGGAAAGGGTTCCAGGATGTGAGCGGTAACTTGGGTAAAACAAGAGACAAGTCTCAGGACTGTCGTCTCGTGCCCCTGGAAGCTGAGGTAGTGCACTTACTGGAGTAGCACTATTGTTAATTAAGCCTCAGCTCCCCCAGCAGCTGCCTAATGCATCTGGGTTTGGACAGCAGAACGCCCATCTCCTGCTGATGGCGTTTGCTCCTGACTGCCCAGCAGATACCAGCCTCGCCATAGCCGTAATGTGTGCCGCCCCTTTGGAAGGAAGGGGATAGGAGTTGTCTCTGCAAGTGGTTGAGGTGCAGCACCCCTTGAGCAAGGGCTGTTAAATGCAGCCTCCTTTGTGTGCTGCCTTGGCCACCGATGCTACTCAGAAGGGGTTTTGTCACCTCTGTGATGACAAAAGGGCCCGCTTCCCTCAGTGTTATCCCTTCAGCGTATGAATGCATTAACCCAGCAACTAGTGTGACTGCAGCAGCCTTTACAGGAGCAATCTGTGCTAACCAGAAGCTAACCCAGGCCAATGTAATTTAGACCAAACCCCTCCCCAGCCAGCCCCCCAGGCTGTTCATCTCTGCTGGCAGCAGACAGCAGCTGGCGAGGATTTGGTCCCAAGGTGTTTTACGCTGTTCTGCTGCTTCTGTAGTGTCACTGGTGCAGCTCCGCGGCAAAGGCTCGGCTGCTGCCACTGCTGAAGTGGCTGGTGGAGAGGTGGGTCAGGATAGCACCCACCCAGATACCCACACTCCGGTGGCACTGGCTGCCAGGAGATCAGGAACTGTGGCCAAAATGTCCAGAGTGCTTAAATAAATGGCAAACCCATGCCCAGGTCTGTGGTGTGGTATCCACCTGGTGTCCATTGTTCCTGGTGAGCACAGGACCCTCCTGGAGAGCCAGATTTTAGCATTATTGGAGTCTTAATGCAGGAATTTCTCTGCAGCAAGCCGCAGGCAGTAGCTTGGTGAAATATCTGCCTTGATATTGTATCCTAGTGTGAAGCCTTGACATACCAGTGCCCAAAGGTAGTGGGGAAGGGAGCCTGAACACACAGTATTATATCCCCTCTAATCAGATTAGTCTAAACAGAGATTAAACTATATCCTTCAAGCAGTTGATGGTCTGTTTGTCTAAAACTGATTCTTGTCCTTTTTGATCTTATTGCTGGATGTTTGGGGGGGGCTGTGGAGGGTTAACTTAGGCTTATTTTGTGTGGGTATGGCTGCGTCCTCTCTGCTCCCCCATGTGCTGGTGAAGGATGAGGGCTGGCCAGGGTCTCATGGCTGATGCCCAGCCGATGCTCATGGGATGGCTGCCCTCCGGTGGGCAGAGTATCTCCCATCCCTCTGGGACCCTGGTGTTGCCTCCCACCTCCCCTAAAGCAGCAGGCAGCCGGGATGGTGGTGATGGGCCGTGGCAGCAGGCGATGTCCAGCAGGACAAGACCTGGAGCAGGGAGGTGGTGGGGTGTTTTTGGGGGGACGGGGTGGGGGAGAGGTGGTTGGAGGGTAGGTTCCCCTGCCATGCTGTGCACTGCAGGGCTGGGGAGGGGAGCAGGCAGCGAGCTGCTGCTTGCTGAGTTGTCTTTTCCCCTTTCTGCAAACCACATCTGCATTGTTTGGTTTCTGTGTGTGTACGGGGGGGTTCTCTTTATTTTTTCAGTGAGGCTGAGGCAGCTATTTTTGTTCTTGAGTTTCCTGCATTGCTGCTTTACTGAGGTATGTGCTGCTCTTGCAGGTCTGTGGTTGCCTGTCTGTTGCTGTCCTGCTCCAATGGTGCTTCTAAAGCAACAGCTTTCATTCAACCCGGCTCCTCCACATGCAGCTGGCTTTCTGCTCATTTACCCTCATTTGACCACACTTCAGTTAGCCTTGGGCAGAGGTGCTAATGCTAGTTCTGTAAACAGATAATTGCTAATGCTGGAGCAAACAAGCTTCCAAAGCATAGCCCTGGGGCTTCTTAAGACCCACAAAGACCCATTTCATGTGGTCTGGGAAGGGACAGGAGCTGCATCTATCCCATAATTTGCTGCGTAGCCCTCAGGCAAGAGCTTGATTCAGCCACCAGTTGGGCTACGTGGATGGAGATGTGGGAAATGGAGGCTGCTCAGTGAGTTATAGCCCTGAAACTGGGATCAGCGTTGTGCTTAAAGCCTTCAGATCCCCAAGAGTGAGGAAGACCTCCTAGCTGTCCTCTGTGAGGAGCTGCAGTCTGTTCAGTGGACTGCTTAGCCCTGGTCACCTCCTTCAAGAGCTACGACAGTGAGAGGCCAGTCGGACTGTCTGGCTTTGCAAGAGAATTTATCCAAGTTCTTGCCTGTATTCGAAAGTGAAATTGAGCTGCGGCATGACGTGCTGCTGCGCTGCCCTGATGCCACGCGTGTTCGGCATGAACTGGGGTGGTGCTGGTGCTGCCTCTGTGCCTCCCACCTGCTCTCTTGTGCTAGGCAGTAACTTTCCTAAAATCCTGCAGTCTTTCTGCCATTGAATTTGGGAGTCTTGCTTTAATTCTTGTGAAAGAGAAACCTCTGACCCTTTCAAAAGGCAGTTTTCCCCTTCTTGCTCTCTATTTGCGTTATAAACCTGAAGTGCTGCCGTGGGATCTCTTTCATTTCTTTGCCATCCCTTGAGAGCAGTTACCATCTGTTCAGTGTCAGATTTCCTCTGTGGGCATTTCCTGCGGGGTGTTGTGCACAGAGGGCTTCGCCTTCGTGGCGGCCAGTGCTGAGCAGTCTGGAAACGTTCCTCTTGCAAACAGTTTCCCCTGCACCACTTGTGTAGTCCTCCAGATACAGCGAGGCTGGCTGCCGGGACTGGATCTGGCCACGGGCGAGAGCATCCTCTGTGATGCAGGACGTAGCTGACCCCAAGTGAAGGACCAGCACTGAGACCTGAGTGGTAAAGCATCATGCTGTTGGGACCGACCCTGCTGCTTCTTAGCAGTGTGGAAGACTCGTAATAACTGCTATCGGGGACTGGTCAAGCCCAGCTGGAGGTGTTTGCACGCTGAACCTCCCGTGTTACGGCAGTGATTTGCCTCTTGCTCTTTCCTGTGTCTCCTGGAGGTGGGAATGGCCTTGTGGAGTTCACCCGTCTGCTTGGACGGGGCTTGTAGCAGCCTCCAGCTTTAGGATTAGATATTTACTTTCTGCCAATACCTGAGTTGTTCTAACTGTTAATTTATATTGTCTACAGCAAAGGCTGCATGTGCTTTCAGAAACTGCTATATGGCACTTCAGAACAATAGCTGCTGGCTTGTAGCCAGACCATGACAGAGGTCTCCTGCTTTACACTCCCCTTCCAGGCATGTCCTAAGGATTCACTAAACGTTGAACTGGTGCACATAAATAGTGCAGCCTCTGCCCCAAGACGGTCATGGTTATGCTGACATGGTCTGTGTCAGGGTTGTGATGTTCTGCAGTACCAGGAAACTGTAATGTGAGGCTTGTGTGGCCGAAACCTCAGTAAAATGAGCAAGTAAAACTGCCCTGCTTCCCTCTGACCCTTCACAGTGAAACGGGCACGGTCGTAAAGCAGAGCGTTAGCAGCATTTACTCGGACTAATGTTACCCTGAGGACTGTTTAATGAAAAATTGAAGATATGTTAAGGTCTCTCCAGAAATCAGACATAAACCTTGAATGGCTTTGTCCCCTGGGGAAAAAACCCTCTCTTTCCCCTTTTTTTGATAAAACTGAAGTTAATATATTGAGACTGGGAGAGAAGCCAGTGAGAAATGTGTGTCTGCTGGGGAAGGTGTCAGGCGCAGGTGGGCGTGCACAGTGAGAAATACCATCATCCCAAACGGCTACTGCTAAACCTGCGTGTTGCTGTGTCTGCAGCCCCTGTTGTGCTGCTGCTGCTCACCGCGATGCTCTGGAGCCGGGCAGCGGCACTCGCACCTCCTGGTACTTGCAGGGGGCTGCTGGTCGTGGGTTGGATGGGAGAGGGCGGCCAGCGTGGTCATGGCCCGTAGGAACACTGTGACTAATGGTCTCCCTTCTCCCCCCAGACACTACCCGAAGCAGTCCTTCACCATGGTGGCAGACACTCCCGAGAACCTGCGTCTAAAGCAGCAGAGCGAGCTTCAGAGCCAGGTGAGCACGCGAGCCTCTCCTCGCTGGGAGCCGCTGTACTTTGCCCCATCGCCCTACGTTCTCCCGTACTCCGGTGCTTTCCTACACCCTTGCACAAAGGAGGGAGAGGCGGGTTTGGGGTGTGAGTCCTTCTCAAGTCTCTCCCATCTCAGCTGTGTTTGCTCTTCCCTTCTTCTGTGGCTGCTGTGACCTCCCAGAGGTGGGAAGGGTCCAGCAGACAGTCGGCCACGCTCAGTCCATGCCTTACACCAGTTTCTTTTCCCTGCTCTCACCCAGCAGCATAATCAGGTGAAATGGCAAAGAGCCTCATCTGGACAGGCGTTGACTCTCTAGGCAAGTATTTCAGGTAAACCCAAATCTTGTAGGGCTTGAAAGCTCTGGCAAGCAGAAATAAACAGATAGAAGGGATAACGACTGGCACAGATAAGGATTTCTTTCTCTAGTGGGAAGAGAAGAGCCTGTTTGAGAAGGGTGTTGTCCAGACATGTCCTGTTTTATACCCTGAAGGTGTCCCTGGATCAGCAAAAGTCCCCAGCCTTGATGCATGGCTGTGGGCTGGGTTCTCGCACCAATATCTCCTGATGATGCAGTGGGAACTGCTTGGCTCTTGGTCCCTTGGGTGGGCCAAGGAGCAATCCCTGGTTTCCTTCTCTTATTCCAAAACACTGAGAGCAGAAATGTGAGCATCAATTTTGCAGAGAAGCAGCCAGAAGGGCAAGGAGAGCACAGAAACAGGCAGCTTCGGTGGGTGACCCTTCTTTGCGGGACTTCGCTCTGTTGAGGGGCTGCGTTGAAGCATCTTGAGACGATGCCCTGAACCGTTGTCATGAGCTTCGACGTTGCAGAACTGCAGGCGTGTGCTCAGAGTACGCTGCACTGGAAGAAAATGCATCCAGCGGCAATTTTGGCTTGAGTCAGTGTCTCGCAGAAGAGCACAGGATGTGGCAACTGTTCTGGGAATCTATTTAATTTCTTTTTCCCTTTGAAAAGGGGCAGAAAGACTGCCAGGAGTGTTGTCAGCAAGGCATGTTGGCGCAGCTCAGCGTTGTAGCAGTGTTGGTCCTGGGCAGAGGGAGGACAGCTCAGGGTTTGCTGTAGTGGTGTTTTCAGGGCGAGCAGTCATTTCTCAGGATCAGTGCACTCATCTCCCTGCTGTGCTGTGAAGGATGCTGTGACCTTCCTTCCTTCTCTTTCCCATTAATCCGAGAGTGCCAGGAGCTGAAAAGCAGATTGCCTGGGAATGCATCGAGGAGGAGGGGGAACCTCAGGACCTCATCTGTTAGCAGATAGAGCTGGTGGTGCCCATGCAGCCACCATCGAGTTTTGAAACCTCGCCTGTTGTAAGGTCTCTTCCTTAGAGCAAGTTGCCCAAGAGCTCCCTGGCTTGCACAAGTGCAGCTTGGCTCGAGCTTAGAGCTAGAGCTCAGCCTGGGGCTGGCTTTGTGTTTCCTACAGCCGTTAAGGGGACACAGTTGCTTTTCCATGGTAACAATTGAGATAATGCTGTACCGAGTGGTCTGGAGTTTCCAGCACTGTTCTTACAATGAATTCAGGCTCTTCATTAGTTGTTGCTTATTAAAGGAGACCCTGGGGAGGGAGTGTGCTCTGCTGCCTGGGCTTTTCTGTAGCTGGTTGGGACTTTCAGCTCCTCACGGTGTATGGGAGGTGGCTGGAGGCAAAGCCAACTGCCTTGCAGGGGATGGGGTGTCTTTATTCTTTCAAGCCTGCACCTCCAGAAGTTGGTCGCTGCAACTCAAATGCCAGCAGGACCTCCATCCCTGGGAGACAAGCAGCCATGCCCAGCTCGTGGTGGTCTCCTGCACCTTGAGGGCTGGAGCTGGGATAGCACAGAGCCTTCTGTGCTCTTGGTTGCACGTGAACGTGTCAGAAGAGGGGCTGGGGTGCAGGCAGGGTCTTCCAGTCTGCCAGGCACCAGCACCTCACCTTTTCACTGCTGGTTTCTGTTCTATGGTTTCACACCAGGATGACCTGTAAAGTAGGACTTCTCTGAGTGGGAGGGAGAAGAGGCTGCTGGGGGTGTGTGAGAGGGGCTGGCGAGGGATGCAGGAGCGGTGCGAGGGAGGTGGCACAGCTGAACCAGGTGGAAACTGCCAGGCTGAAGTGCCCAGAGCCCTGGAGAGGATAGATCCTAAACACACTTCAGATAAGATCTTAACTCCTCTCTGCCTTTGTTCTGCCTACAAAGGGAGTCTCCTATTTTCCAAGCACCAAACACTTGTATTTCTTGAAGGGCTCTAGGAAAACACTGGCAGCTGCTCTGGTTTATTGACAGTCCCTTCTTACTAATTGCAGGAGCTGAGCAAACCCCTGGGGACAGGAATAGGTCACTTCAGCCCTTCCAGAGCAGGCAGAAGGGTTCACAGTCTCGCAAATTAACTGGATGAACTGGAGCTGTTAGCTGAGACTGGGAAAGGCTTGTGGAGAAGGGCTCGCTGGCTCCACTTTGGAGGAGGGAGGGCTTCTGCACTGGTATGCCAGTTTGGGTGCCACCTAAAGTGCATCCTGGCTAACGCTGCTGGGCCAGGCAGAGCTCTGCACACGGGTCAAGTAGTAAAATCCCATGTGGAGTAAGATCAGGGTTATGCGAGCAGTTGCGTCTTGCCTTCAAGCCTGCGTTTGCCAGCCAAACTCAGCTGTGGCCAAGCCTTTGGTCTTCACTGCGAGGCTTCCCCGAGCATGTGTCCCTCTGGAGAAGCTGTGGCTGGGAACAGCTGGGAGCTGCAGTAGGAGAAGGGAAATTGCTGGGTCTGTGTCCTCTGCAAGGAGGACCAGGGATTTCTAGCTCCCCAGCAGTTTTGCCTGTTTGGAGTAGAGCTCCTGTGGCACTGGAGAGCTGCTGTCCTCATGGATGACCCTGAGGAAGCTAATCCTATATTACTTCCCACCAAAAATACACTCCCTGTCCACCCTGGTGTGACTGGAAAAGCCAGTTGTTCATCGGAGGGTGGGGATGGGGCAGCTGCGTGCTGAGCTGGAGCGGTTTCATGTCGCTCCCGATGCCTCCGCTATTTGTGTCTGCTGAGAAGGCGTCTTCTGTTCCGGTCACTGGTAGATGCTGGATAATGGTGCCTTGTGCGGCTAAATGAGTCTCCAAAGTGACAGCTTTGACACCTGCAGCCTTCTCTTACAGCCCATGTGCGGCAAGAAAATTGCAGGTTCCCGTTCTGTGGCTCCTTTTTCAAATTCTTAAAATGGGTGTTTTTGGGCAAAGCCCTTCCTGCCGGCGGGTGGAGGCTCCCGTGGCGTGGGAGGCAGGTACCTGTCTCTGTCCCTTCTGCAGCCCTGCGCCTGTCCCCTCGGGGAGCTGCTGACAGCGACATTGAGGATGTGGATGCAAGCAGGGTTTAATGCGCTTGAGCTGTGACCCACGAGGGGTTGTAATGTGTGAAGAGCCGTTCCCAGCTCCCTTCGGATAATGCATGAGTTACTGCTGTCCTTATCACGGAGGGAACAATTCCTTTGGGGAAATTAATTGTGAATCCCATTTTACTATTATAATTATGGGATGAGGTGTGGATATGGTGCTGTCTGCATCACTCTGCTCTTTAATACAGTGTGTGGATTAAAGGCAGCTACGAGCCAGAGCGACAGGAGTGGGTATGTGCGTTGGCAGCTATGGCAGGAGTGATGGCTCCCTACAGCCCCTTGCACGGCGCTGAGCTGGTTCCCAGCAGTGCTCACGTGCCCTGTGAAAGCACAGCGGGATGTACCGATCTGTGCATTTCTGCCCTTTCTTATCACCCAGGGTCACCTGCACTCGAGTTTCCAAGGGAGCAAAGGCAGCAGGATGCTGGGAGCGTGGCTGGAACAAGGATTCATGCCTCTCTAAGGGCAGCCTTTGCTGCAAGTGGGATTCCTCCAATGCCGGGGGTCGCAGGTCACCTCTCCCCACCCAGCGCTGCCTGCCAGACTCCTGCCTGCACAACCCAGTGCCCATATAAGGGCAGGGAGAAGCTGAAAGGCGCCTTGTCTGAATGCTTCCTCCCTCCTTTCCGGCCTTCTTGCTCAGCCCTGGCGATGGCTGCAGCCTCCTGGGACGTGGCTGCTCCTGTGGAAAAGCCAGGAAGGGCCGTGGATCCTGTTAAATTGCGGTTCCCCTGTGCTGAGCATGGGGACAGTGTCTGCCTGGTTGCCTCCCTTGCTTCCTCCCAGCATCTCTCCGATGCTGGTGCCATGCTCTGATTTCCGCGGCCAGGCGTGCTGGGGTGCAGGAACCCCAGCTAGCTGGGAGCCCCAGCCTTGGACACAGGTTTTAGGTTAGATTTGCCCCCAGGTAGCAGCATCTTCCCCCACGACTCCTGGATTGGGGGCCCCCTGCAGTCAGGCATTGCTATACAGCAGTTTTTTAGGGCCAAGTTCCTGTATCCTGAAAGTTAGAGGGATAAAAAAACAAGGATGATGGAGGGGGGGGTGGGATTTAGGAGGGTAAAAACATGGAACTTATCAAAGGAACCGCTTAGCCTTGTGATTAGCTTCTCGCTTGGTGACTCTGTCTTTCTAGCCTGGATTTCTTTAAAGCTCATCAACTTGGGCATTTGCAGCCGGTGCTGGTGCCCTGTGCCCCTTCCTTGGGGCCGGCTGAGCAGGAGGCTGTGGGATAAACCCTCTTCCTCCGAGCAGCATCTCCAGGCACAATGGTGGGGCCAGCATCCCGCGCCCAGGCTGCGGAGCTCTGAAGGAAAACAGCCTTTATTGAAAGTGAAGCAGATAAAGGACAAACGCAGCCCCTCTGCCCGCCTGTCACTGCGGCTGAGCAAACTGGGGCTGGTGCTTTGCAGGGCAGCTCGTGGGGCTGACTCACCCCCTCCTGATCCCCTGTCTGGGTGCATGTCATAGGTTTTGTGTCACAGCTCTGTTAATATTTGGTTCCTCGTGCCCGATGGTTAACGCCTCAAGGCTGCTCCTTCCTAATTGGTGATGGTCAAGATACATTCTTTAACTGAGCTAGCCAAAGTTTTTTTTTCTCTCTCCCTCTTATTGCTTCAAGCAAAAGGAGACTTCTGCCTTGAAATTGGTCTCTCGTGTTCCTCTGATGTGCTTTGGCATCTTGGTTGTATTAATATCCTCCCAGGGTGATCTCTGCAGCCTGGTTCATCAAGCCTTTGCTTTCTAATGTCACATTGGAGTTAGAAATCTAATGTGACTCATAGATCATACCATCTATCTAAGAGTTTGTGCTACCACTCTCCGCCCCATGGCTGTGAAGAAGATGTAGGGGTTCTGACACGCTTTCAAAGCTTGCATTTCTCCTGGTTTGTAGGATAGAAAAAGGAAATGTTGTGTTTGCAAGCAGAGCACCGAGCTCTGGGTTATCTGCACCACTAACCCATGCAGCCAGCGGTGAGCTCCTGGCAATGCCTGTTGCAGAGCTGATGCCTGGCATCCCCTCCAGCTCTGGACAAAACCCTCCGAGCCACGTGGCCCCTGAGCCAGCAGAGCCTCCTGGCAGGGCTGGCTGAGGGGTGGGATGCACAGAGCTGGCTGAGCCTGCATCCCCTGTGCAAATTGGAAACTGCGGTGTCTCATTTTCCCCTGGAAATCTCTTATTTCCTGTATCATTCTGGACCAAATTGGGGGCAGGACCTGCTCCACGGTCTGCTGCATGCCTGCAGCCCTGGCTGGCTCCAGCGCTGGAGGGGTCTCACCTGGGCACGTCAGTGTGGCCCAGATGCTGCCTGCCCTTGCCTGCTCTGCCAGGTCCCGCGCTGGAGCCAGGCAAGGCCACGGGAGAGCCCAGATGGCAGCAGAGGTGTGTCTTGGCTTCTCCAGAAGATATTATAAAATGTTTGGCAGCCTTTCCTGAAAGGTGTTTCCAGGCCCAGCTGGACGCGCCGTCTGGATGGGAGGCAAATATGTGAGGTCTGAAGGAGTGTCTCTGTAGGAGTGTGTGTTGGGGAGAAACCAGCTTTATCCTGCCTCCCCCGCCATGCTGCCGGTTCTCTGCCTCCGAGCTTTATCTTGGCACGGCACGTGAGTGCGGCGCTGATTTGCAAGCACAGCCCTCATCCTGCGAGCTCTTTCTTTGTGGGGCCAGCCCGGCTTCCCGACGGTCCGTCTGGCAGGCTGCCGTCCGGCTGCAGGACGGCAAGGGTTATGGGAAGCTGCCTGCGCTGGCCAGACATGCTGCTGTCTGGCCCCTGTGCTTGGGTGAGCATTTCCCCGCTCCTGCTTGCAGAGCGATGCATCGGCTGCTCTCCCATCCTGCTCCATCAAAAGTGGCTCCTGCTCTGTGTCTCCCACCGCCGGCACCTCTGCCCGCTGCCTGCAGCCTCCCACCAGCCGGAGGGGGTGAGCATCGGCCCCATCTTGCACGCACAGAGCCAGGCTGCTGTGTCTGTCCGCGCTGGTTGCACAGGGCCCAGAGGTTTAATCTGCTTGCGTGAGAGTCAGTGGTGACCTTTTCATTTTAGTGACAACGTACAACTGTCTGCAGTGCACAAGGCAAGCTCCAGGGAGGTGAATTCCTGGGAAGGGCAGCTTTGGCTGCACATTTGTGGGCTGCAACAGGACAGGACAAAGCCCCTTAAGGCTCTTTCCTCCCCAAATGGGCAGAGGCAGCTCCTGACAGCCATCGATGCAGTGCCAGATCCTTGCAGAGAGGGTGGAGGAGGTCAGGGTGTCTCTCTGCACATTTGCTTCCTCACCCCATGAAAATGGGCTGTCTTTCTGGCTGCTCAGATCTGAAAGTCAGCAAAGCCCACTGTGTTGGGGTGGGCCAGGCAGCTGGGCACTGTTTCCTTCCCTGTTGGAGCCATCAAGTCAGCGGTTGGGCTTCAGCCTTTGCAGAAGCTGCTTCTGCTTCTGGGTCACTTGGGTGGGAGCAACAGTCCTGCGCAGAGCGGGGCCGGCTGGGACCGGGACCAGCAACCCCCAGAGCCGAGGCTGCCGAGGGCTGGGGAGCACATCTGGGCTGTGGCTGCGTGCTGTGTTAGCTCCCTCCTGGGAGAACTGGAAACCCCAGTCATAAAGCTGTGTAGAGCTATACTTAGAAAGGAAAGGAAAAAAGAAAAAGCAAAGAAAACTGGGACTTTTCAGCTCCTGGGTGTGATGGGAAGGGATGCTGATGTCAGTGTCTGGCAAACAGAAATGAGGATGCTTGTGTTTTGCCAGCCTCCACCCTCCCTGCTCTGGTTTCGTTATGGTCTTCCAGGGTGTACTCCTTCCCAGAGGCAGCTAAATGTCCCCTGACGTGGAAATGCTCTTGTATGGGTGTAGCTCATAAAATCCTCGGGGCTCTCAAGCAGGCAGCTTGCCACGGGTCAGCTGCTGCGTGCTACGTGACTTGGGCACACTGGTAGCCCACAGGAAATTCAAAGTAAATCTGAGTTACCCCAACCCCTGCTGAAAGAGAAACTAGATTGGCAGATGCATAGGAAGCCGTTTGTGTGTTTCAGCTCTTGGCAATACCCTGTTTTGCTATTACAGGATACATCAGGGGGTCTCCTGAGCAAGGCAGAGGCCCTGTTAGAAAGCTGCTGCATCTCATGAAGTGCATGGGTCTAAATCTGTTTTTTCTTGCTTGAACCCAGATTCGCTACAAGGAGGAGTTTGAGAAGAACAAGGGGAAGGGCTTCAGCGTGGTGGCTGACACCCCAGAGCTGCAGAGAATCAAAAAGACTCAGGATCAGATCAGTAACGTGAGTAGCTTCTAATCTCTGTGTGTGATATTGCCGTGACCTTCCTTCCGCCGGAGGAGGCTGGGGGGGCTCTGCCCGAGCGGACCAGTGCTCTGATGGCTGCTAACAAGCATGTGAGGCTGCAGCATCTTGAGAGCAGTGTTAATTCCCCAAGCCATTCGCCCGGGCAGCTTGCGACCCTCTTGCACCTCTCCTGGCTCCTCCGTGCTGGCAGATGCTGCGGCGGATCCAGAGGGGAATCGGAGTCCTTTGCTCCTCCTGAGGTGCTCGAGTCCACGTGGATTGTGAGAAGCAAGGAGGGGAGCAGCAGAGAGTGGCATTTGGTGGGGGCAGATGTGGACCGGGGGCAGTCCCATCCGTCCCTGGTTGTCACCGTAACCTATAGCGTGGGTGGCACTGCGGGGTCCGGGCTCGCTGGGGCCAGGCCCGCGCTGCTCCCCCTGAGGGACTCCAGTCCCTCTTGTGCTCTCTCTGGCTTGTGTTTGTGTGTGGAAACCCCAGCCAAAGGCACACCTCTTCCTCCTGTCCCTTTACAGCTGTGACTGTCCCTCTGCCAGGCTCCGCTTGCCTTGACCCCTCCTCTGACTCCTGCAAAGCCCTCTCCAGCCATCCGGCTGTCGGGAGTGTTTGCTGCAGCTGCTGCTGTTGTTGGTTTGTTCTGAGGCTGCATGCAGTCCCCAGGGTCCCACCACCTGCTGTCACCAGCCCCGAGGGTAGGACAGGCAGTGTCATCTGCTTTCCTACCTACAGCCCATATCTCACGGTGGCTGCTGCACCAGAGCAGCCTTGCAGGGAGCTCCTCAAGGTCCCTTGGCCACGCACAGCTTCCCTCCCGCCTCGATGCTGAGATGGAGGGGTTCCTGGGGGCTGTGCACAGCAGCACCTCTGTCCTCCCTTGACCTTTTGGAAGGGGAGTTCTGTCCTGCGTCTGCAAGAGACCCAGTTCTTCCATTTCCAAAAACTATATTAAAACCATGCCCAAGTTCAGTGGCAGCTGGCCTGGCAGCTTGTGCTTCACCCAGCAGCCTCCGTCCGTGTCCGGGTGCTGTGGTGCGGTACGTGGCAGACGTGGACGTCTGTGCGTTGTTGCCATGGTGAAGGAGGAGGATGCACTCTTGCACGTATAGCTGCAGCACTGGGTGCGGCAGACGAGGGGTATATCCGTCCCCTGCCCAAACTCAACCCTGTGCTCCCAGGCGTCATGATGCAGGAGCCCGCAGTAGCCTCTGCCTTCAGTAGAATGCAGGGAGTTAATTAACCTTTAGCCGCTAGTGAAAGTCATGTGTGCTCCTGATTGAACGCCCAGGAGCTGTTGTGAAACTCTGGCAGGGCTGGGAAGGCTGGCTTCTCCCTGATCAGGAAACCCACCCCTGGAGCACAGCTTTGCATGAGAAAACTCTTGGGTGTCCGCTCAGCAGGCGGCTTCTGCGAGCTTCTCCCAGCTCTGAGCTCTGCAGTGCCCTGAGCTGGTCTCGACAGCTGAGCCCTGGGCAGTGCTCGGTGGGGGAGAAAAACCCCATGCTCTGGGGTGCTGCTGGGGTGTGAGCCAGGGCCCCTACAGCCCAGGCGATGCGAGATGTGGTGAAAGCCTGTCCCGGAGCTTTTCCATCCTTGGGCATCGCCACCTCGGGGACAAAGCCCCTGGCTTGGGAGCTGCTGTTTGCTTCCCAGGGGTGTCCAGGGGAAGAGGGTTTGGGCTTGCAGGAATGCAGGGAGAGGGAGGACTGTGCCTGCACCCGCAGTGGGAGCTCGCACACACGCAGGAGCTCACACGCATACACAAACATGAGAATGCCCAGCAGGGCGGGAGGAGGTTGTTTATTCCCCCCCTCTTCTGATCCCATTGTGCAGTTCTCTGGCAAGTACTGATCTCTCCTCGGGAGCTGTGGGATGTTATCTGCACACCAAACCCCAGGACAGCAAGGGCTGGGGAATGCTTCCCACTTGGGCAATGGACCTGGCTGGATGATTTTCCCTGGGGACAGCTTCTCAGTGGGGTCTGAGCTGGCAGGAGATGAGCCCAGCTTCCCTGCCATAAAGCAGGGCTGTGGTCTTTGTTACAGAAAGCACCACTCTTTTGAGAGCATTAAATAACATGGCAGAGAGATGAGACCAGCCTGTGTCCCTCTGCTCAGCCCCCTTCACCTTCTCCCAGCCACAGGAGCAGTTTTCAGCAGCTTCCCCATGGGCATCTGTCTGCCAGCCTGGGGTTGCAGTGACCTGTTTAATAAAGATGCAGAAGCAGACCCACTCCCTGCAGAAAGCCTGGCTCAGCAGGCAGCGTTTCACTCCCAAGGTTGCAGCTGGGCAGGCACACGGGCAGCAGAGGGGGCTGCCCAGCATGGCTGTGCTCACTGGGGTGTGAATGCCTCCACAGCACAGAGGTGCCCCAAATCACCCTTGCTGGGGGGTGCCGATACGATCATGCACATGGGGAAACCCTCCTGGCAATGGAGCTGTGCAAAGCCTGAGGCTCTGACCGCTGGGAAACGCTGTCCTGAGGCTGTCCCTGCTCAGGCTCCCGCAGCGGTGGGGGGAGCAGGGTGCTCCCGTCCGGGTGCTCTCCTTCCCAGGAGGGTGGCTCTGCTCCAGGCTCTGCCTCCTGCTTGTGCAGGGAGCCTGCTCTATTGCCCTTCAGTAAATAACTGTTTAACCAGCAGACAAATGGGCTCCAGGTGCTTTCCGATGGCAATGCATTCATTAGTACAAGTGGCTATTAATTTTTACACCCAGGCGGTTAACCCTTCCCTCCTGCCCCCCTCCCTGTGCTGGCTGCGGGGGAAGGCTCAGCCTGATGCAGCTGGTGTGTTTGGTGGTATCTGCTTTGAGTCTCCTTCAGTGAAAAACCCTGAAGCCCTCTAACGCTTCAGTTAAAGAGAAATCCGGGGGTAGATGTTGGAGCGGTACCTCCATGATGCCCGTTGTACCCGGCCGTGGGCTGGGGAGTTGCACACCGAGCTTGGGGCGTGCAGGGGGGGCGCTTCCTAAAGGTGCTTTTGCTCTGCACTCCTCCAGCCTGCGGGCTTGGGAGCCTGGTCTTGAATCTCACCCACGCCTGAAAAAATTGCATGTCCCACCCATAGGACGCTTAAACCTCCTCTTTTCTGTGCCAAACGGGTCTGAGCAAATGTCCCTGGGGAGGTGGGTGGGGAAGAAGCCCCTGGGACTGCTGGGGAGGCTGTGAGATGGCTAATGCTGAGTCCTTTGTGGCAAAAAGAAATGGGCTGGGACGAGGTGAAGGATGTTGCTGGTGCTGAAGGGCTGCTGCCATTGCTGGGGGTCCAGGCTCAGCCTCGTGGCCAGCGCTGCAGAGCTGTCCCAGCTGCGCTCTGACCTCTCTCCTTCCTCTCCTGTCGCTGTAGATAAAATATCATGAAGAGTTCGAGAGGAGCAGGATGGGCCCGAGTCCCAGCGAGGGCGCTGAGCTGGAGCGCAGGAACTCCCAGGAGAGCACCAATTACCGGAGACCCGCAGAGCAGCAGCATCAGCCATCTCATCACGTCCAACCCAGCAACCCAGGTAAGGCGGGGGGGCTGCGGGCATTGCAGCCTGCGCCGGTGCACGGCCCTGCGCTTGCGGGGGGCAGCAGCCGGCTCTTCTTTGCGAAGAGCTTTGCTGCGTCCCCCACGTCCCAGCACCAGCTCCGGCTAATGGACCCATCCTTCTCCCCCAGGCTACCAGCAGCAGCAGCCGCCGTCGTCTCAGTCCTACGGCTACAAGGAGCCCGCGGCACCAGCCTCGACGCAGCGCAACGCTCCTTCTGGAGGTGGGGTGAGTACAGCCCAAGGGCTCACAGCGCCCACCCCAACACCAGCCCCGTTTTCCACCCCTCGAGGGTTAGGGTTTGCTGCACTTGCTCCCCACCCCTGTGCAGGGGGAAGAGCTGTTTTGAAGGGGTTGGTGGGTGTAATGCCGGGTGCCTGGCTTCTGCTTGTCATAGCTGTTGCTGGCACCAGCATCCCTGCGCAGTGCCCGGTCAGAACCTCCTGGATCCAGCACGGCTCTTGCACAGGGCTCGGTGTGGCTTCTTGCCCCAGGACGCCCCCGTGGATGGCAGCTCTGCCCATCTGGAGCAGGGCACGGGAAGCATCCGTGTCCGCTGACCCCTCTCTCCCCACAGAAGCGTTTCCGCGCCGTCTACGATTACAACGCGGCTGACGAAGATGAGGTCTCCTTCCAGGATGGCGACACCATCATCAACGTGCAGCAGATCGATGATGGATGGATGTACGGCACGGTGGAGCGCACGGGTGACACGGGCATGCTCCCCGCCAACTACGTGGAGGCCATCTGAGCCGCGGGAGGGGACGGGGCGCGTGGCTGACAGCCGAGCCCCCAGCCTGCGCCAGCCCCCGTGTGTGTGTGTGTGCGTGCATCTCTCTCTCTGCCCTAGCATCCCTTATCCCGTGTGCTCTGCCGTCGCCCACCGGAGCCGCGTCCTGACATCTCGGTTACTCTGTGTTTCTGCAGCCGCCTCCAGTTTCTCTTGCTAATTTAGCTTTGTTCTAGCTCTGTCGGGACTGAGGGACTGTCTGCAAGGGATGTTGGGGGCTCGAGAGACCAAACCGCCGCAGCTTTCCTTCTTGTCTCCCTCCTCTCTAGCCCTCCCGGGCACTCCAGCATTTCCTGGCCTGGGGAAGCAGCCAGAGTCACTGGGAACCCAGCAAAGGGAGGAGAAGACTATCTGTTAGGACCAAATTCCCCCTGCTCTGGTGGGGACAGGCAGAGGGGCAGCGATGGCTGCGTGGAGGAGGTGGAGGGATGCTCATCCTGAGGGCTGCCCTGGGCTGACGGGAGGGATGGGCTGGCAGCCTCCACCCTGCACCACTCTGGCTCTTCCTGTTGCTTCTCCCAGTTCCTCTGTGCAGCGTTTCCGTTCAGTCTTCGCTCCCTTCAGTCCTCAAAACAGAAAAACATTTGCAGTTCAAATCTTAAACAAAATCTTTCTCCTTGGGATTCAGAGCAGCTGCTCTGGACAGCCCTGGAATCAGCTCTTGCTTCTGCCTTGGGCTCTGGCTGCCTTGTTCTGCCTCCCCGATCCCACTGGGGCTGAGCCGGGACTGTGCTGGTGCAGGTAAAGGAGTAGCCACAGCCTTGCTTTGCTGGAAGCTGCTGCTCCCACTCGAGATGGGCCAGGCTCCCCGGTTCTCTGTGCTGGGGGGGAGCACTGCAACACCGAGACCTCACATCCCCCCTGCAGCTCTGGCTTTCTCTCTTTGAGCCAGGGTCTGGGGGTCCCCTGGGCCCCGTGTGCTGGGGCAGCCTCTTCCTCTCTTGGCAGCGGTTGCTCCCCAAATTCACCCAGAATCTTCCTGCTTTTTTCTTGCTGCTGCTGGGCTTTTGGGACCTTCCTGAGCCCTCCACTCACTGGGTAGATGGTCCTGGGGAGCCGGCAGGATCAGCCCCCATCCCTGTGCCTCTTCTGAGCCATGTGTAAAAGATCCTCCCCCTCTGCCACCGTGCTGGGGACCATCCTGGGTGACTGTCCCCTCTGGCAGCTCGGTCTTGAGTGGCAGAGACAGGGGTTTGGCACCCCGAGCCACCCTGCACCTCTTGTTGGTCCCCAGCAGTGGTGGCTTTTGGGGCCACCGCTGACTTGGGATCGCATCATGGACCAAAATCTCAAAGCACATCCCTGTTGCCTTCTCTTCTGGGCTCCGAAGGTCCTGGAGCTGCACAGGGGCAGGTATAACTGGAAGCGTGTGCGGGGAGGGCAAGAGTGGGACGCTCTTCTCCCAGATCAGAGAAGCCGAACACCGGGGAGTGGTGATGCCTTCGTGCTGCCTCCAGTGCTCCCACTGCCCCGCGCCCGCTCACAGCCCCGGCTCAGCCCGGACCAGAGACTGGGCAGCCAGAGGAGCCCGTCCCCTTGCTGGGCTGTTCGGGGTTTTGGCTGCGCTGCACTACAGGGCCAGGGTGCTTCCGAAGGGAAGCTGCCACCTTTGCTACTCCCAAAGGAAAAGAGGGAATGTAGGGACCAAAGCGGCTGAGTAGACACATTCCTTGGCTCTCTTGGGGGACACGTCCTTGGGGACGGTCTCACGGAGCGGGAGAGGATCCCACTGCCTCGTACTTGCAGTCACCTTTCTCCAAGCACACGGGGCTGCAGGGCTGGTTCATGGACAGTGCCAGGGTTGGAGTTACCGGAGTCAGGGGCTACTGGAGCAAATGCTGTTCTGGCGGGGAGGGGGTTCCTGGCAGGGCAGAGACCTGCCGGGAGGACGTGAGCCACGGAGAGGGGAGTGTTTTGCTCCTGGCTTGTTCCCCAGCCAGCTGCAATAGGAAGGGGGAGAGTGATGGGGACTCCTGGCACCGTCATCACCTCGGGGTGAAAATGGGACCCCAGAAGCAGCCGGATGGGCTTTATGGGATTGAATCCCAGTTGGTGCTAAAGCAAGCAAGCACAAGAGCAGGGGAGAGGGGGCGGCTGGGCAGGGCGGGAGTCCATGTCTCCCTGCTAATCCTCTTCTTAATCACGTTCTTGTCTGGGAGTGGGGGGGGACTATCAATGTGAATAAACCGTTTTTTAATGGACCAAACAACACAGGCAATTACATTTTGGTATATAAACCTTTTTTTAATGCTACCTTGAAACCATTGTCCTAATTCTCCCCTCCCACGCCCTGCCCTTTCTCCCCTGCCATGGGAAACAAATCTCTTACTGCTTGATTTCTGCCTTTTCTCTCAACTTATGCACTTTTTTGCCTTTTTTCATAGCTGAAAAGCACCTAAACCTGTATTTAAAATAAATAAATAAATAAAATAGTTAAAAAAAAAGCTAAATTGTTTCTCATCACATGTAAAATAGACCTCGTCCATCCCAGCTTCCCCAGTTGCATCTCAGTGCTGAGCTTAGAACGTGTTTTCTTCTGGATCCGTCGCTTGATTGGGGTTTGTCCTTGTGTACTCCTTCCCGTCGGGTTGAGCACCCACCAATAAAAAACGCTATTTGGTCTTTTTAACTGAACCATCGAATGGAACAAACCAACCGATTCTTTTCCCAGTTTACTCAAATTAAAAATAAAAGTATAATTTTTACCTGCCGATTGTGCTGGGTTTGATTGCGGTCGCTTTTCTGGCCATTTTCCTGCTCCCTTGGGACACGGTGGGGATCTCAGGTCTGGGGGAGGCTGCCGGAGCCAGTGTCATCTCTGCCTGGCTCCCCTGGGAGTGGGAAACGCTGGCAGCCCTGGGAGTCGGCCTGGGATGCAGCTTCTTGGCTCATCCCTTGCTCTCAGCCTGGCTTGAAGCCAAGAGATGTGCTTGAAGCGTTCGGAGCCCTGCTGCAGCGTGTCCGGCCAATGTGCTGCAGCCACCAGGTACCACAGAGCCCCAGGAAGTCAGCCTCGAAATTCAGCCGTGACCAACATTGGAGAAACCCTCGCAGAGAGTGGGGCGGAGGCGCAGGCGATGCCTCCCCGCTTGCTGCCCGCTTCGGCGTCTTGCTGTTGGAGGCCAAACACGAGTTACAACGTGGGTCTGGGATCTGCTGGGGTTCAGGTGAGCTGGTGGCTGCTCCGGAGACCAGACCCCCCCAGGGAAGTGGTCAGCTTTGCTGTGGGCATCGTAGCGAGGGCACCAGGTCCCAGTTTCACCCGACCTCTCCAGGAACGCAGCACCACGACAGCTGGGTCCCCCCACCCCCAGCCAGCCCTTGTGCTCAGAGAGCAGCTGGCGACGGCTTAGCTTGGCTGCTGCAGTCTCTCAAGGTGGGATTTTCAGCAACTACAGTGTTCAGCAGTGGGAAAAGAAAATCCTGAAGGTGTGTGGAGAAGGATGTTATTTGCATCAACAGTACTAACCAAAAAAATTAAAAGGAAAAAGCTCCATGGCTGTTACTGCTCACTTAAAACTGTATTGCTTTAAACCGGACTGAGGCAGGTGGTGTGACGCTGAAAGCAAAGGGTGCTGCGGTACCCCAGGAGTACCAGGCTCTGAAAGGTGAGAGTTCAGAGCGGTCGTGACAGACCGACATGGCTTTGCAATGGCCAAAGTTCATTCTTGCTTCTTTCCCCATAGGGTGGGCCCTTTCCCAGCTGCAAACGGGGACGGGGGGGAGGTTGCATCACCGTAAGCACCCCCATAAACTGGGCAGCAGTTTGGGTAGGAAGAAGCAGGGGCAAAGCAACCCTCCTGCAGGCAGATGGTGCCTCCTGGGAGCCCTGCTTGCAGGCCTGGGCTGAGCGAGCGCTCCTCCACCCTTGCGAGGCTGAAGCCCTATCTGACCGCCTGTGTTTATCCCTTTATTTTTTGCCTGCCTGCTGGAAAGCGGCTCCATCAGCTCCGGCATCATCTCTCCATCCTGAGCAGAGCGAGCCGTGCTCCGGCTGGGAGGGGAGGACACAGCGGCTGCCTGGCGAGCAACACGGCAGCTCTCTGCCGAGCATCCCCTTTCCACGCGGCGGGGAGCCCGGCAGCCCCTGCCCCACCGGCTCCTCACTCACCATGCTGGATATTTTCATCCTGATGTTTTTTGCCATCATCGGCCTGGTGATCCTCTCCTACATCATTTACATGCTCTAGAACAATGCTGGGGAAGATGCAGCTCAGCATCAGCCTTGCAATTGAAGCATCGTCCAGGTGAGCCGGCTCCTCCTCATCCCACCAGGTTTTAATTTCTGGGAAGAAACATGTCTGGGGAGTGGGGGGAGAGGGCATAGTTTTGTTTTTAATGTCTTTGGCTGCTGCTCCCTCTGCCTGGCCGAGGCAGCCGAGCTGACAGCACCAGTGCAGCTGTTTCCTGCTCAGGGCTGGAAGGAGGGCACCAGGGTTTATTTTATAAATCAGGCCACTCGCCCACTGAAATGTGCACCGGCTATTGTGCAGCTGCTGATTTCTCCCTGCTGGGTTTATCGGGCCCCTTCCCCTTTGGAAAAGCTGCTCTCTGCAGCACGAGCTTGTGGCTTTTGTTTCCATGAGGGAGAGAAATGAAACAGCTTGGGGAGAAGCAAGAAGGGATCCTGATTGCATCATTTTAAAGGAGGCAAAGGCAGGGGGTTCCGGTGCCTCTGCCCCACTCCGTGCGGAGCAAAGCGGGGCCGCTGCCGCTGCCTGTGCTCGCACACGCTGCTGTTCCCGCCCGTCACCATCTCTGGGTCTCCTGCAGCTCTTGGGCCCAGCTCAGACAAGCATCTCCTTTCTCTTCCACAGCCGCCGCCTGGTCCATCTTCCTCAGAGCCTTCTGGAAAAGCATTAACCCTCTGCGAGCAAACGGCTACCCGACACAGAGCAAGGGGTCGGCGCTGGCGTTGCGGAGGGGGCTGAGCAGGCGTGGCCGAGCGGGGTGAAGGAGGGAAATGGGGTGGCAGGGGAGAGGGCGGCGAGGCGACGTCCCGCTGCCGAGATGTGGGTTGTTCCCGGTGACGCACGCGACATCCCGGGGGGATGCGACGGATCCTGCCCCCGCCCGCATGGCTTAGCCCCTTGGGATGAGCGCTTCCGAGGTCGGGCATTTGGGTTTAATTTTAGAAAAGCATTTATATTTTTAATGAAAAATGTTCAAGGAAATTAAATAAAGAGGAATGACAGAGGAGAGTGAACACGTCTGTTGGTGTTGACTCTGCTGAAACGCATCCCTGTGCATCGACTGCAGGGCTGCGGCACACACAGCTCCGGGAGCAAACCCGGCGTCCGCAGAGAGATGCAGGGCACACCGCGAGCCCCGAGAAGGACAAAATAATGGCAAACCATGCCAAGACCCCGCTGTGTCCCCCGGCGTGAGGGACAGCTGCTGCTCCAGGCTCTTCCCAGCGTGGACGGTGCCCAAGCCATGGCTCACCCTCGCTCAGGTCCCCTCTCCAGTGTTCAGGGAAGCTCCGGGAGGTCTCAGTTCATCTCAGCATAGAAAAAGGAACATTTTTAATATGATGGAAATTTCTGTGGGATGGAAAGAACATTTCAGAGCTTAATTTCTCCCAGCTTGGAGAGGTCTGGGAACGTATTTGGGGCATCAGGAGAATTTTTCCTGTCCTTTTATGAAGCCCCGCGTGGATCCCTGTCCTTACGTGGTCAGTCACATGCAATACTGTTTTCAGACTGAGACTTTCATCCTCCTAGAAGAGAAAATTTTCATATACCTGGTCTCTCCCAGGAATTTTTTTTTTTTTTAAGCAATAAACACCTGAAATACCTGTAATGGGAAAAACTGCTCACGTCTCATTAGTTAACCATGGCACCGTCACACGGGTGGGTGCGAGAGAACAGGATCCAGGGAGCGCAGGGGCTGTGCAGGCACTGCTGGGGTACGCTGAAATTGGTTGATAAGACTTTCAGAATATGGTCTTTACAGAAAGAAGAGGGATTTCAGAGTCTGGGAATGCTGGATGCGGTTAGCGTTGCCAGCTGAATACTTGACACTGCAATTTCCTGTTAGTAAAACTCCTGAGAGAAACACAAAGCTGGTGACTTTGCCCCCACAGTGTGTTCCCACTGCACCAGCCTCAGCCTGAGCCACCCAGGGCGGTCCCTCATCGCTGGGCCCTGGAGATGCGGAAAAGCTTCTCTTCACTCTACCACCAAATATAGTCGAAAATCAGAAACGTGAAATATTCTGGGAGGAATTTCTTCAAGCATAAGTCATGTTCTCAATAACCTTCGTGAGTCCGTATCTGATGTCAACATCTGCAGTGATTAAGAGAGAATGAGTAACGAGGAATGCGTGGAATGGAAACTCAGCTGAGTGTGAAACCAGGAACAATCATTTTCTCTTACTCCGAGCGCTCCTCTCCTCTCAGAGGGCCTTACAAACCCCTCAGCTATGCATAACAATCCTGTCCTCCGTGCCCCAAATCAGCCAGCTCCGCGCTGGAAGGTGAAGTGACCCAGCCCAGCAGCTGAAGACTGCAAAGGGATTGAAACCGCCGGGCAGGAGAGGTGTTTGCAGACAGACAAATGGCCACAGCGGACAGGGGTAGCTCTTTAGCAGATGGGATACGGTGCTCCGCAGCTCAGATTGCAGTCAGGGTGCAGCCCTGCTCTGAAAAGGGCTATGCTGGCACAGGGGGAATTTTGCTTCTCGGCCTGGGAGGGTTTTATCGACTGACTCCCCACGGCAGCAGTTAATATTTGGCACCAGAAGAAAAAGCACCGTTTTCTCAAGTACCGCTGTCCCAGCGCCTCGGGCGCACGGTGCTGCCCCGGGGGCTCCCCACCTGGACGCCATTACCCAGTGGTGCTTAATTGCAAGAGCCGATCAGACGGTGATATTGGAAAAAGAGACTGCAAGGCTGGTGTCATTTTCCAGTTCACACAAAACTGGTTTGGGAAGTGCCACTTCGGTGGGTTTGAGCATTGATCCCTTGGGGAGGAAAGTCCTCGCCTGGTGGAAACGCTGGCATACGTTTGAACGCTGCAAAAACTAACGCCGAGCACTTGCTGAGCTATTGTGTGTGTAAGAAAAAGAGCAGTCAATAATAATTGATAATGCCATCGATATTTCACAATTGGCAGCCGCCTAAAACTTGCATTCCTGGAGGATCTGCTGCGAGAGCGAGCTAGTGCCGGCACAGCTGACATTTCATCTTTGTCGACCGCTGCCAGTGAATCAAAGAACTTACTTTTCCTGTGTGGCTGTGCTCACATAATGGCATCCGTTGTGATGGGCTGTCACTTATTGCTGCTGTGTCCCGGGTGATGAGACAGGCACTGGCAGAGAACCTGCGCCGGCCCTGCGGGGCTTTGTGTCGCAGCACGGCGAAGCAGCGTTACACACCAGTGATACAACAGTCCGAGACGCCGCCGCGGTTCAAGGCTCCGCTCCATTATTCTGGATTCCATCTATTGGGATCGTTTACTGGTAGCGATTCCTGCGTATAAAGGGAGGGAACGGCAAACGATCTGGGCTGTAGCATTCCGCCTCAGCGGCTTCTTGGCTGCCATCTCCTTGTCGCTGTAACACGGCAAGCCTGTTTTCTCCTCATATTTTGAGTTCATTAGTGATCAGTTTGGAGGCATTCCATTCGCCGACTACATTTCAGCCAAAGACTCTTGCATTTTGCTTACTTCAGGCATAATAGTTGCAGCACAGTTGTAGTATTGCAGCGTGCTCTTAAATAGAACCTTCAAACAGCAAGAAAAAAGGGATGTTAGAAGCAGACACTCCTCTAGGGAAGGTTTCACCTCTGCCATCTACCGGCACACTGCAAAGACCCTCAGCAAATTTATATCCCGTATCCACCCCCTGAAGTAGTCAAATCCTGTCTGTAATCGTATATTCAACAAATGTCACAAGAATTTTTAACGTGCAAACTTCCAAGCAAATCATTACAGAGCTGTTGTCGGCTCATTACTGATGAAATCAAGTGGGGGCAGCTGAGATAAATTGGTACCATTTAGCTGTTTGCACTAGCTGAAGACCGGCTTTCAAAGCTGAACGTGGGTCCCTGCAGCTAAAATCCGGTCCCGAAGGAACGTGAAAACTTTGGAAAGTGGTTCAGGTGGAGAAGGGTATTTAATAATACGAAGATAACAGCCATGTTGTAAACAATGCACAGTAAAGTAAGTGCTTTTTATTATGCATTACATATTTTTGTTCTGAAGGCAAGATAGCAGAAAATCAAAACCTTTTATAAGAAGCAAACATTTATATACTCTAATGAAACAGTGATCTTAGCCTACGTGCGTTTAACGTGTCTTCAACTTAGCTTGGGCCTATAAAGGCAAACCCACTTCAACAGTGCAGCTGTTACACTGGGCAGGGAGAGGGATTTGAAGTTTCTTCTGCTTGGTGGTTAAAGGCACCTGTAGTTTTGGGGGAAAAAATGGCCTTGCTTGATCAAAGCAGTTACGTTGCTTTCAGGAATCGCCTCTTTCTGCTAAAACTGAGCATACGATCTATGGAGCACTTCTGTCGCAGAACATAGGAGCTGGCGAGAGAGACCCTGGCAAACTGGAAAAGTGTAGCTGTGCTTCTCTAATTACGCCTGTCTCTTTCTCCTCCGATTCCCAAGAGAAAACAAAATTAAAAGATCAAAATGTTTTTGGTTCTGAACTAGGATAACATTCTTCAATTTGTGTATGCACATCAAATATGAAAACCATGTCATTTTTATTGTGTATGCAAACATACACAGTGGGAAAAGAATGCAGTTTATGTTCCCAAACCAGAGGCCCTCAGCCCGCTTCCTCAGCGTGTCTTAACGCAGCCTCAGAGGAGCAAAACGCGCAGACACTTAGAAGTCCCCCAGTACGTTCCATGAGCTCATTCAGCTGGTCTGACATGTATGTCACTAGCTTCTCCCACAGCCACTCCAGCTCTTACTGGAATGGAAATTTAAGAAATAATTGGACACTGCTTTAGAAATGTTTAAAAGAAAAAAAAAAAAATCCAGCAGGAGTAGAGCAAGAGTCTGTAAAATTCAGAGCATCAAACAGTATCGCTGTTGCTTCTCATGGTCAGGTACAGGATTTCTTTATGGAAGTTCGCTTGTGCATTTACAAGGTGAAACAAATTCAAAAAGCTGCTGTCCTCTTCATCACGATCCCCTATCAGGGCAAAGAAAAACATTTGAAAATGATTAGTGAAACTAAATTACTTCTTTGAAGATAAATCTTACCCCTTCGGTGTTTTCAGGAGAGGCTGAATCAGCAGCCTCCGCGTAGATTTATGAGGCATCAGCTCCTGCACCTGATGGCAGGACAGCTGTGAAATAACACAGGAGACTCTCTCCAAAATTCCTTCGCCAGCTCGTCCAAAGACGGACAAGAACAATTGTGCGTTAAGACAAAAATCTGTCCTAACTGAGCTTGCCATCATAATCAGTCTTGAGGTTTTATCAAGGCTGACAAGCTGTGGACAGGGAGCAACTGCAGCTTGTTGAGCTGAACAGGCTGGCTGGCAGCTGCTCGGAGCCACTCTTCAGACGCAGCCCAAAAGGACCTCAGGCCTAATGCTCTGGTGGGACGCGTTTTAAAAGCCTGTTGGTTTCACCATCCGTGGCACTAGGAATCTCTTAGACAAGAAAGACCTGTTAAAATACGTGTCTCTCCCAATTATGACACTTGATTCATTATTTTATGTTACCAAAAAACTTCAGGCACTCCAGAATTGTTCTGTCTGGTGAGGGAGAGAGGGAAGAAGGACAGGCTGTGATGCCACGCTAGCTGTGCTGCCTCGCTCAGTGCTAGCTCCGGATTAACGAGCTCGGCCTGGCTCGCAGACTCGCAGGCTTACCAGACAGTACTGCCTGCAGCATGTCCATGACCATGTGAGCAAAGGTGTTCTCCACACACTGCAGGAAGTTGTTTCTCTCCCCTGGAGTGCCAAAAACTTTGCAGACCTTCTGCATCATTTTTACTGTCCAGTCCATGCAGTACAGGTCCTTCTCACAGACCTGGCGTACACAGGAAATATTAGAAATATGCCTTTTATGATGAGTATGACACTATAAAAGGCAAGATTAAATCTTAGAATTAACTATTGATTCTAATGGATCGGTTGCAGCCATGGCCTGGAAAATTAGGGTTTGTTATGAGGACGTAGAGGTTGTTCTTATTGTCAGCATGGTAAGGGAGGAACTTCTCAACATTTTGTTAGCGGTAATTCTCAAGGCCAGGCTCTCTACCTTGCAGAGATGTGCTGGGCAGGGACCAGGGGGTGGAAGAGTACCGAGTCTTGCTGGACTTAGTCCTGGTTTGTAGGAGCAGATTGGAAACAGCTTTCAAGGCTCAGAAAGCAAATCTGGGGGTAGACAGACAAAAGGCCCCAGCCCGCCCTGTTCAGTAGTACTCACCAAAGCCAGGAAGACCATGAGCCTGGCTAACTCGATGGCTCTTCCGTTCACAGCTTTACTGGCCATGAAAGTGAAGCAAATGTTGTTTCCACTCAGAAGGAGAAGCCGAGCATTGTTCTCCATGAGCCACTCCCGGGGAACAACTTTGTAATAAAAGAGAGAGAATTTTAGTGCTCTTTGAACAAAAAGAAAGGAATGCCCCAAAAACTATTCTGGAAGATGTGAATTTATGAATTGTTGGCTTTGATAGCTAACCAGAATTTGTGAGGGGATACCCTCTGGAATAGAGATGCAGCAATGAAGTCATATAAGGAATTCCTACCAGCAATAGTTAGAGCTCTTCACAATAGCTCCCGTGATGTAATCTCACCCAAAACTATCTTTCAATGTAGCTGTTAACACTGTTCAGCGGAATTTTGGCTTGAACAAGCATTATGTTTTCAGCTTACGCAGCTTGGACAATGTTTCCTTAATAATGGCTAGACAAGACTTGAATTTTAAAGGTCTGCATGGATTCTTAAAATATTTCACAATGGGGAAAGACAGCCGGAATTTGTAAGCAGTGCTGGGTTTCTCTCATCCCCAGCTACTGCCTGGCTTCCAAGTGTAATGACTTTTCCAGTTACGACACCGCTACTGTAAGGAATATTACAGTTTCCCAAGGCACCTGTGTGTCTGGAACACACTTATTGCCAGATTAGGAGGACACGAGCATATAATCCTACGGATTAATGATAAAGGCAAAACCACACCTGACAGCTCATCCACAAGACTGATAACATCATCTGCTGTCCATTCTCTAGCTTCTGCATCATACAGCAGTTTAACTGCATCTGCTAGACCTTTCAGACTGGTCTCATCTGTTGGTCCTTCTATCATTTTCTGCCAAACCACATGTCCTGAGCAATATATTAATCACAACTGTTATTAAGTGAGAAAGTAAATTTTTTTTTTTTTTAAAAAGGAAGGTGCTAAACTGGGCCTTACATCAGAGTCAGAGGAGGGGAATTCAGGTAACACAACTCAGTCTTTGTGACAGTGAGATTTTTTTTTTTCCCCTCTGTCATTTTAGTAGGGACAGCGGTATCATAGAATCGTAGAACCCCAAATTGGAAGGGACCTCAAGGATCATCGGGTCCAACCCTTCGTGGGAAAAGCACGCTCTTGCTTGGTAGTTGCAGCATGAATCAAAGGGCGATTTAAAGAAGCCCAGGTCTGAGAATTAAGTGAGAAAGCATGCTTTTCTTCAGGGAAAAGGGTGCTTCTTTGAGGTGATTCAAGCTAACTCTACCCAAATCAGGGGAGAATAGAGCAACAGAGGTGCAATTTCTTCACCTGAATTGTAATTTTTTTTATATACATAGGGATGTATATATATGTACACACATATATATCATTTATGTGTTTTACATATGTTAGTGAGGTCTGGTTAAGCAGAAGGATTTTTTTCTAGGCAATACGATTACATTTTATTTTACATAAAGCTTGGGTTTCAGAAACGCTGCATCCTGCAAGGAAATCTCATTCTCAGGGAACAAACTTTGAAAATTAACCCCCCAAACTACTCGCCATCGAGAGAGGACACTGGCCCAAAGATGATATATAGCAGGCGGGCTTGATTGACCATGGGCCATGGCTTTAAAATACGAGTCAACCAAAACGCAGAATCGCTTCGATGAATCCAGTGGTTCAACAAGACGCTTCGACAGTATAACCTTATCCGCAGCTCTAGCTTTCGAGCACTTCCTGGGATAAAAGAACGTAGATATTATAAATCCATTAAGCCTCGCACAATACAGATGATCACTTTTTTTATAGGAAGAGAAAGAAGGATTTTCTTAAAGCTGTCCAAGAACATCTAGGGGGATTTAACCAAATTCTCAGCTGTTACTTCCCGAGTCTGGCTCTTTTGGATACGTTGCACTACTTCAGGCCATAGAATCTATCTATGCACCCTCTGGTACTCTTCTGCAGTAACTCATGCATGTCTTCAAGGGCTCTCAGCTATGTTTTTTGGTTTCTGTTTTTTGGTGTCAGTAAGTGGAAGTAGGAGGAAGTGTGTATCTGGCTGTGTATAAAGCGTTCCGCAGAAATACCCAGTTCTGCACTGGGTAACATGAGAATTTCTTGAGAGGCATGTGCCATGACAGCATTGTGTTTCAGAAGTTATTAAACCTAACTTTTTACTGCCTCACTTTATTTCTGTGTTGGTTCCTTTCCCATCGATTTCACTGGCATCGGTGTACAGTAGGCAAGGTTCAAGTCCACGTTACTGTTTACGTATATGCATAATTTACGCATTGGTTTGACAATGGAATGATTCAAAAATACCTAAACGCCCCTCAAGACAACTCTCTTCACTACAGGATATGTGTCAAAGACAAAAGCACTTATCTTTGCTATTGGTGAAGAAAAAAGTAGCTGTATTCATCTATACGAAGGCCAAGTATTTGCTTTGGAATGCCCACTTCCTGTGTAATACTGGAGCTAACAATGTCAGGAGGGTCAGGAAAGGATTGGTGCTACAAAGCTTAGCTGAGCTGAAACATTCTCAATTCTAGCCGTATTTTGTTTGCAGTAATCAAGATCCATTTTCTGACTTCTCCATGACAGCGTGTTTCGGTTTTGTAGGACTTCTGTCTGCTTTGATGATTACCTGGTTTGCTGCTGACAACTGTCTTTACTTTACGGGGTAAATTGCTCAGCTCACAGAGGAAGTTAAAAACCCGATGACACTCTAGTTCATCCCAGCCTGCTGTTAGGATCTGAAGATTACAAAAGAAAGGGGGTAAAAATGAATAGATTGAGCCATAGATTTAGATTACAATGCCATTTCTCATATTAGATAAATACAATCTGTCCTGCAATTTATCAGAAGAACAGAGAGGGAAGGTGTCATGCCTGGCATGTGGTGCCTGCACAGCATCTCCCTGATGAGCGTAGGGAAACCATTATCTGCTACAGAGGTGCTGTACGTTATGGCAGAGGCTGCACCTAAGCTTAATGCAGCCCAGAATCAAAAGCTGCTAATGGCGTTCCACATTCAGGGTCAAGATCTTATTTTTGAACCCTACGTGGAAAAGTACACAAAGGTATTGGCTATAAAGACAAATGTCCCAGCACAAATAATTATCTGTAACTCTTAACCAGGGAAAGAGTCACTTTTTTTTTTTATCAAATACTTTAATGCTGCATATGTATACAGTACCTGTACGTACAAGTTTCTAAGACTTCAGTGCATTTAAAATGTGCTCAAAAATGCCTGCTCTTCTAAGAGAGGATCTGTTTCTGTATTTTTTTAAACAAATTTACTCTCCAGTAAAGCCTCCATTATGGCAATTCTAACACTTCACAATCAAACATCTCAAGTAGTGTTAAAAAGGTTTGGCGTTTTACTGCGTATTTGCAATCACAGTAGTCATTACAGTAAATAAGCTGTGGATTGCTGAACTAATTCATTTGACACTGATTTTTTTTTTTTTTTTAATTTTAAGCTACCACAAGCTAACAAAAATATTCTGGCATATGATATGTATAGCCATTTACTTTTAAACTAAGCCATTTCTACTCTCGATTTGTGAATTTCAAGCTGTGTAATAAAATGCTTCCCTTCTCCCATGTCATCTTAGATAATAAATCACTAATCAAAATCCAGACTGGTTGGTAGTGAAATCCAGACCAAGGAATTCTCAGGAGTCAGATCAGCACCTTTAGCAACCAGAAAGGAAATCCAGAGAACCGTGTGAATAAATACCTTCCCCTACCCCCCGAGGCTCAAAACCATCTTATAATTCTAAAAAGCTTGCAAAAACACAGGTTAATTTAGAAACTACCTTAATTTTCTTTTTTTTTATTTGTGATACTTGCCTTCTCTCCACAAAGATACTGTACCTGTAAAAATACCCCATAGCACTGTAATCCTAAACAATGCAAAGGACTTGGACAACCATTAAGTTTAAAACAGGAAACCTGCAAAAGCAAAACACTCGTAATTTATCTTAACTGACCATAAGCTAGTCCCTGTGACTGAAAAATTTGCTGTATTACTTGTGCACATCAATACTGACTAGAGAGATTCGGAAGGATTCCCTTCCCTTATTGTAGAAGGAAACAAGTTATAGTACCTACATTACGGCTTAGCTTTACGTTCAAAACGGGGGTCAAATGGGTGTGCAAAAGGAAGGTAAGAAGAGCGACCCTGTTTTCAGGAGAGTGACATTTCTATGAAGAGCTGTGCTCTTCCACTGCAAAACTTCTAGTGGTCCACAAACTGAAGAAAAGTTGAAACCCGCTGATCTTGGAATATGAAATCTCCGTAGAACAGCCTTGTGTTCGATACGCTGGCCTGGGCTTCTCTATTATTATTAAAAAGAGACTGATTTCAAATCAATAAGTCCATTACACAGCAGTAATAAACTCCAGCAAAGGGATAGTAAAAGGCATAATTCAACTAGCAATTGTCTTATAGAAACGGTATTGTAAGTGCAAGGGACAATTCGAAACGCTAGTGAAAGGAATGTGAATTTACCTCCGACAGAATCTTGTGTATATATTTTAGCCTGTCTTTTGTAGGCAGGAGAAGCGTGCATCTTTTAAGCAACAATCCTGTGAACAAAACAAATACGTACATGGCTGTGAGTATACATACATGGCACACACGGCACCGAGTTAGCTTAAGCGTGCACATTGTGTGCGTGCACACGCTAGTGAGAAAAAGCTGCTACTGCGAGGCGAAAAGAGCAGCACAGAATAGAAATCTGTGCTTTGGAGAAGGGGCGTACACTTTTGTAACGGTGACATCTTTTACTAAAGAAATGTTGTCAGGGAGAATCTAGGCTTCCTACGCCATAACTTGTTTATTGTGTTGTTTTAAAGTCCCTGTCAGTCACAGTCGGAGCCCTATTAAAATCCCTATATTGGTTTTAGAATTACAGCTGTTAAAAATATTGGAAATAAATGTTACTTGTTGCACCTCTTTCAACAGTACCCTAGGGAACACTGGTTTTCCCCTTACATCATGGAAAGCCGAGCTTCCAACATTTTTTTCAAGATAGCCACATGCTCTAAAAAGAAAATATTCTGAGCTGTGTTAATGTAAAACATAGCGAAGAGGTAAAATTATTTTCCTATACAGGACTGAAATGGTATGTGTTTAGGATGTCAAAGTCTGGAGTTCATTATAGTGTGGAACAGCTGTTTGTTAAGCAGCATTTTTTTCTACACTACTGATAGAAAATGGGTTAACAGCTTGCTCTTCAAAAACCTTTACCAGAATAAAACATATAGATCTTGTTTGTTAATTAATCAAGAAATCCACAGAAAAGCATGTAATTTTTTGGGGGGGAGGAAACATTTTTTTCCTAAATTGTCAGCCTCCCCAAAATACTTAACTTTTCCAATATCAAAAAGTACTTTATGCACTTACTGTGGTTCTAAATTGACTCTTTCCTTATTTAGAAGTGTGTTAGCATTCCTATGCGACAGACATAATTTATTCATCAGCCTAGGACATGGTCCAAAGCTCAGCCAAGTAAATTTTCTATTGACTAGATTAGACTGTGGAGAGATCTCCCTGAAGAATAGCTGAAATCATTAAGACAGTGTAGCTGCAAATCGGAATACAGCCATCAGGGTGGGGAAAAATTACATTGAGTAAAAGGGTTGAGCAAAAGGTACTGCTCCCGGTTTTGTACAGCAACGCGCCCCGTGCGCAACGGCAGTGCCACGACCATTTCTAACTCAAGTCCATTTTAAACAATGACTGAAATTCTGACCCCATTACAAGTACTGGAAGATTTTACCATGGACTTGAGTGGAGCCAGACCCCTCTGGGTTTAAGTGAGATTTATGTGATGTGTAGGCCCTGCTCAGGGTCTCTGAACAGGAACAAATTTTTCCCATTGAGTCCAGCCTTTCCTGCTGTAAAGTAAATATTGATTTTGCAACGGACCTCTTAACAAAAACGTTCTCTTGAGCCTTCCACTGATGACACAGATATTGCCAATGATCTTCACATTTTGAAGATGTCATGTTTTTACTACTAGGCCTATTCTAGCAATGGGTTCACACCTACATTTAAATAACAAGTTGCCATTTTGCTTGTGGTTACAACAAAGCCCAAACTAATTTTGAGGGTTTTTTTTTTTTTCTTTTTTAAGAATTGTAGGGTTTCAGACTTCATTTTAGAGTAAAACACTGAGATTATTTTAAGATACCTCAAAACCTACATGGATTGCTTAAAATAGGAGGTCTTTGGTCTAAATGACTTTAACAGCATTCCTTTACCTTGTGTATGCCTGTCTTTAATGTAAGTTGAAACCATACTTATAATTCTGCATCTAACCATGGCATCATTTTATTTCTCTGTCAAATAAACAAATTGATATGGATGAAATTAGGATTTAATTTAATTTACCTCTCTGATAGAAGAACACTGATAGTGGGTGGGTGAAGAAAATTTTCAGTGTTCAAGACGTGTAAGAAATGCTTCATTTCTGAGTGTGAGGCTGAATGACTTGGAATCAATGTGTTTTAAAGATTAACAGAAAAGTTAAAAAGCGAACAATTTTGAATTTAAGGATGTACAGCGCTCCTCATTACCATCGAACCCAGGTTACTTTGAACTAGATTTCTCTTACGCTATGCCAAAAGGGGTCTGAGCAGCTGAAAGAAGGAACAAGTGAATCACCAGAAAGGGTTTGGTTAGCAGGCAGTATACCACGACAGCAAAAGTGCTGACATTTTCACATTGCCCTTAAGCTGAGAGTGAGAGGAAAATGTATTCTTCAGGCCCATTTCAGTCTTTGAACTCCAACAGAAAGCTGCCAAAGAGAACGCTAGTCGCTGACAACTGTGATAACATTTTTGTGATGAGCTTACTTCTCTTCTAAGAAGCGGAATGTGATCTGCAATACATCTCAAGTAGACTATCAAGCAGGCTTTCTGATGGCAACTGTTGTTGGTCACTTTAGAATTAAGCTGGGTTTAAGTGCTGCAGCTACATTTCCCAGACTGAGGAATGCGAGCAACTCCAGAGTGATACATGAAGGCAGTCTGAACAGCCAAATTCCTTCGGCTAGTGTGGGGCCTGGGAGTCTTGGTTTCTGCGGCAGTTTCCAGTGGTGGTGTCCAAACAAACTAAATTTGGAAACACCTACTACTGAGAACTGATCCTCTGCCCAGACCCTGCTTGCCATTTAATATGAAAAAATAAACATAGAGGAGGCAGAACATACATTATTTTTTCCATAACTAAGAGGTTTTGGAATCATTTCAGGTAATTCCTCCCACCTCACCCTGCCAGTTAATGGCATTTGAGTGGGCTATTTGGCATGGGGAGGAACTTCACTTTCAGAGGGAGCTGCGCAAATGATTTGGGTCATATCCTCAGCATTTTACCGATCGATGCGTATAACAGAAGAAACCTTTTAAGTGAGTTTAGTTCTCCTCTAATTGTTACCATTTGCATTAAAAGATCACCTAGAGATTTGTAGTGCTCTAAAATATAGGATCCTTCTCTCTTGCCGGGTAGCTCAAGGTTATGAAAGTCTTGCAGTAAGAGCCTTCGGTTTCCTGATGGGGTTGAGATGTAATTAATAAGGCGGTTGCTGATGGTTTTCGACACCATGCTCAGCATGCTGATATCCTTCACTGAAAAAGCAAACCCCGGTACACTTGTAACTTTTTACTGCAAAAAAAATGCTGATTACTAGTCAATAGCTTTATCTTACTTCAAAAACAGGCCAAGAAATAAGATTTACAAATGAAAAAAAATTAAATTACTGTTTATTGCCTTTGCCAACAAACTGTAATAATTAGAAATGGCTAGACCTAAGGAATACTTTTCACACATAATAGGCAAAACCCACTTCAAATAGTTTGTAATTATCATTTGAATTTTGGTCATTTGGTTCTTCATACATAAAAGCTGACAATTCAGAGAATAAGTCACATAAAATGACTTCAACTAGCTGAAAGTTAAAATATCTTAAATAATAATGGCTTCTTCTAAATGGAAAACTTTTGTGGTAATTTTCAGATATTGGAAGTAATACCTTTCTTCTCAGATTCTCACCTGAAAGATAATTCAATACCATTTGAAAGATCTCTAATGGAAGTGTTTTAAAATATCCGAGTGCTGACAGAGATCGGGAATCTGTGTCCAAGACATTGCAGTGCTGTCTGGAGCGACGGTTACTGCGTCTGTATTTCTGGTAAGGAATCAAGGTGTAGCTGGTCCCTGCCGTGGATGTCATTGTTCTGTTAGTCCCATAAACTTAACCTGGAGAGAAAATATGAAGGTCCTATTTTCAGAGGAGGAAAATACTATATCCAAAATTAGGCCAAGAGGAAATCGTTCCATTGTAGACACAGCGATGGAGTGTGAAAATCTCATATATGTAGGATAGATTTTTGTTCCAATTCAGTGCAATGACATGCAATTTACTAAATAATTTTCTAATTCCATGTCTCAGAGAATGGCATATTCAGCTCATCTTAGAGGAGGAAAATATAAAAGCACTGAGGGACAGCATATGAGTGGGACATTGGGAAGTTAGGAAAATAGTTCTAAAAGGAAACTCTTGAGGAAATATATGTGATGGTACAAGCTACAGTAATTAACAACACCCTTTTACCTTGCTAAACTAATTATTCAACAGAATATGAAAAAGTTATAGGGATGTTTTGAAATGATTGTCACGTTACTTGATTCCTTTAGAGTGATAACTACTTGCATCCTTGCAAACGACCAAAAAAAGATTAAATGTAACAAAGTGATGCTTCAAACCATTTTTCCTGCAGCATTTAAGTTGATACATGGCTTAATTTCATATACTGACTGTACATGTGATACACAAATAAATGATACAGTATTGCTATGTGAAAGAATTCAGTGACCCAGGTTTCCCAGAATCATGAGGGTCTGAAAAGTAATGAGCTTTAAAAAGATCAATAAATATGTTCTTCTGATTTGCCTTCTGGTTAGGCACACTTCACGTTGTCAGGCAACAATGAGTTAGTGACTCGCTACCTCTTAAAAACATTTTTTTTAACTGAGATTTTTCACTCCATTTCTCAATTCCAGCAGCTGAGGCTTCAGGGAAATTGCCAAAGAGAATGAGTGCTGCGGCATAATTACAAGAGCTGGCAGCAATGGTAGTAACATAACTGGAGCCCGTCCAAGCTGCAGTGCAACATCCCAGTTACCATCAGTGGGAAATACGCTCAGAGAATAGACCTCATTGTTTCAATGATTAAAAATTTACAAAAATTACAGAAAACAAGTTCCAAACATCCTTCATATTTATTACGAAAGCAGGCAAGCCAGACCTCTCTAATATGCCACTGAGCAAAATTACCACGTCCACAATGGAAGCACTGTTTGTACTGACAACTGAAAGAATATGGGGCATTTCGTTAAAAGCATTACGAAGGGGTTTGGCTGACTTGTGCTTG
This sequence comes from Morus bassanus, assembly GCA_031468815.1. Lineage (NCBI taxonomy): Eukaryota > Metazoa > Chordata > Aves > Suliformes > Sulidae > Morus > Morus bassanus. The sequence continues at coordinate 6,564,695 of CM062591.1, forward strand.
TGCGCTGGATAGAGTTTGCATTGTACGTTTAAGGAAGTTCTACTTCACTGGAAGCGTCTTTAATTTAGGTATGGTATAATTCTAGCTAGCTAAAGAAGCTTATAGATTAAACTTTCACAAGGCTTACGAGCAAATATAACTGCTCCTAAAATTAGTGTTTCATTAGGCTTTTATGCTGCTCAGGCAAGAGACAGAAAATTGATGTACCACCTTTAAGAGCAATCAAGGAACCACCTATAGATAAACGTAGGGTTATATGAAAAAATGTTTACCTTCTAAAAGCAAAGAAAGCAAAGTCTGAAGTCAGTGGAAATTTTACACACACAACTGTGGATTTAAGACAACTTAAGTTCCTTGTGTACAATACACACAGCAGCCCCACTCCTGTTTATAAATAGGCCACCACTAAACCTCGTTCAAGACAGGCTAAATCTGATACGTATTTCTGATTCATACTTTAGAAATAAAGTTGCAATCCTATGATACTTTCTTTTCCTACCCCGCTCCCCTTACTGTCTTTAGCAGGACTGTACTGTAAGGATTTATAGCATCTTTAAGTGTTTTTTGAAAATCTTACCTTGGGTCTGCAATTGTGTTACATGGAAGAAAAAAATACTTCGCCACAAGGGAGGTTTTCAGAAGTACTCAGCCAATTCCAGTCTGTTTCTGTTCAACTTTATTGAAGTTCAATTGACTACCACTATTTTAATTTGGAGCAGAGCTAGGTAAAATTAATGTAAATAAAAATGAGTACAAGCAGCGAGTTTCAAAGCCAAAGCTTAAGACACTTTACTGAATGCTCCCATTTGCTTCCTCTTGCACTTAACGTGTTTTTTATTTCTTAGGGAGTTCAGCCAGAGCGGGGCAATGGTCTGTGCATCTCCATCTGCTGCTGGGATACCACTTGTTTAGAGAACTGCTTAATCCAGACTGGAAAATTGAAAGGTAAATGTTAAATATTTAACAAGCTAAACTCATAATATTAGCCAAGAAGGGTCATCTTATTTGTTGCTATAAGCTAATTTGTTTACAAGGCAGAAAGCATCAACTTTCAACCCACTCTAGAATGTTTCTCATCCTTAAGCAGTCGCTAAACTCCTGCTAATGGATGCACTTTTGTCCTGATATTCCTCTGAGCCCTGCGTTAGCATTTGGCAAACATTTATTGCAAAAGGTTGTTTACTTTGGAGATTGGTTTGGAACATTTCCGTTTCCCTGCCTGGTCACAAAGAGCATAAAACGAATTGCTTCAAATATTAACTCGACAGGGTTTTTTTTCTTTCTTTTTTTTTTTTTTTTAAATTTTCTCTTTTTCCTTGTCAGCGCAAATAAAAACGTATAAGCTCAAATGAGGGATGACAAACCTTAGAGCACCAAGCACAGCCATGGAGTTACATTAGTACTTGTTACCCCCTGGCCTACACCGACAGTTTACAAAAAACATATTTTTATTTATGCTAAAGGCTCTCCACCAGATTGGTAGTGCAAACCAGTTCTGTAAGCATCTAAACTGGTGAATAACGGTGAGTAGAAAGCACAGCTCAGGGAATCCTGACCCTGCTGCTGATGGCGACCGGGATCTCTGTTGTGAGGAAGGGCTCGTCCGTCCCTTTCGGGGTCTGGTTGGGGGGGAAACGCCAGCACCTGCTTTTTTTCCTCAGCCCAGGCTGGGTTTACTCCTCAGACTGCAGTATTTGAGGGAGTGGGTTATATTTGGCCTTTTACCTGCGCTTTTGGGTCGGATTTAGCCGGGATATGACCTTTAGGCCAAACGACTGGCTAGGCCGCGTTCTCCTCCACCCCCCGCAGCCCCTCTCCCCCACCGCCCACCAAAATCCAGGCTAGGGGGCTGAAAATGGGGACCTGCGCCCCCGAAACTACACACAGGTAATGGAGAGGGTCTCGCAGTCGATGCCTCCTTACAGACAACACCTTATGAGCTCTTTTTTACCTCAGGAAAATTCCCTCCCTACAAACGACCCCAGCCCGGGCAGGGCGCAGGCCAGGCTGCCTCTGAGGGGAGCAGCAGGGGAACGGGGTGTGTGGGGCCCCACTGCCTCTGGTGAGCACCACACCCCGTGTCCCTGGGGGGACAAAATAAAAAGAAAAATACATTAAAAAAAAAAATATTCAAAATTCATTTTTAAAAAGCATTATTTCCGTCAAATCTACCTACCGGGGTTAAGCAGGGGGGTCTGGGGATAGTAATATAGACAGGTGCACACAGGCAGGCACACCTGTGTTTGTGTATTTTACTCAGGAGTAGAATGTTTGCAAACAAACATGGAAAAAAACAGTTCAGTTTCAGGGCGGTGGTTGCGAAGGGGGCCAATGGCGCCCATGTACGTGTTGGAGGGAAGAATCACAGAATCATTAAGGTTGGAAAAGACCTCTAAGATCCCCAAGCCCAACCGCCAACCCAACACCCCCAGGCCTCCTACACCATGTCCCCAAGTGCCACGGCTACACGTGTTTTGAACACCCGCAGGGATGGTGACTCCACCACCGCTCTGGGCAGCCTGGTCCATGCCCGAGCACTCTTGCAGTGAAGACATTTCCTGATATCCAATCTAAAAGAAATTGCTACAGGCAACAGAAGTGTTTTATTCCGGCAGTGTTTCATTAGTATGATTAATAATTCCGCTTTTTTCCCGCTTTTGTGCTAATTCGTTTGTAAAAATTATTTTCCCGCCTTTTCGCCCGCTGCCCCTCTCAGCGCTGGGGGGGGAAGGGAGGGCCTTGCGCACGGCTTTCCCGCCCTCTTGTCCCCGCCCTCCTGTTGAATATTTAATCACCTCCCCGCCCCTCCCCGTGACGTCCGCCCGCGGGGGAAGCGCGGCCCTGCCTCTCAGGAGCCCGGCGTGGCCCCACCCCCTCATGAATAATTACGGCCCGGCCGGTGGGCGGGGCGCCGCGGGGAGCGTCGCTCCGGGCCGCGGGAGCGGCAGGTGGGCTCCGCAGGTTGCTGCCGTGAGCCGACGTCACCGCGCGGCCGGCCTGCGTCATAGCGCAGCCCCCACGGCCTTGCAAAGCCGTTCCTGTCGGAAAGCAGGCCCGCCAAACCCCATCTTCAATCTGCTTCAATCACGGGACCGTGACCCCAAGCAACGGTGCTGGGCCCCGGCGTTTGCGAACGTCGGAGCAGAAGTTGGCCGCGTAGCTCCGCGCGGCTCCCGCAGCGTGGTGCCGCGGGACGAGCTGACACAGGGACCGGTGAAGCCTGCACACAAATTAATTACGCTGCAGCGCAAAGATGTCACGACACTAAGGCGGCGTGCCGTAACGTATGTCTTGGAGCAAAGCTGGAGCGTTGTAAAACAAAAACGTGGCGCAATACCAGCTGCAAACGTTGTTCGCCGAGGCTGTGCTCTAACAAGTAGTTACAAATGGCCGTGCAGCCGTTACACGCTATTGCCTTATACTGTAAAATAGTATTGTTCCACGGCGCTGGGGTCTCGGGAAAACCACGGCAAGCTGCCGTTCTTTGTTAGAGCAGTCAACAGTTCGTATTCACCAACGAACCGGTTTTTAAAATAACCATTTCTTTTCACAAATTCTGCTTCCGAAGTAGCTGACTGTAAATAACTAGTTCTCTTGGGGATAGTTACCAAACCTCACCGTAGAAGTTTCCTTGCTGCTCCGAAGGCAGTTCCCATACGATGGCAGCAGAGGGCTGCAGCTGGTTTGAAGGCCTTCTCCCCAGTAGGTTTTTTTCCCTAAAGACAGTTGTTTGTTTTGGGTTTTTCTCTGGAACTTTATTGAAGGAACAACTTTCATTAGCGAAACTGAAATAGTAACAAAACAAAAATCAACTCTGAAAACGGCATTGTCTGATAACTGCTGCTTAAATTAATGACGAGAGTGGGAATGCCGTGACGATGTAACCGTGATTGCAGTATTTTTGCTGAAAAGGTAAATTAGGCAATTGTGCAAAAATAATGTGCCCCCAAGGCATTTCTGCGTAGTCTGACTGTACAGTTGAGCCGCACCAGCTAGGCAGAGCCCAAAGACTTGCCTTCTCCCTGTTTCTTTTTCCATCCGGGAGACAGCTAGCAGCGCCTGGCTAAATGTCTCTTCATGCAATTGCATTTTACCCCCGTAAATCCTTCAGCAATTCTGTTGCACGCAGTAAGGTATCATTCTCCTCATCCCCATCGCAGTTTTGCTGGTTTGCACCTCTGCGTTCCACCACAAGAGTTGCATTTCAGGAATGCCAGAATAAAGACTTTCAGACTGCCATACTTGTTCATTTAAGCCAATATCAATGTTTCTAGTAGTTACCAGACACCGTTGCTTGGGGAAAGAATATAAAAAATGGGGTATATGGAGTATCCTTCTTCTGGTAGAGCTTTCTGGAGCCTGACAGCGATTTAAGGGTTTCCCGAGTCTGAAGCTACATCCAGGTTCCCATGTTTAATATGCAGCAGTGGAGCTACATAAATATGTCTAACTACATAGTGATTGGCATAATTAACGATAGCAACAGTGACACCGAGTTCTGCAATTTAATTGCGTCGTGGGGTAAAAGTATTATCTTGTGTTTGTTTTAAATTGGTTGAATGAGTCACAGGGTTGGTTTTGGTTTTTTTTTTCCGTTTGAGGCTCTCTAATCTAGCCAATGTTTGTAAACTGTTTTGAGATGACAGGATGAAAGCTAATAAGAAAAAAAAATACAATTGAGTCGTTATAAACTACGGTGATGGATCTGCTAGAGTGCTAACTGCTTATTCTATGCATGAGTGGCCTTGTCTTGTGTACCTAATTTACCTTTGCCCTGCCTACACTGAACGTGCGAGCAACATTTTGTAACTCTGGTAAAAATACCCGTTGTGTCTCTGGTGCTCTGCTACTGTCAGCGGCAGAAGCGGTGGCAACATCTAAATGACAACAGCGGGACTGCGATGGAGCCAGCTTCTCAAATACCTAGGGTTTAGACGGCAGACAGTTGCTAGTGGGATTTTTCCAAAGAGCCCAAGCACGTTAGGCATCTAAAACCCATCGGAAGCTAGGAGGTAGCCGTAAACGCGCTGAAGCTGTGTTTAAGCATGTCATTAAATTCCTCTGCAACGGCCGCTTAGGCAAGATCTAAATCTTTGGTGCTATTAAACCAGCACAGTTTCCAGTCGTTATTTCAGTAATCACATGCATGATTTTCAGGAAAAACATGGGAGAGCCCTGCGATAGGAGCAGCACCTATATTTAATTTAGAGCTAGGTGCAAATAGGAAATAAGAGCGGTTAGATAGGGATACTCTAACAGACAAGCGAGGAAGCTTTTGTGCGTCGGGGTGAGGAACTGGAGAAGCCCCTGGAGGCCTCTTCCAGCCCGAATGATTCCAGGGTCAGGGAAGGGGCTCTGCAGGCTGTCATGCCTGGACAAATTGCATCTGGTTTTGCAAGGGAAGGACTGTGTCTCGCTCCCCTCCATCCTGCTCAAGCGAGCCTTTTGCATTTTTGACTCTGGGGGCAGGAGGTGTGTGCCAAGCCAGTATGTCCAGCCTTTCAAAACTGGCCTTATATATTTCTTATTTAAGGTGTTCTTTTTACCTTTATCTTAGAATAGGCATTCTTCACGTCTTCAGATGTTCCCTACCACCACAAGGACTAGATGTAAATAACTAGAAAGCTACTGAGCAGCAGGCAGAAAGCTGGCATTCTTTTGCGGTTTCTTGAATTGAGCTGGGGCGTTAAAAGAAAACACCAAATGTGGTGGGAGGCACAAGAGAATGCTGAAAAAATTGCACCACTAGAACCAGCACTAATAAGAACAACATCTAGTGCGCTATAAACATTACAAAATGGAAATAATAATAATAAACCGCAGAAGAAAGACGTAATGCTTCCAAGCATTTGTGTCACTTCATATGCAGTCTTAAGCAGCAAGATTTCTTCAGTACTTACTCTGTTTAAATCAAATTTTTCCTCATTTGCCAAATGTTTATCCTCTCCCGAGGTTTCACTGAAACTCTGAAATGTTATTAAGGAGCTTAGATGCAGCCTTTCATTTATACTTGAAGAAAGGAGTTTAAGGCTTGTTACAAAATGATAAAAGTAGACCATTAGTGGGGGATTGTTGACTCATCCAGCCCAGGCTCTGCTGTGCATCATGCATAGCATAGGGGCAGGAATGTACACATCCAACGTCCTGGCCCAGACCTCGGAAACGGTTTGATCTGCTGAGAAGCTGATCAGAATTTTGATAACGCAAAGTCCAATTTTCAGGCTGCTTGCGGAACTGTACAGCGATACAGATGAGATGCAGCTGGAGGAATTACAAAAAAAAAAAAGATAATGGAAAATTTAGCAAAAAATAGGTAAATGGGAAAAATTAAGAAGTAATCATTTAATATGTTCCATGCACTGAAGGACTGAGATTAATCCATGGCCTGGCTGCTCTGATCCTCACTGCAGTTCTGTGATGCTGCATCATCCCGGGCCTCACTGCAATATCAAAACAAACGGGCATCCTGTTGAAACTCAGGACTGCAGAAACCTGTGGCAGGATCTTTGCTAATACACAGAATTTCCAGATGTCCTCATTCCTCTTAGGATCACAAGTGTCTTGGTTTGGGGCATGTGGGGCAGAAGCAGATTTAATGCCAGGATTTGCCATTTTCTCCTTGATTTTTCCACCTCATTTTGGACAGTGATCACAGCTGAGACCAATTAACAACGCTCTTGTTCTCCTACCATGCCTTTCAACCAAGGATCTTCAAACGCTTTGTGTGCATTAAATCACAGAGCTGCGTAACGTGCCCTGTGGAGGTAAGCCTTATCTGAACATGCTGAAGCAGGGGGAGCTGAGGGACTTCCTCAAGGTTGTTTGCAAGATACCAGAGGCAGAATCCAGCGTTCTGACTCTTGCTTCCCGCTCTGACGGTGGCATTAAACGTTTGGATGGAGGAAATGTAAGACTGAAAGAGGCAAGGCAAGGAAGCGTGTGGATGAGGTGGATGCAAAGGTAGTACAGGTTTGCGCCCTGTGGATGTTTTTCATCCTTCAACAGACACTAAAGCTTTACCTCCCATCAGTCTCGTTCCTCTGCAGTTGCCAAATCCTAGCTGAGGATCTGGCCTTTAGGTTTTTCCAGTCTGCTCCTTCCTCATAAATATTCCTTATATTTTTCCTGCCTTCAACTTTTCTCCATCATCCAGTTTTGCAGAGAAATAGAGACCAGCACAAAATAAGAAGTGGATAACTAAGAATTCATTAGCATCTCAAATCAAGTTCCTCTGGTTTTCTGAAGAGCTGAGCAAACCTGTCAGAGTGTAACTGGTGCTCTTCCTTTCTGCTTCTTTTTAAGATGCAATGTTCAGCCCTAAACAGATGGGAACCTGTCAGCACAACATGGAGATAATTACCCGTTTGAGCCATGGGAAGCTTCATAACAGATAGGAAGTTATTGCAGCCAATGCCACTCTGCTTTATGATCTTATCGGTTTTCTTAGGCTGAGCATATTGGTAGGCCCTATTATTCCTTTGAAGAAACACCAAGAAAAGCCTTCTTTCCATAGGAAGGCAAATTCTCTTCAAAGTTGCAGGGCAACTCTGCAGAAGCCAAGGCGGCTCTCCTGTCTGGGGAGGGAAAATAACCTGGTGTGCAATAGAGGCAGGGAAATATCAAGAAAGTGGGATAAAAAAGGGGTAGCATAAATGTTAAAGAAATTAACCTCATGATTGCTTCAAGCTTCTGTCTTACTCCTCACTGCCGTGCGTTGAGCAGTCTTGTGTTCCCAGTGCCAAAGCTTGTGGCACAGGCTGTTTCTTGGAGATTCACGTACAAACTTGTGCGTCTCTATTGCTGTCAGACACCTCCGGGCATCACTTACTTGCTTTGCCAACAGCGGGAGCTATCATAGATCTTCATTTCTTTGTGGACAGTCAGGCATGTCAAGTTATCCCCACCTCTGTCAGCCAGCGATGGGGGAAGGGGTGAAGGAGCTGAGAGTCTCACCGTGGGTTTTCTTACTATTCTGTAGGTCTGCAGGCTGGCAGAGTTAAAAATTCCTTCCGCAGCAAAGCGGAGTCATCAAAATAACCCTCAAGAGCAGGCACCAGGAAGCCAGGAGGAACTTGCACACAGCTTGTCACAGAACATGAAACCCACTATTATTCTTAAAAGAGTAGCAAACCCGCTCTTTTCAGTACTTAAAAAAACCATCTATAAAAGGCTTTCTTTTTTCTTTATCACAGCAATCCCAAAATTTTATTAGTTATATATTTTGTGCGGAGGAAAAGGGCTTTGCATGCATTCTGCCAGCACATGCTGAAGTTTTTGTCAGGTTTTAAAAAAGTAACAAAACCACCTGTCAATTTGTATAACTTTAGTTCAAATTGAGGAGGGAATCAACAAAATTTAGCTCAGTTTTCCTGCGAAAAGGGAAAATTGCTGCCTGCTCTGACCTACTTGCTAAACAATCAGGATTTGTTGTGTAAAAAGGAAAGGAGGAGAAAAATAAACGCCAGCCTTCGGAAAATTTTCAGTATGTGAATTGGGCTCACAGGTTCTTCCTCATCCTTTTGTAATGAGAAAATTGTGGGAGGAGATGAAGGTTATTGCAGAGATCCTCTCTTGGTAGCTGAATGGAAATGTGCAGGTGTTTTCTGCTTCCTTAGATCCAGCCTGGTAGTCGAGCCTTTTTTGGGAGCTGTGCTGATAATTATCACACTACAGGATGCCACCCTCTAATCTTCCCCTATCTTCTCTTTGAGAGAGTTAGTGGGGAGCTTGAGATAGCAATTTGTGGTGGCAGAAACATCGCTTGAGCCATTTGAAACCCAACTGGCAGAAGCAAGGGTGGAAAGTACCTCTGCAGGGGTCGGTGAGGCAGGCAACTGCCTACGGGTGTCGGTGGCACCGTCACTGCAATTTTAGCATGGCCTTTGGCTTAGTAATTTTATAATTCAGTCTGATTAAGGGATGAAAAGAAAAGAGTTATGCTGTAAGTTTTCTGTGGAACTACCTGCCTGAAATACCAATAGCCCTTGCTGCAGGCGCCAGCTGAATTTTGTCCTGGCAAGCACCCAGCAGGTTCATCCGCAGATTGTGCAGGTGTTTAAGGCAGCGGTTCGCTCTTTGTGGAGCCCCGGTGACAGGGAGGCAGATGCAGTCTCCTGGGAGAGGTGGATGAGCAGCCACTAAGGCAAATAGCTGGTGTGTCACAGCTAGAGCGCCGTGTGTTTGTGAGAATGCATCTCCCTTTGCTGAATACAACAACAAAAAAAAATCTGTTTCTCACATCCACGGGCCAGAAATGTATTTTATGCAAACTGATAAAATTGTCTCACAAAGATAATAAAAAAACCTCAGTATGATAATCAGCTTCGTGGCTTCCCCCAAACCTGTTCCAGGATTTGTCTGAGCCCCACTTTGGGCGAGTGCTGCTGGTCCACTCCCCCGCCGTGGCAAGCGTGAGCTTTATGTATTCTAGTCAGACAGGTTGACTACAGCAGCACCCGTTCCTCATCGCTAAAGCTGACTCGAGAAGATTTCTAAATTCTTTTACTGAGTGTAAGGGATGAAAGAAACAGCTTCTGAGATGGACATGGGCATGATGCTTGCAGTCACCTTAGCAAGTAATTCCACCCCACCTCAAAACCACCTTTCCCCTGAGTATCTGGAAGTATCTTACAAATATTAGCAAATTTACAATTTGTTTGTGAGAAAGGAAATTATTCCCATCCTTCCTTTCTAGGTGAGGCAACCCAAGGCATAAAGACATTCAATATACAACCAGGCAAGGACTTCAGGAGCCCTAATTCCCTGCTCCCAGTCGTCACCAAAGCTTAATTCCACAGCCCTTGTAAAGTGCAGATTCAGAGCTGTGCATCTATTTGAGATTTTATTCCACCACCCACAGGCCCTTTTGTAGCAATCTGCTCCCTACTTGCTTTCAGTGCTATTAATTATGGTTCAGCATGCTGTTGTACCTGAGGTTGCAGTTGCATTTCCAGGATATAAACCCTTGTTTATTTGGATAATGGCTAAAGTATTCCCCCACCCTCCCTGCCCCATTTCTGGGATGTTGTTTCCTATGAAAACTATTTGTTCAGAAGAGCTGATATTTTTGCATATTTCTATATTATAAAGTATTTGCTTTTGCGTATGTGTGTTTTATATATATATAAATAGAAAACGTGTATATATATTCTAATGATATATTTGCTATATCTCTGCTCAGAAAAATAGAACAAGGCATTGGGAGAGTTGAATTCTTTTGTCATGTTTAAATTAACTTATAGCTGCTGGTATTGTGTTAGCACAGCTTCTCCCAACCTGGAAAAGACTTCTGGGGATGAGGGGATGGACGGGGTGTGAGGGGCCTGGGCAGGTGAAAGGGAAAATGAGAACAAGCTGATATATTACTTCTTTTTCCAATATTGCAACATGGTCATAGCCATTGAAAGGACGTACAAAAAAGGGTGACATTCACTTCAGAAGGGCAGCAGGGACAACGTTATGCTTAGAAAATTATGCATTTAGCTCCTCGAGCAGAATCAAGGCCAAGAACAGTACTACACATACATGCTATGAAACAGCCCCAGGCTGGGGAGGTTACAATTTAAACAGCCACAGGCAAAACACGGTGTTATTGTTCACATATTACAGACGAGCAGCTGAGATACAAGGAGCTGCTTTTACTACCGTAGACTCGCATCTCCTGGGCCACAACCCAGTACGTTAACTACAGCTTGGTCCTGCCTCTGCAAACATCCTTCTATCTTGGTATGTCTCTAACGAGGCTCGTACTTTCCTCTTGTAGGGGATGCGAAGCAGGACTGAATTGCTCCAGTTTCTGTGCTGCCTTGGGTATTTCTACATGGTATGGCAGTTTGCAAAGCGCATGGAAAGGGTTATGGGTAAGGCCTTGATCTCGCTATGCCCTTATCAGCTACTCAAGGTGTAACACACTTGGAAGCAGTGCTATCGAAGCTCCCACGGGAATCAATCTATTGATAGCCATAGTTAATTGCAAGATGGGCCTTTTCCTACAGTTCATCATCTCCTTTCAGCTACTGCATCATGCCGATCTGTTCATACTGTTCATGTACAATAGCAAAGGAAGTGTAAATCTGGAGGTGCTACCCAGGGGTCTCAGATAATCACCTTTAAAGTGATTTACATTTCTGAAATAATTTGGTGCTAGTGCAGAGGTCAAAACACTAAACCTGACTTCTGTCAAAAAGTCAAATGGGCCAAGCAAACTTCATTGTTCAAGCCGAGAAGTCTGCAAAAAAAAAAAAAAAATCTAAATAAAATGAGACCAAAATTATAGTCTGGATTCAAACCTCAATTACACTGTTTTTTATCCTAGATATGTCCTGGGAACTCTTCCTGATAACGATGTGTTATTACTAAGACAGAAAAGGATGTCTTTAAAAAAAAAAAAATCCTTGTATCTTTATAGCATCAGTTAAAAGAATACAAGATGAAAATAATTCCCATCCTGCTTAGAAGCTCACATAACATGACCAATAATCCTTTGCATGTTTTATTTTGAAAACAAAGCAGTCCAAAAGGAAGAATTTTTTTTTATTATTAAGACTGTATTCCATGCAGATAATCCATAGTAAATACATTGCATTAAAAGACAGTTAAAGTGCCTTTAGTCCCTCAAAATAGTCCAACTGTGCTGTAAATTCAAGTATGTGGAAAGTAGGCCTTTAGTTATTAGGAAAGTATTTTTTGATCTGGGTCCTGCTCCCATGGATGTCAAAAATGGGGGGAGGGGGTTAGCCCCCAACTTTCATAGGAGCAGAACCAACCTCTGATAAACCCTGTGCTGTGTTTTCCCAACTGCTGAATGCAGACAAGTGGCCAAGGAGCAGATCTGAGACGTCATTTTCTGCCTGATGACAAGCAGCTGCCTTACGCCTGAACGACACGCTCCGCAGTTGCCACAAACTGCCAGGGCACAGTGCTTAGAAAGACAAATGAGGAGCAGTAGCAGTTGATTGCGTTTTGCATCCTCTTTTAACCAGCTGAGCAACGGACTGAGCACAGCTAACAGCCCCAGCCCATTTTATAGCTATAAAATATACAGGTCAATACACATGTACGTTATGCAGTCTGCTTTGAAGCAAGCCCAAACGCTGGGTTCATCAGAATCCAGAGGAAAACCTCAGGATGTGGCTAGAGAAGCCACATGATTAAAAGCAAAATCAAACTCTTTTTATGTCATAGTCACCATCATCACATTCTTGCTTTGGCACTCGAGACTACCAAGATTAACCGGCATCTTGAAGTCGGAGTTAATACAGAAAAGAAAGGAGTATTGATCCTGATGTGTTTGACTTGGTTCAGCCACCTTTGTACTCCAGCCCAGACTCTCCTATTCTCTTCAACATCAGAGCAGTACTTGTTGATGGTAAAGACATTTTTCTCTTTCTTCTAGGCATCAGCAACATTACCATCGGGCTTTCTGCAATTTAATAGACAACCTCTTCTCTTCCACTACAAAGCCACGTGCAAAGAATATTCAGAAAAGATTGCGCCCTGCTGACTCGCGAGCTTCCCAGATGTGAACTTCAAGTGCCCAGAGCTAGACCTCCTGTCAAAAGGTAGGACAGAATATTTTTTTTTTCTCCTCCTTGAGACACAGCATCCAAGTGCCTTGCTTCTCCAGGCTAGACAGTGGGAGATGCTGGCTGAATCCAGACCTTCAGCTTAGAGCACGCACATAAGCATGGACAGTAAGTTCTCCCTCTACTCTACCACAAGGTCTTAGAGATGAACTGGAACTGTTAACGTTCTACCTGATAATACCCCAAACCATACTGCTTAGTAGAAGGTACACCAAGCATCTGTTGCACAGCTGCAGAATACAGAATAGCCTGGTTTGTTTTGTTTCTTTCCTTAGAGGAAAAATAAAAAAAGCCTTTTTGACTCCAGGCACTCAGAACTTGGCATCTGCCCTCAAGGATAGGTGTTCTACGTTTCTCTGCCGTGCCTGTGCTATGGCACTTGGATGTTGTTATTCTCCACCTGAGCATCTGATCCTCTTCTGAATCCTTCTAAGGTCCTGGCTGCAGTAATGCACCGCTGATTTATACAGCTCAATTGCACTCTATTAAGAATCTGTTTTCTTTTAAATTCACAGCATTTCAGAACTCTTGGATGTTACCTAGCATTTCTAGGGGCTGTAGGGAAGAGGAGTACCCAAAATCTTGCTATTATTGTGTATGCATGTTAAGAAAAACAGTAAAAACAAGGCCATTACTTGAAGAGAGTTAAATCCAGAGAAAATTCCTTACCAGCTCATAACCATTTCAAAGGAGATCAGATCCTGGGCAAAAGCTAGATGACAGCATCCCTTTGAATTCTTTCTACTTCAGGGAAACAGGGGAAAAAAACAACCTTGCAGTTGAAAGCTTTATTTGGGAATAAAGTTTATCTTCAAAATATGTCTAAAGAGAAACTGTCTGGGCCATAACAACTTGGCACATCTCAATCTGACTTACCCTGTTTGAGCATTTTGGTGCCTTTATGCCATAATAAGATGCAGCAAAAGTCTCCCTAGTGGCTATGTATGAGAAAGTATAATCTGGGGTCTAAATGCCACAAAGCATCCATATTTATCTTTAATGGCTATATAAATTCAGCAGATGAGAAGGAAAACATTAATTAGACAGACCCTGCCTTTGGCAGTAATCACCACCAGTGACAGCTGAACCAGCCAGTGGATAAAATATGCACCAAACATGATTATCAGAATAAATAACTGAGGATCAAGAGAAAATTAAAAATAAAAAAAAAAAAAAAAGAAGAAAAAAGCCCCATACAACCAATACCTTTTTTGGGGGGGAAAGAAAACTTTACTTTACACTGGACTTTGGACTCTCTCTTTTTTAATACAAGCTTTCCTCAGTTTAGGGCCCAATCCTGCAGCTGGTGTCTGAGGAAGTCAGGTGGAGTATTTCTGCAGATTAGTCTTGAATTCTGATTGCACAGAAGGAGTAGAAAAACCTGAGAGGTCTAGTGTTGAAGTCCTTAGTTAGGGTCAGATTCTGGAATCATGATATACGTACAAATCCAGATCAGGGGCCTATCACAGACATAATAAAACTAAAAAATAGAAAAAATTCCACTGACTTGAGTAGACTCTAAAAACTATGATGTCAACAAGGTGATTTTTAGATTTTTCCATGGCATCACGGCATGTATGCCTTCAGTCCTTATTTATGTGAAATGCCCACGAATGAGCTTGGATTTACTTCAGGATTTAGCCCGTGGGAGGACGCTGCTTTTGCTAGTGCTCTGTCCCCATCCTCTTCCACCAAAACCTACTCTGTTCCTGCTGGATTAGTGGCCGTGCCACACGGACGTATTTTGAAGGAATCTAAGATTTTTTTTCACACTCTGTCTCCTTTGGGGTAAGGGTCATAGATAGCAAACTAATTAGATGCCAAAAAGTGCATCAGAGCCATTGGCTCACAAACATCCTGAAGGTGAATCCTCCGCAGGGTTTTGCCCTTAAAACAGATCAGGTTTCCCTTTCTCTGGAGCAGGGGGTGGAAGCTGTTGCTTTGAAGGGAGTGGAAGGCAGGGAGTTGAAGCCATGGTGGTGGAAGACCAACTGCAGGATGAAAAGACAAGGGCACAAGGCTTCTCAGCCATGAAGACAAAATTAAATGTTGCCTGCCCCAAAGGAAGGCAAAGGGGAGAGCGGAGAAAGGGACAGAGCTGGGGGAGAGCAGATGGGATAGGGGAGGTGAGCCCCGGAGAGCCAACCTTACCTCTCCTGGGCCACCACCAGCACCTACCCCCAACCACCCAGCCTCTCCCTGGAGAGGGGAAGAGGCAACCAGCCCAACTTTCCTGAGTGCAGGCAGAGCCGGCGTGCAGCAAAAGTCAACTGTTTTGCTGTCCCCAAGAGCCTGCTGCTTGAGGCAACCGCGTATTTTGCCTGTACCGAGATTTGCCCCTCTCTTTGCTGCCCCTGTTAAGACTCCTGGTGGAGGAGGGAAGAGGTCAGCCACACACAGCGGGGGAAAAACCCAACCACAAAACAAAAAACCCACGCCAAACCAAAACTTTGACTGCACTTTTTTCTACCACCACAGCCAGGGCTTCGGTGCTGGGCTGCAGGCAGAGTCCAATGTCACAACTGACTGCTGCCGCTGCAGGCTCTGCTGTCCCATGAGGAATCCAGGCGAGTCCCAGCCTCACATTGCCCTGACTCATTCTTTTCAAATGCTCCATTGGGTCTTTTTCCTCTACTTGCTGTTTCTTTTCCAAGAGGGGAAAGACTTGGCCATAGAATAACAGAAGACTCCAACACTTGAGACATGAGAGGTTCGAGATGCAGGGGGAGAAGCGCTCAGCACTGTTCTGCTTCGACAAAGCCCTCCTTCTCCTGGCTGGCTGGCTCCACCTCCGAGTACGTTGCATGGTTGGTGTGATTTCGGAATTTCATGGCAGGCCAGTGATGCGGCCTTCGCTGTGGACAGAAACAAAGACCCATCAGAAGCTATGACAGAGCCTTTCACGCCAAGCCTGCAGGGAAATTGGAAACTCGGTCCTGAAACAAAAACAATGCTGACTTTGTGGAAGTTTGACTTTTTATTAATAAAATAAATTTTAAAAAATCGTTTCATGCTTAAAAGAGTTCATTACAATGCATCGATCTCACTGAGCTGACCTACTAATAAGGTTAAAATGGGGAGCGGGGAGGAAATGGAAATTTTAAGTGAAGTCTCACGTCAGCCTCAGAACAAGGGTGGCCTCTGCGGCCAAGGATGGCCACGGGATTCCTGTGCGACCACATACGCATCGGCTCTGTGTCTCCTCTCTATCTGCAAAACAGGGACAAGAGTGCATTGCCCCTTCTCAGCCGGCTGAAGATAAATGCATCAAACATTGCCAAGTGCTCAGGTACTAAACTGGTAGAGGCCATGTAGATCAATTCTCTGAAGCCTGTCTCTGCAAAGAGGACAGATGGAGGAAAGACAAGTGCTCTAGGAAAAAGCCAGCAAGTGATAAGGAAAGGCTGAGGGCTGAGTGTTGCTCGCTCCCTCCGCAGCAGCTCCTATGCCAGGATTCAGCCCACTTCTGACTGCCTCGGGATCCTACACCAAGCGGTCTTCTGGCTTTTAACAGCAGATGGAGATTGTTGGACCCCCTATCTTTCTGAGAATTAAAATCTTCCATTCAGAGCATTCACACCACCACTTACAGAGTAGCTGATGGCATGACATCTATCAGTAAAGTCTGACAATTTTAGTCAACAAAATCCAGCTGGGCAATTCAAAAGGCAGCGATCTCAATTATGTCATAGCTCCAACTGAGCCCTCCAACCAGGCTGCTTGTCGACTGCTCATGCAAGCAGGTGGAAGAGTCTAACGTTGCATGGGGGAAAAAAAAGGCAATGTGTGAAAGGGAGCGTGTGAAAGGGAGCAAAATAAAACAGTGTGGGAGGGAGAGAGCCTAAGTTTAAAACATTATCAACTGGAGGTTGGGAGATTAGCTGTGACTGTAGGACCGTGAAAGAAACTTGGATGTGAACGCTGTCAAAGTTCCTTTCTCCTCTTCTCTTTGCTCCCTGCTCTCCTCTAGAAGGTTAGGCTTTGTGTTGATAGCAGAGGAAGAGAAAACTGGCCAGAGATAAAGTTCTCCACTCACCTCGATGAAGAACAGGGCAGCAGTTGAGGTGGGGTGGCTGTTGATGTAAATTCCAGCAAGGATAATAGCTGCAATGAGCAACACGGCCAGAACGATCCCCACGATAGTACCTGTGTGAATTGGGGCGCCTGCTTTTTTGGAAGGAAAGCTGTTTCCCATGCCTGCAAAAAAGGATTCAGTTGAGCCTTGAACTGTGCTGAGACCTCGGTAAAATAAAGGACAGAAACAAAAAGCAAGGCAAGACCTTTCAGAGCTCTGCATGTACGACTGAGCACCTTAGCCTGCTACTGTCAGACTCAACACGAGGGGAAGATGCACCAGAGCATTGTCTGAGCTCCAGCATCCTTTTCGGATGATAGCAGTAGCTGGTTTGAAAGAAGATTAAACCACCACCATGCAGTAACTCCCCCCTTCAATCCATATTCTTTATATATTGGCTGCTCGCTCTGATAGAAAGCCATTAGCCATATGCTGAGTGGGGTCCTCAGTGTGTCTTACCCACAGCCCTCCAGCTTGCCCTCGGTCCTCGGCTATGAATATGCAATTGCACAGAGCTACAGAGGGTGTATGTGGCATATATTAACAGTGACATTACCAGCCATTTGGGGAGCAATTTGGCTGAAACTAGGAAGATCGTGCATTTCAAAGGCCCCATGCCTGCAAAGGAACTGATCCTGCACCCAGTTTAGCCGGTTTAACTTCCCCGAGCTGCTTTCAGGTAAGAGGGATGGGCTTGTAGTTTGCATACAACTGCAGTTCTTGCAAACCCGACATCAGGCGAAGAGGGCTCAGATCCTTCCTATACTCTGAAATTAGTAAGAGCATTATAGCAACAGTTCAGTTCCCTGCCCTTGGGGCTGCTGAATAAACTCACACTGAGAAAGGATTCACGGGAACAGAGATGAAAAAGGCAGAGCTGGGCTAAGGACACTTTTTAAATTTGGATTTTACACTGCTCTTTGGCACAGCTGGGGAAATTGAAAAGAAAAAAAGGACTTTGTGTCTATGCAAAAACTGCAAAGAAAGAGAATTACATGGAAAGAGAAAATCCATCATCTTAGTTTGCACAGCAGGACTAAGTGGGAAAAGTAGACAAACAGCGTCAGGGTAAAACAGATTGGTCCCGACTCTCACTTTTCACTATCTGAAATGGTATTAATCAGGGTAAGGACAATAGGAGTCTTATCTTGATTACATCCCTCCAATCTCAGTTTCATCTGTCCACTCCGCTGACTGATCGCAACTCCCTGGTGCATTTGATTTCAGTGTAACATGTTTTCACTTGGAATGACTGTGAGCAGGCAGAGAGAAGATTAAGGGCTTACCTTCACTTCCTGCATACTGATTGAGCTTCGTGTCGTCTAAAAGAAAACAAAGGCAAAAAAATAATGTTAGGAGTCTTCTATGATACTCTGCATGCTTCCCACCTGCTTTCTTCCCTCTGTAATGGGGCCAAGGACAGAACACACCTCTTGCACAGCATTTAGGTGGCCAGTGACAGCTTTAAACCTCTGAGTTTGGTGGAAGAGGAAGGCACCCAGAACAACAATAGTGAAAGCATGTGGCTTATGGTTTGTTGTCTTCCTTCACAAAGGTGGCACCTGGAGCACAAACATCTGAGGAAACCAGTCTTTAAATACACTCAATGTGCAAAGCAGAACAATAAGTGAATGCTGGATGGGGCCCCAGCCCTTGTGGGTGTCTGTGTTCAGACTATGGCATTTGCAGCAATACGCTGCTAATACATCCCGAATAAATCAATGGGACATTACGCTGTAGATGTCTTCCATGGGGGCCCAAAATCTAACTCCATTCTTCATCTCATTCTGGAAGAACCAGAATATATTGTACAAGGCTTTAGGTCTTGATGGTCTGCATATCACCACCCTCGCAAGTCCAGCTGAAATCCTGATCCAGAGTTCTTACACGTTCGCTAGCGGCAGCGCTGACACGCGACCAGCCAGTCAGACACGTTCACAAACATCTCCATGAGCAGAGCCAGCGAGCTGGGCTGGCTGGGGAGCAATGCAGAGGGGTGGGTCCACTCCTTTGCTTTGCTTGTTCCTTTGCTGTGCTTCTCCAGATAAAGTTCGCTGCCTGATGCAGCTGGCTGTTTGTTTCCTTCCAAGATTACAAATTAACTTCATGCTTGACTATGTCACAGAAAGCCTCTTGTTCTTTTTCCAAGAATTGGCGATGAGTTGGAAAATAATCTCAGTGGTGGTGTTACACTCCCCCTTCCTTTAATTGCTCCTTTCAAAGTCAACTCTGTCAGCCAGGCGCTCTGTTCCTCCCCCCAACTCCTTCCCATCGCTGAAGGACAATTACTAATGTTCCTTTCTATTTATTCTAATTAGCAGTTTGCGTTAGGGACTATTAAGCAGCGAAATTGAAGTGATACCTGCCGCTAGGATCTGAGGAGCCAGACCTGCGTTAATAGGATTATCAAGCTTTAGAACATGGGTGTCTCGAGGGAAACTTGGGTCCTTATGTGGAGCTTTCCTATGCTGGAACGAACACCATTTGCGAGCAGAGGGCAATCACAAGCCTATGCTGTATTATTGCCAGTCTGAGAGTACTGGCAGCCCCTGAGCCACCAGCTAGGACCAGGCACATTAAAAGCATGAGCCCCTATATACAGTATTAACCTCTTTTATGGTGCTGGGGAGTCTGTCCACCAGGAACTAGTTGCTCGTTGACCTTCACAAATGTGTATGAAGGCTGCGATGCAACCGTAAAACTCTTCCCTCTGGAGGGTTTCATCTCTCCCCTTACCACATCACTCCGAGTCTCACCTCTTAGGCTGCCCTTCCTTCTCCTTTCCACTGTCTCCTGTACTCACCCCTGCCCTTGTGCTTCAAAGACAGGTTCGTTATTGTATTTATTGGATATGAATTGACTTTATGAGGCATTGGAGTGAAAGACCTCTCCAGGGATAAGCGTCGAGGTGGGGGTGTCCCTGCCACAGCTGCTCACCCCACCTGCCCCTACCTTCTGTAGTGAGGCTGTCAATGAAGAGGGAGGACGTGGAGGTGGTGACATCCTCATCCAGTGGTGAGAAAGAGCTGTCAGGAGGTGCTGAATAGTGGTCGCCTTCTGCTAAATCCTCACAGGTCTTCTCATCTGACTGGAAAGAAAATGAAGAACAGCTACTTTTCTTAGCTCTCTTCCAGCAAGAGTGCCAGGGAGCCAGTGGTGAGGACTGTGCTTCCCAGGCTTAGGGCTGCCGAGCCCTTGGGGTTCAAACACTGGAGTGGAAGCAGAGGACATGGTCCAGAAGTGCCAGAAGTATGGTGGGAGGCGGGGGTGACCTGGAGGTTGGAGAAGAGGAGGAAAAGTTTGGGAACCACTTAAGTAGGACAAATGACAATGATCTGGCAAAGTCCTACAGTCTGACCTTCTTGCATCACTGGATGACCCTACACAGGTCCTGTGACCTCCTCTTCCCTCGCTCAACTCTCTTGGTTAACAGGGAACAAAGCTGAGTTTTCAGTGGGGAACAAAAAAAACCCAAAGCAGAAACAGATGTTTTGTTAGAGCTGATCTTTCTGAGACAAAGAAACTAGTTCATCCAATGTGGAGATAATTGTGCTAACAAGGACAAAAAAAAAAAAAAAATCACAAGGGCTAATTTCTTCATGCTTGAGAGTGAGTAAGAGTCATGCTTCAGAAAGTGAAGGAAAAAATATCCCAGCGTACTCAAATTGCACCATTTGGTAACTTATGGAGGTCTCTGCATCTTTACTCAACATCCAGCACCGGCCAGCACAGAAACAAGACACCAGCAAGGCAAAGACAGGTAACGCTGGATTAGATGGACCATCTTTTAACTATTCCAGTAGAGACATCCTCTGTTAAGTGGATCAGTGGTCCTGCTGAAATGGGGAAGGGATGGCTAAAGAGATATTCAGTCTGCTCCAGAACAGCATGGGCCAAGTGGAGCCGAGAGTGAATTTTTTGAGCTGGGTTATGACCCTTGTTTCTCCTGTAGTTCAGCATCATTCCTAGCAGAGGACCTAAGAGAAGTGATTCCTCTCTCAGTCTCACCTTCTGGCCACAGCCGTAGGACAGCCACTCCTCACGGTACCGGTCAAAGCCGCTGGAACATCTGTGGAGAAAAGCAGTATCAACCTGTGGCAGATGAATTCCCGAGGGACACAGCAACAGTAATGCTCTCTGTGGGTGGCATTGCTAACGATTTCTAAGCTGCCTAGGAGTCCCAAATGCTGCCCTGATGGGCGCTGTGTACAGATACTTGGACAAACACATATCTGAGGACTGGAAAGATTATATACAAATTGGTCTCCAAAGACATGGGGTTTCCAGTACAGCTGTGCTGGAAGGACCCAAATGTTCCTCTTCACAGAGGAGGAAAAGGGAGAAATAGGAAAAATATATAGACTGAGTTTGAATTTCCATTCCCTGGACTCTGTGCCAGAGCAAGGCCATGATCTCCACGAGGGTTTTTTTTTCCAGCAACATCTGCACAGGAAAAACACATTAAAGAAATTACAAACGGCATCAGGAAAACACCAGCTAGAGAAATCTCTACAGAAACAGAGGGAATGAAACAGCACTCTGACCTTTGGAAAGTGTCTGGGGACTACCAAAATATGAATCAGGGGTTCAGCTCATACAAGTACTAATTTACCCAACTACCAACCGCTAAAAGAGGAGAAGCCACAAAACTTCAGGTCCTGCTGAGTCACTGAGATCTTTGCTTAAAGTGCAGTTCCTGTAAAGATTACGGGCTCAGCAAAAGCAAAAATACAAACTCCACTGTCCAGAAGAGAGCTAAGAGGACTCTGGGGTTAAATCACTGAGCCGGACTGAGGATACAAGTTCAAACCCTGTAAGCCACCCTACCAACTTCCTTGGGAAAGATCATGTTGGCTTCGCAAAACCAACCTGATTGAAAGCCAACGAGATAGCACTAAGGCTTGCTCTAGCCTGCAGTTTCCGCCACGCTTGCCGTTTGTACTTTCCATTTGTAACCTAAGCTCTTCAGGACCGAGCTGCTGATACACAGTTAAGGCTGCAGGGAGCACGGCTTTTAGCCAACACATCATCAAGTCACCGTACTGTAAGTGATAAGAGGAAACATCAGCAACAGCGACTTGGATTTTGGAAGATCGGGTTTGCAAACACCATGGATTTGGAATAAGCAGAATGACGAAGTCCTTGAACCGTGGGGTTTCAGCTCAAACAAGATCCAGTCTAAGCCACTGTATCCTGGACTCGGTTTTGCTACCAAAGCCATATCTGGTTTCACACATCTCTCTCAGCTGTGAAAACATAATATTCTCTGATCTGAAGCCACCACTGAGCAACTGTCTTTGAAAAATGATGTTCCCCTGGCTCGGGTTGTATTCCAGCCCACCGAAAGGCAGTGAATCGATGCTGAGTTGTAGGGTCGCTTTGCTGATGTCTCAGGATCTTTCCTGGTCCCAGCTGCCCTGCTCATACCTTGCTGAAATTGTTGCGGGTAAGGAAAGGGTGCAAGTCTTGAGCGTAGTGAGAGAAGGGCTACAGAAAGGAGGAGTGAAGGTGCCCTGCGAGCGATGCTGGGGCGAGCCAAGGCTGCCCTTGCAGGAGGTGGCTGGGGAAGGGGGCCAGCCAGCGTGCCTTCCTGGGAGAGCCAGGCATTTCCCAAGCACGGCTGTCCCTGTGCCACGTGTGAGGATCTGTGTTATTGGGTCCTCTCCCCTGCCACTAGCTCTAAATAAATATTTCAGCAAAATCTCATTAAACTCTCTCATGCTCCGTATCGCGCTGCTTGAGCTGAAGGAGAGCACGGAGCGGGACTGCTGCATGGCTGGTACCGCAGCAGGGCCAGCCCCGTCCCCCCAGACCCTCCGTTTACCCCTAAAAAAGCAGCAAGTGCCCCCCACCTTCATCGTGTCTCATCCCTGACAAAGAGGGCCTGTCCCCCGCAGCAGATGAGCATCCCCGGCTCTGTGACCCTCCTGCTGTCCTTCAGACCTGAGCGTGTCCCAGCCTCCCTGCCCTGCACCTCTGTCTGAAATCACAGCCTAAGTCAGGGCAAGTTTCCCCCATGTTTAATCTCACTTCAAAAATGTAAGTCTTGCTTCTGGTCACAACTTGTTCCAGCTGCTGCAGCAAAACATTAGGACCAAGAACCCCAGCCTGGGGAAATGTCTCCTTTCAATGGCTTGTAACCGGAGATCAGATCACCTCTTCACCACGGCTATGAGACTATGAGAGCAGCACCCTAACTAAACCAAAAAGCAACAACAACAAGAAGAACAAAAAAAAAAAAAAGGAAAGTAATAACAAAAAACTAGCAACACTGATACATCAGCAACACCAGACCTGGAGCTGCACTTGCTCTCTCAGCTATAGAAACATTAGCAAGAGAAGAGGTGGGAAGGAAACTCATCCCAGCTACCTCTGCAGGACGTGACACCAGCTGCAGTTGAAGGTCAGGTCCGAGGTCACACACATTTCACAGCTCTGATGCTGGAGACAAGCTGTAAAAGAGAGAGGAGAGATGTACCAGTGATACACCAGCATCTACACAGGCACGAGGGAGCACATGCTGAAAGCTGGTGGCATGGGTAGAACCAGCATTAACAGATGAGTCTCTAGCCCAACCTCTCTCTGCAATGGACCTACAGGACAAGGCAGCACCCTTCTAGCAGGAGGGGTCTCTCAGTAATCTGGAAATGTCTTCCCATTCTATTTAGCTGGGAATTAAAACACGTCTAAGACTTGTTGTACAGAGGGTGTTTCTCAGAAGGAAGGAAACAATACAAACAGTTTAACCCTCTTTTGCTATGTCCATACTAAGTAGTTTTGCAAGAATATCTCCACACTGGAGAGGACTAGCTGCTTGTAGCATACCATCATTTGCTTGTCACCCTGCCTAGAAAAGATGGCCGAGAGGGCTTGTCTGCAAAAAAAAGTCAAGGCAACCAGCAGTTTTAACAAGCCTTTTGGGAGTCCCTGACAGCCCGCAATGACAGAGCCGAGAGCTGATCTGGTGCTGTGAAATACCAAGTGAAGAAGGCAGAACACGAGAGGTTCACATCCCGCATCGGTGCACAGGATCCTGAAAGGCAGCAGCATCCCCATCCCGCCTGGGACGCCTGGCACACCTCCATCCTGACCCAGACACTCCATCACTTCTCCATCCATGGGCTCCCTGTTCTGCCCCTCACACTTGAGCAAACTCACCACTGCTATCCCCAACCTGGGCTGCCCACGCTTTCCTGGTGTGCTCCGGTCCTGATCTCCGCTCTCCCGTCCCGAGCTTTTGCCGAGCAGACTGCCACGTGGAGGCAGCAAGCAAGCAAGGACCTCTGGAGAAGAGGCAGAGCCTAACCCAGTTCATCCACTTCTGACCTCAATAAGGCTAAAAATTAAACCCCCAGAAGAAAAAGTGGAGTCTAGTTCTCTCTAGCTCTGTGGCTCCTCTGAAGATACTGCTCTCAGCTACCCTAGCTGCTGGGGAAAAACAAAATGGCAAGTCTTAAGGAGAAAAAAAAATTATTGCAGAATGCTTATTTATGGTCTGCTTTGCAGTAACCCTGCCTGCTGTTAAAATTGTCATAAAATACCCTGGGGAGACCATTTAAATGCATAACCTTGGTATCTTCGTGACAGATTTACTCTCCGCTCTGTATTTATGGACTGCATGACAACTTTCCCTCGTGAGCATGTGTCCTTGGATCTGAACACTAAAAATGTATCTATTTAACAGGATCCTTAAGAAATTTCATCCCAGTGTGGAGGCGTGGAAAATGTCTTGTAGACAGACCTTAAGTGAACCAGTGTCCAGCAAAATTAGCTGCATCTTATGGAGCAAAGAGAAGGAGTTTCAGCAGCTGGACAGGTGGGAAGAACTGTCAGTGCAGGAGATAAGGAATCAGTACTGGGGCGAGAGGGGATCTACTGGTGAGGAACAAGAGCCATCGACTCAGCTGCGCACAAGGAAGCTGCTGGCAGAGCAGCACGGAGTGCAGCTTGGGACCGTAGCACATCGTGGCTGGTACCACTGCTCTTGTCACTTAGCCGGGGAGCGCTGAGCAAATCGGGTAAGGTGTAATTGCCTGCAGATCCCTCCTTTATCAGCTTCTCCCATGCCAGCTGAGCTTTGCTGCATCCCAGGCTCCTGTCTCAGCTACGGAGCAGCCAGGCTGGCACTCGTGTGGGATTTGCTGTTGGCTGAGGTTGACTTTGAGCTGATAAATCCAGACAGGGCTGTACATACGAGATGTTCAGTTACAGCCACGCACAAACCTTCTCACAAAGACAAAATGACTGGGGGACCCCAGAGCAGGGGCGAGCTGTACCCTGGCCAACAGCACACCCTCCCTCCATGGCTCCGGCGCACAGTAGGATCCCAGCCGTCGGGTGATGGATGGCAGCCACGCACCCTTCCAGCGTACATTGAACCTGCCTCCTCCAGCCTTGGCTTCCCCTTTGTCTATAAATAGGAGGCTGTTGTAGTTGCTGGGTGAAACCACGGGAGGGAAACACGCTCTAGGGCACCACGCCAGCCTATCCGACTTACTGGGCAGCGGGGTGAACTCCACAGCTGACATGTTGGTGATCTTGCTGGTATCCAGCTCCACGCGATGATATTCGTAGATGGTCCGACGGCGGGACTCTGAAACATGGAGCCTTGGCTTTAGGCTGGGCACAAACCCACCCTGCACGCCCTTCCCCATCCTGCACAGGGTTTTACCCCACGCGTGAATCCCAGCGTGCGCGAGGAAAGCTTGTGGGGCTGCTGCTGACCCCCAGCTGAAAGGCAAAGGTGGCCCCAGGACTTAGGGTCGTTCCTGTGGGAGAGGACAATGTACGGCGGCTGTCAGGCTGCAGGAGAAGCAATGCAGGAGGTGCTGGGGCGGGAAGGAGGGATGTCAGGGCACAGATCTCCTCTTCTCTGTTTTGCTAGGAGGAGCTTGGAGCTCTCTGTCCCCCTCTCCCTAACCAGAGACTCCTGAGATGGATGTGGTCCAGTCCTGCATCGCTCTAAACAAACACAAAGCTGCACAACACATTGCTCGTCAGTGACTCACGGGGCTGCGAGCCTCCCCCATGCACAGCGCTCGCCCGGAGCTCTGCACCGCTCCCTGAGCTCCTGCTTGGCAGCCACCTTCCCCCCAAAGCCTCCTCCTCCCCCCATCTCCCTCATGCCTTGCCCCCTTCCTTCTCTTTCCCCTTCATCCTGGGGGCCAGAGGGGTCTATCCTGGATTCAGGCTTCTCCCAGATTTTCTCCCAGCGTCTGCCGCTAATTGACGCGATGACACCAGCCAAGATGCTTCTCTGGCTTGATGCCCCCGCGAGGATAATCAAACCTGTCCTTCCAGCACGGCTGTGGCCCCTCACTGCTCTGCTCCGCACTTGGAGACCAGCAGATGAGCAGGATGGAGCACTCCCCTCTCCTACCACCTCCTCTCCTTCCCTTCAAGCCTTGTTTCTTCACCTTATTAGGTTTTTTTGGTGCCCAGTTCTTGCATTTCTTCTCCACCCGCTTCCCCTCACACCCCCGGGGCAGGCAGGAGGTGCAGGCAGGGGTCAGCAAGCCCATGGGGATGGAGGGCACCAGCCTGGCAAGGGACAGGCTGGCGGGGCGGGGAGGGGAGGCACCATCCAGCCTGGCTGAGGTTTTTAGACAAACTGTTGTAAACGGGTAATAAATGAAGGCCAGATGGCGGGCTCCATAAATAACAGGGAAAAGCAATCGCGCCGGGTGCAGCGCAGGGAGGCAGGAGCGAGGTTGGGCTCCTCGTGACAAGAGGGGACGGGAGGGACTGGAAAAGCCTTTACAGCGAGCTCACCCCATGCCTGCAGCTCACAGCACATGTGGAATAAGCATGTGGACATGTATGTAGCCGTCCCCACGTCCTGCCGACACAGGTGCAGATCCTTGCCCTTCCCGCAGCAGCCGTGCAGCACCCATGCCATGACATGCATTCAAGGACAGTCCAGAGCAGCAGCGGTGCGGCTTGTAGGCTCCCCGAACCCCCCACACCTATAGGAATGAGGCACCCAGCACCCCCCAAGCCTCTCGTCCATCTGCAGTCTCATTTGCGACTGTTCTTCCCCTCCTCCTCATCAGCTGGAAATTACGGAAGCGATAGCTTGGCTGCTCACAGCAATTCTGAACACACTGGGCGAGAACATGAAGCCCTTTTGCATGCAGTGCCTCGCCAAAGCACACAGCGTTCGTGGGCTGGGGCCACGCTGACCCGCAGGGGCCATCCAGAGCACAAGGCTGCGCAATGGTCTTGGCCACGGAGAGATGCACCCCAAGAGAGAAGCACCCGGGACGTGAGACACGAGGGGCATCCGTGCAGCTGAGCTCCGCACACCTCCTCATGCTCCTTTGCTCCCCGCCGTGAATCCGAGCAGTGCATCCTCGTGTCTTTAAGTGCCCAAAGACGAGGACATCTCATCCCTCCTTCCCCGTCTGCCCCCTCTCCCAGCCGCGACGCCGGGGAGCCTTGGCATCCCCAAGGGAGGGATCAGTTGCTCCCCTGCCCCAGCAGCCGCCTCCCCCAATTCCTCAAGCGCAGCGACTCACCAGGCACATCGGGAGATGGGTTGAGGATCATGAAGGCATCGGAGAGGCCAGCTTTCACGGGGTGCTGGGTGGCACTGATCTGTAGGACCGGCACGGGGATCTGCACGGGGAGAGAGGGCATGATGGGCCCCAGCCCTGCCCAGGCTCCTGGCACCGCTGCAGAGGTCTCCAGTGCTTTGGTGGCGCTGGGAATACCCAGACTCGGCATGTGAACACTTATAATACCAAATTTCCTCCCAGACCCACAGGGATCCCCCGCAGAGACCCTCCTGCCGTGCCTTCCCCAGCAGAAACATCTCTCACCTCCTTGTACCCAAAGACGATTCTCCCGGAGCTGTGCAGGGCCACCTGGAAGGTGAAGCTGCCCATGTCCTCCTTCCCCTGAAGATAGACCTTGTCCCATTGCACCACAAAAACCGTCCCTGAGGGAGAGACCAGAGCAGATCAGTCCTCTCATCTCTCCTCACCCCACATCTCAACAGCCTCTTCTGTCGGTGAAACTCCAAATCACCTCATCCCCCCATCTCCAGCACATCACTCTGAGCAGACCCACGAAAAAGCCCCTGCCAAACATCCCAGCTGCCCCTACCCAAAGCCCCCCCGGGAGCTGAACAGCCCCTGCTGCCCTGGGCTGCCCTTCCCCACACCCTCACCTGGCTCAGGCCCCTCTCTGTTTGCTCCAGAGAGCTGAGCTTTGCCCACTTTTACGAGGAAGGAGCGGGCAGCGGGGCTGCCGGCTGCCCCGCATGTACGGCAGCCGCCGTGGCTTGCACAGGGGGCCAGCCAGAGCAGGGCTCACCGTTGTCCAAGTACTGGACGGTGGAGTTGCGGGAGTAGCTGGGGTTGAAGTTGGCCATGAGGGGTGCGACGTACTGCGTGGCTGTGAGCATCCGGTGGATGACGTCCCCCATGAAGATAAAACCTGAGCGAGCAGAGGAGGGTGAAGCAGCACACGCTCCTCTCTACCCCCCCGGGATGCTCCCTCCCTCTTTCTGACCTCCCACCACCCTGCCCTGGCTCACCCATCTCTTTTTTTACCCCCAGCATCCCCTCCTGGCTTTCCTCCAAGCCTGTGTGACCCCCCCCTGCATCCCCTGCAGCTCCTCAACTGCTGCAGAAACCAAGGCACCAGCAGCACCCGACTCCCCGAGCACCAGCAGCAGGGCAGGGCTTAGAATTGGGGTGGAGGGAGAAAGCTAGAAGGGCTGCAGCCCCTTCTCTGTCTGAGCTCCCCGGGCTCTGGGACACGGGGTGAGGTTAGAACCAGCCCCAGAGCTGTCCCCAGCCCTCCCACCGCGGGAATACCGACTGAGTGCAAGCATCCCGTCCCATCCCGACTCACCGCCCGTCGCTATCGTGACCTGCCGCAGGAGGTGGCCGTAGAAGGGGAAGTCAAAGGAGAGGACGATTCTCTGTGGGAGGAAGACGGTGTGAGAACTGCGCTCAGCCATTGGAAAAACGCCTGCTGGGGATGCGGGGGGACAGGTCTGTGCCCACCGGCACCGGCTCAGCCCTGGCTTGGAGCAAGCTCCCGGAGCCGGGGCGTGGAGGGGTGGGAGATGGATGGGAGCGAGGGTCCTGCGAGTGCCCAGTCCCCACGGTTCATCCCCTTCAGCCCTGATCTGAATGCTTCCCAAGCCTTGATCTCCACCAGGCTGTCACGGGGATGTGGAAGGGCTGCTGCTGCCCCGGGCGAGGTGCCACCATCGGGAAATCCCTGCTGGGAGAGGAGACCCGGGGGACGCTCCCGGCTGCAGGACAGCCCCGTGGGCTCACCGAGGCCTGCCGGTGAGTGTTGGAGAGGATCCCGTGGATCTTCACTTGGCTCCTGTTGGCCGCTGCCATGTCGACCCACAGCCCCCTCAGATGGGTGTCCCCCGGCCCGTAGATCCGCGACACGTAGTAGCTGTGGTTGTCCTCCTGCAGCCGGGGAGGGACAGGGTGACAGGGGACAGCGTTACCCAGCTTGCTCCGTGGAGATGCAAACCCCCAGGCACGGCTCAGAGCAGCCAGGATGGCCGGTGGGAGCCCAACCGCCATCTCAGCGTAAAGCAGCAATAAAAGCAGCACAGAAAAACCCCATGCAAAGCCAGCAGAGGATGCTGAGCAGTTGGAGAAGGTGCAGAGAAGACCCATGAGACCGACTGAGTGCAGAGAGGATGGGCTGGCTGGCAAGAGAGAGACATGACTCATGAGAGACTTCAGCAGATGCAACTTTCCTGGGAAGAAACTATCCTGCTCTAGAGCCAGGGGCTGGAAGTTACAGCTAAGTGACCACTAGAAGTGAAGCAAACAACTGGAGACATGGAAGCCCAGAGGAAATGATTAACCTTGGCACAGGCAGCTCGGGGAAGGCAGCCGAGCCACCGCCGCCAGCCGAGCGGGAGCGAGGGGCTGAAGATGGGGGATGCGGCGGGGGAGAGCAGGGCTCTGCAGGGCGCAGGCTGCTCTCCTGGATGACATCCCCAGAGCACGGGATGGGACATGGCTCTGCGTGAGTGAGCAGATCGTCTTGCTGTTCTCACACAGAGCAAGGAGAGGGACCCTGGGCGTCAACCCCCAGCCTTCCCAAGCCACCAGCAGCACCCCAGGCTCTGCGAGCCCCCTCTCCCTGGCAGACCGGAGCACGGACCACACGGCAGCTCTGTCAAGAGCCATCGCACACTGATCAGGGATCTATAGAAGGATGCGCATCCCGGCCGGGGACCTGCACGTGGCTCTATGGCAGCTCCTCGGGGACACCGGCAGAGCAAGTGATGTCCCGGGGCGCAGCCAGCCCTGCACAGCCCGTGCCCTGGCCACGCTGGCCCCACCATGCCTCTCCGGCAGGCTCCGGCGTGCGGCCGGCCAGCTGGGGACACAGCTGGGAGCTGTCGCCTGTCAGGGAAGGCCAGTTCACACCGGGGGGAGGACGAGAAGCGTCTTAATTTTCCTTGGGAAAGCACTGCTCCGCTGCTCCGTGCCAGCGCCTGGCATGCCGCCATGCTCGCCGCTCGTCCCCGTCTGCTGCGCTTCTGCCGCTCAGCCCCTTCTGAATCCCGGCTCCCCGTCGCTCCCAGCATCTTCCCCCCAGACCCCTCGCCTGCGGCTCCCCCAGGACCTGCTCCCAGGCCTGCTCCCTGCACATGAGCCCGGGTGCCAGCGGCAGGGAAGGACCCACCAGGATTTAACAGGTTGGAGGGGGTAAAAAAGAGAAAGCAAAGCCCCCCGCTTTGAACAGCCTTGTGCTATTCCCCAGAGAGGTACTGCAACTCTGTGGGAGTCATATGGAATAAAGTGCAGTTAGAAAAATCCTGTAACATGTGATTTTTTCTGCTTCAGCAAAGTTCAGAGAGAGCTCTTGCACTCTTCTGCCTCCTGTGTAAGCCTTGACTCCAAGGAAAGCTTTCCTAGCTCTTCCTTATGGCAATTATAGCCTCTTTTCCCTCCTGGAGCTCGGAGGGACTGCTGCAGCCCAGAGTCCTCCCTTCCCAATGGATGGGGAAAGTGAGGCACAGGGAAGGCCGTGTCAGTACCTGCTGCATCCCAGCACACACCGCCCGTGCAAAGGCTTTGGAAGCCCCCCGGGACGCAGGGACAGGCCAGCACTGGGTGACAAATGACAAAACCTCCCATGTCCTCATGTCCCCCTGTGCCTTCCCCATGTATTCTCAATAAACCGGGGGGGGGGAAATAAGCAGGGCCAGGAGCGCGGAGGAGGTGGCTGCTGAGCTCCTGACCTCATCGCTGATTCATTAGGATGTCCTAATCCGTCACCTTGCTTTGGTTACAGCAGGAATAAAGAGAGGGGAGGTTTTGGACACACAAACAAGCGGAGAGCGCAGCCGCCGTGGGGCAGAGCTCAGGGAGGGACAGTGTCGCTGCCCGGCATCACACCCCTCTTCATCCTTTGGGTCCAGAGCTGCCCCTCTACACCCCAGCCTGGAATGTTTTGGGGGGAAAGAGAGGGGAGACCCCTCCAGACCCCAGGTTGGCACCTCCTGAGGTAGGATCACAGCTTCTGTGGGTCGGACACGGTGAGATGCAGTGACACACGGGGAGCAGCGTCCCTGACCTTGAACGTGGCCCCACTCCTGGGGGGAATGCTCCAAGCCCCCCAACAGCGCTGAGCCCCAGGAAATTGCTGCCTTTTCCTCCTAGGAACCACAAGCGCCGATCGCACCCTCCCTGTGGCTCCCCAGCATCTCCAAATGCCGTGGTGGCCATTGGTGGTTTTGGGCTGGTTTGGAGCTTTTTTTAAAGGCTTCCAGATCAGGGACTTTTCTGGCTTCTGGCCCCTCTCCATCCCCAATGGTCAAGAAGCAAGGCCAAGTGGGAGCTCGAGCAGAGTGGAAACAGCCACAGCTGTGTCTCCCCTGCGCGCTGTGCCACGAGGGCACTAATTCCACCAAATCCACAACCAGCTGCCAGTAAAAACACCAAGATGAGTCACCATGGCTGGTGCATCCTCCACCAGAACCCACCCTCGGCCACGCATCCCACCCCAGAGCCCTCAGAGCTGGGCAAACTCCCCCAGGTACCAAGGGACCCACAGCCCCGCCACAAATAACCAGGAGCTAATTGAGGGCGGGTAATTAGGCACAGCCGGGATTTGAGAACTAAGTGAGATCTCTCAGGAGGTGACAATACTGTTAGCAGTGGCGCAGGCTGCTGCCTTCCCCAGCCACAGATCCCCCTCTTCCCGCACAGCCCCCTCGCCTCGGCACGGCCCCAAGCCTGCTCACCCCGATAACCTCGGCAGCATCATCCCTGCTGCGCACGTGGCACTGCGGTAAGTGAAGCATCCCCGGCTTTTCAGCCCAGGGATGGCCCTGGTGTGCCCTGGGACCTGGCAAGGCTCACGGGCAGGGACGGCCGCAGGGCTCGGAGCAATCCCCAGGGCATGGCCGCCCCCACGCTGGGCTGTAATTACTCTCAAGGCTGCCAGGATCCAGCCCCAGACATTAAATCAGAGCCAGTATTTCCACCAGCTCCCTGCCCAGCCTGGAAATAGCTTTCAGCGGTCAGGTGCTGGCCGGATCCTGCCGTGCGGCGGGCGGAGGGCAGCCGGCAGCAGCGGCGGGGGCCCCGACTCACCACGATCCGTGTCTCGTTGGCTGGCAGCGTGTCGATGGCCAGGCTGCCCCCCACCAGGTCCTGGCTGATGCGGGTTCCCTCGGTCCCCGGCGAGGTCTCCCGAGCTCTCCGCCGCCCTTCGCCTGCTGCTGGGCTCCCAGGGGGGCGTCCTGGGGGGGCACAGGGATGGGTCAGTAGGGTCCCACACTGGGAGGGCACCCGCTTGCGGGCTGGGGGGGTCAGTCCTTTCCCCCAGCAAGGCAGTTTCTGCTTAGGTGGCACAAGTTTGGGAGGGTCTCAGCCCTGACGAGCAGCACCACCACGATGATGGAGACACAGGGAAGGGCTTCTTGAGTCAGGGGTGGCCACGGGGTGCAGGGATGGGTGACAGACACCCACAGCCAGGGGAGGAGAGCTGGGATGGAGGGGTGAAAGGAGGCAAAACGCATACACCCCCCAGCTTGGCGCGCACCCCGCATACGCCAGCGCACGGGGAGGAGCACGAGGCCCCGGGGATGGGGAAGATGCGGCTTCAGCAACGGGGCACCAGCATGGCCACATCCTCCATGTCCCCCACCATCGGTCCCCTCCTCTGAGCTGGTCTGGGGTCCAGATGCCAGGGCAGACTCCCATCCATCTCCAAAAGAAACGTGTCCCTTGTCCCATCCTGCCGCGTCTCTCTCTGCCCAGCTCCAGCCGTGTGGAAGGAGTGGAGGCTGGAAACACGGCGCAGTGTCAGGGAAAGGGGTGGGGGGGGGTAATGAAAAAGCCATTTGGGACCAAATCTGCAGAGATTCATGAGCTTTCCTGGCAGCACGGCACGGGTGGAGGCGGTGCGGACGGCACACACTCGCCTACGGGCAGGGACAGAGCCAGGACATCTGTCCCCAGCGAGCGGGACAGCAAAAACACCCGGTGGGGCTGCAGGCTGCTCCCCTCGCCCTAGGGAGAGGGCTCCCGCCTTCAGCCCCGGGTCCCCTGGGGAGAAGGAGCTAATTGCTGCCTAATGAGCTCCTGGTCCCCCCCTGAGCTGTCCCATGGGTCTGGTTTCTGTCCCCAGTGCCTCTGGGAGGGGAAACTGAGGCGGGGGGGAGCAGGGCTGAGCTGGCAGGAGCAGGCAGCCAGCGGGACGCACCCCGCCGCCGACGGACGGGGAAAGGGGCTCCGTGTTTTGGGGTTGTGCTCACCTTCCCTGGGGGCACTGGGGGGGCCCCAGCCCCTCGCTGCTGCCGCTGGAAGGTCTGAGGTGCCCCAGGGAGCAGAGCTGGTCCCACTGGAGGCTCTAAGGAGCCCCCCACGGAGCTCCAGCGTCCTCCCCAAAATCTGCGTCCACAGCCAGGCCAGCATCAGCCGTGCCACGGGGGTGTCCTGGGTGGGGTAATCCTGGGTGGGAGCACCCTGGAAGCGGGCTGCAGCCCCCCCTCCACCCCAGGGCTGCCATACATGGCTCGGGGGTCCGGGCACCCCACGGTGCCAGCACCTTCGCCGCGGAGATGCCAGGGCTGCAGGGGGATGCATGGCGGGAAGGGGAACCCCCACGGCAGACCCCATGCCGCGGGTGGCCGCTGTGGGTGCAGCCGGCTGTGGGGTGCAGCGTGACACGCACCTGCGTGCCGGGGGGGGGCACGAAGACACCCCCAAAGCACAGCCCGCTCCGGGGAGCGCGGCAGCAGACGGACACACGGACGGGACGGCCCGGGAGAGGCGCGACGCCTCCTGCTGCCCACGGCCACGCGGGACCGCGGCCACAGCAACCCCCGGCGGGGCCCGGGCGGCCGCACCGACCCCCGGGGCCGTGCACGGCGCTGCGCACCCGAGCCCCCCCCTAGACCCGCGGTCCCGGCCCCCCCCCCCCCCCGGGGCTCTCCCGCCGCCCCCCGGCCGCGCTCCCCGGCCCCCCTACCTGCGCCCCGCGGGCCCGGCGCGCCCAGCACCCCACGCAGCAGGCAGAGCAGGATCAGGCCCCCCCAGCGCATGGTGGGGGCGGCGGGACCCGCTCGGCCCCGGCTGTGCTCGGGGGGGGCTCAGCGCCCCGCCATGGGCCGGCACCCCCGGGGAGCAGCGCACGGAGCCGGAGCGGGATCGGGAACCGGAGCCCGGGCGGGAGCCGGGGGTGGGGCCGGGGGTGGGGCCGGGGTGGGGCCGGGGGTGGGGCCGGAGCCGGCGGCAGGACCCCCCCCTCCCGCTCCCGGAGGGGCTCGGGCACAGACCCCCGCCCCGGGCAGGGCTGGCGGCTGCCCCGAGCCTGCGCCCATCCGTCTCCATGTGCTGAGCCCCCCCCAGACCCCCAGCAATGTGGGGGAAACACACCAGCGAGGCTGGGGGTCCCCCCGCCCTGTCCTTGCTGCGGGCAGCCCGGGGTCGGTGACCCCCCCTCCAGCCCCGTGGGGGTACGTGGTGTGTGTCCCCCCCCAAAGCCAGCATGTGGCCGTGCGTGTCCCCACACGCTGCCGGAGCGGCTCCACGGCAAAGGCAGCCACCGTGGTTGGGGGGGGGGGGGGTCCAGCGCCCCTTCCCACCCCTCGCCCCCCGGGGCCCCCCCGCCGGCAAACCCGCAGGGGACGCGTCGTGGCACCACAAGCGTTCGTCGTCTTCCCGCTCCCCTGGTTTTGCCCTTTGCAGCAGGAGCACTGGTTACTGGGGGGCTGGGGGTCTCGGGGGGGTGGGTGTCCCAGGGTAGGGTGTCCCAGGGTGGGGGGATGCCGGGGGGGGGGGGGCAGCTGGCACCACAGAGCCCCAGGAGCAGCCCAAAGCTCCAGCCCTGTGCTTGGCCGCACTGGCTTCTGGCCCCACCATGATTTGGGCAGCGTTTTGGGGGGGCTCAGGCTGTGCCCCAGCCCCTTTGTCCCCGACACCCGGGAGGTGACTCAGCCCTGGGTGAGGGGGGGCCGGGGCAGGAGGAGGGTGCAAACACCCGCAGAGATGTGCCGAGGGCCTGGGGAGCGATGTGGGGCCCCCCCAGCCCTGCGCCCCAGCCCGGGGCTGAAGCTGGGGGGTGCGGGAGTAGCGTGGGGCCCTGCAGCCCTTCGGCTGCTCCGAATTGAGGAAGGTCGGAGTGGGCACAGCTCTGGGGGGGGTGTCCCTGCCTGAGAGCTGGGTCCGTCCTTCTGCAAGAGAAAGCCCCCAGCAGGAAAACCTGAGGCTGTGGGGAGCAGGTGGCGGCAGGACATGACCTCCCCTCGCTGCCATGGGGGCTGGGGAGCAAATAAAAGGGGTGGAAAAAAGGGGGATTCCCCCCCCCACCTAAGGAAAAAGAAGGGGGCACCCGGATTTGAACCGGGGACCTCTTGATCTGCAGTCAAATGCTCTACCACTGAGCTATACCCCCACTGCTAAGCTTCTTTTAACTGGTTTGTGTAGTACCAGTTCTGCACACACCCGTGTGTACCCATGCACACACAGCTGTGGTGCACACTTCCCCCCCCAATCTTACCTGCCCCACAGAGCACACGCACGGTGCCCCCCAACCCTGCCTGCGCAGCGGGAGGGTGGGGGGCAGCGGCAGGATCCGGCCCCCCCACGCTCATCCCAGGGCGCAGCAGTTGCGGGGGGACGTGGCACCAGCAGCCCCAAAGCCCCATCCACAGAGAGCGGGACGGAGCCAAACCCTGAGTTTTCTGCAAAGCCAGGCTCAGGCCATGCACCCCGCACAGGGCTCGGGGGGCTGGGGGAGCACACGGGCCCCCCAGAGCTGCCAGGGCCGGGGGACCCCCAGGGCTTTGTGGGAGCAGAGCTGCCATGCGGGGGCTCGGTGGTGCTGGCGGGGGGATTAGCCGGAGACGGCAGCGTGGGGGCGAGCGCCCAGCGGGAGACGGATGGGGGGGAGCGGCCGTGATTGCGCCCGAGGAGCGAGGTCAATATTTGCTCCCTAAGCCGCTGTGCAAACGCGCGCAGGGCGAGCAGGGGCGGCACGCGGGGCTGGATCCAGGTGTCCTGGCCTGCAGCCTGCCCCAGGCACTGGCACCTCCTGGGCCGTGGGGAGGAAGGAGGTTTGGGGTCACCCTGATGCGGTGGTTTTCCAGCCACCGGTCTGGGGCATCCCCTCGCCCCGTTTCCCCAGGTCACCCATCAGCCTCACAACCTTCCTTTATACAGATGGAGAAACTGAGGCACGAAGGCAGGGGGAATCGCCCAGGGCAGCAGAGTTCCAGAGGGGGAAACCCCGAGGGAGGACGATCTCCTTCCCCGCAGCGGGACACGTCCCTGGAGCCCAAATGAGGGGAGACCCTGGTGCACCCCACTCCCAGCGAGCCACCAGCTCCCGTCCTGCCCCAGCTGCCCCTGGGGACAAAACCCCCCCCGGAGCGTTGGCCTGCAGCCGCCGTGCCACAGTCGGCAACTGGGCATCAGTGCTGGGGTGCCTCTTCCCGCTGCAAAGTGTATTGGAGAGGCCGGGGTGGGGGGGAGTGCGGGTGGCCCTGGCTTAGCCCCCCCCTCCGTGTTTGGGGACCCGGCGGTGGCATTGTCTGGGGGATCCGCTCAGGGGAAGCCATTTGCGGGTTTGCCCAGCGCCGGTGCCAGCTCAGCCGGGAGATAAGGGCCTGGACTCGCAAACACCTCGTTTGCAAAGCCGTTAGGGAAGGTGCAAAGCCCGTCACCCCCCAGGAGACCTGGGTGCACAGCGGGTGGCAGATGGGGCATGCGCCAGGGAGGGGGGGACACACACAAAACACAGGTCAGATGCCAACTGTGTGCCCACCGCGGCCCTTCCTGGGGGTCACAGCGTTTGCTCCCTGCTCTCTCCTTCCGCCCCCCCCTCGTCCCCGTATCCCACTGCATCCCGCCGTCCCAGGAAAGCGGGGAACAATCCCGGGAACTGAAACCCGCACTGAAGCCCGCTGTTGCACAGAGCGGCTCGGTGCATGGCAGGGCGCTGGCACCCACCGCCGCCCCGAGCCGTGGGGGGACCCGAGGGGCTGGCGGGGACCCAGGGCACCCCGGGCTGCACCCCAGGCTGCACAGGGCCGGCGCTGGAGCCGACCAGGCGCCGGAGCCAGACTGCTCCGAGGGGGCCGTTTACTTTGGGGCTGTTGCACCCAGCGAGGGGAAGGCTGGCAATTATGTTAATCCCTTAACCCCCGACTGCCTCCTCCTTCCCCATTAGGTGGGCAAACAGTTTTAGCAGCAGGGGCCAAGATAGCCCGTGGGCTACATATACCCAGCGCTCCAGGCCCCAGCACCCAGTGCCACCCGCCAGCAGCATGCCGATGTCCCCAGCCGTCCTCTGCCTCATCGCCTCGCTCCTGCCCGCCGCCTCCGGCTACCTCTGGGCATGGATGTACTCCTTGCCCCAGCACCTGCCCGACGAAGCCGCGCTGGGCAGAAGCGCCAGCCCTGGAGACAACCTGGAGGAGGTGAGTGGTGGGTGCTCCCCCCCCCGGGTGTGGGGTTCCTGGGGGAGAAGAAGAAGGGGTGCAGTTGCAGCCAGGGTGGGTGCAGGAGCAGGAGCTGGGCTTGCAGCAGGGGTGGGAACAGGGGTGGGAGCAGGTTTGCAGCCAGGATGGGAGCAGGGGTGGGAGCTGCCTTTGCAGCCAGGGTGGGAGCTCGGTTTACAGCAGGGCGGGAGCAGGGATGACTACAGGAGCAGGAGCCGGGTTTGCAGGAGGGTGGGAGCAGGGGTGGGAGCTGGGTTTGCAGCAGGGTGGGAGCAGGGGATGGGTGCAGAATTTGCAGCTGGGGTTGCAGCAGGGGCGGATGTAAGGGTGGG
Source organism: Morus bassanus (assembly GCA_031468815.1). NCBI lineage: Eukaryota > Metazoa > Chordata > Aves > Suliformes > Sulidae > Morus > Morus bassanus. The sequence continues at coordinate 6,602,633 of CM062591.1, forward strand.
AGCCGGCTTTGCAGCCGGGGTGGCAGCGCAATTTGGAGCCGGGGTGGGAAGGGGGGCGAGCCCCGGGCTCGGGGGGGTGGGAAGGGGGGCGAGCCCCGGGCTCGGGGGCGGGAGGGGGCGCGGGCGGCCCCGGGCGCTCCAGTGGCGCAATCGGTCAGCGCGCGGTACTTATAGGGCAGTACGCGGAGCAATGCCGAGGTTGTGAGTTCGAGCCTCACCTGGAGCAGGACTTTTACGGGCTCCGGCAGCCTCGCCGCCTCCCCCCCCGCCGCCCCCGGCACCGCGGCCGCCTCCACCCACAGGGCTTTCTTTTCCCGAGAGAAAACCCTGGAGCCGCAGCGGGGAGCTACCCACAGGGGTGGGTTTCCCACCCCCACTGTGCCCCAGCCTGGCCAAGCGCTGCTGAGCTGCTCCTGGCCTTCGCCCCCCTAAAATGCACCCACGCCCTGGCCTTCGCCCCCCCTAAAATGCACCCACGCCCAGCCTTGCTTCGCTTCATAACGTGCAAACAGGCAGTCGTTGCGCCGTGCTGCTGTTTCTGGCCTGTCCCGGGGTGAGGGCTGGGGTGAGGGCTGGGACTCGGCCCCCTGATGTGCTGCGTCCCCCCCACGCAGGTGACGGCGTGCAGCCCGGCCAACCCCTGCAGCCACGGGCGCTTCTGCGACGAGCACTTTGGGCTGTGCCTCCCCACGCGTCCCGCGGGACAGTACTGCCGCCGGGACACCCACTGCGCCCACGGCCTCCTCTGCATGTTTGGGAAGTGCCAGCAGCCCGTGCCCGACGGGCAGGAGGGTGAGCGGGGGTCTGGGATGGGGGGCGAGTGGGGCACACACACAAGGGACAGCCCCCCAGCCTCAGCCCTGGGAGCTGGGGCACACAACACTGATGGGGCATGGGGCAACCTCCAGCATCGGCCCCGATGGTGCAAAGCCAACGGGTGCTGGGGGCGCCCAACCCCATCGCTCCCAGTCCCTGCAGCTCCATCCCTGACCCCCCAGCTTGGGGATGGGGTGGGGGTCCCTCCTCTCCCCTAACCCCGCTTTCCGCCCCGCCAGGAGCCCGGTGCCAGCGGGACGAGGACTGCGGCGCGGACGGCTGCTGTGCACGGCAGCACGGCGAGCGGGTGTGCCAGCGGCGGCTGGCGCTGGCCCAGAGCTGCCACGTGCCCCCCGGGGGTCTGGCCTTCAGCATCAACCAGGTCTGCCCCTGCCAGGCCGGGCTGGTCTGCCGGGCCACCGCGCCCGGGCGAGAGTGAGTACGGGGCTGCCGGGGACCCCCGAGCCGGGGAGGGGGGGTGGGGGACACCGGGGTCCTGCCCCACGTCGGAGGGGGACAGAAACAGGGCAGGGACCGAGGTGCCACTGACGTCCCCGTGTCCTCTCCGCAGGAAGGTGTTCGAGTACTGGCCGGAGAAGAGCGAGTGGAGGTGCCGGCAGCCCTAAGCCGGCAGCGCTGTATTTATTCCCTGTAAATAGCGTGTCCAGAGCAGCCAAGCACCGCCAGACCCGGCCGAGTGCCGTGCTGAGCCCGGCTTCTGCCAGCGACCATCACCCTGGCAGCGGGGCGGCAGGAGCCCCACTAACTCCTGCTTCGGGTCTTCACCCCTTCACAGGAGCAGGGCAGGTCCCAGCTCCGTCCCCATCACAGCCCCGGCAGTGCCCCTTCCCCAGGCACCCACTGAAGGCCCACCCCAGGGAGAGACGTGGGGGTCACTGCAGAGCTGAGTTGTGCCCGGTCTCAGCTCCGGCCCTGGTGGCTGCAGACCCCGTGCGTGTCCCCCCCCCTCCACCGGCGCAGACCCCACCAGGCACGGCCGCGGGGCAGGTCTCACCGAAATGTTTATTACAAAGAACGAAGCGAGCGGGGCGAGTCCCCCCACACACCAACGAGAATAAATAAATAAAATACACTTTGTTGGGTCTTTAAATAAAAGTTTGTGGAGTGACATAAATACAAGACGTCCCTCTGCCCGTGGGAGGGCCGGGGGGGCCACCGCCTGGACCCCTGCCACTGCGGGGGTGAGCGCCAGGGCAGGCGGGTCTCAAAGCACTCGGCAGGCAGTGACACCGAGTCCCCCCAACGCCCCCAAAAAAGGGGAAACTGAGGCACACAATGGGCGGAGGTGGCTTGGCAGCGGCAGAGCTGGGTGGCCCCGAGCCCCCCGACCCGGGCTGGCAAGGCTGGTGGTCTGGGTAAGGCAGTGACCCCGGGGGCCCCCATCATCGCCCTGGGGGCGGGGGGGGGGAAGGGGCTGCCCCATAAGTGAGGCGAGCCCGGCCCCACGGTGAGGGCTGGATGTGGGGTGTGTCCCCCCCACCCTGGTGTTGTCACCCCCGCAGAGGCGGGGGGACGAGGGACGCTCTGGGGCGGGCGCAGAAGGCAGTGCCCCGGGGGGGCGGGGGCAAAGGCAGCCCTGCTGGGCAGGGGGGGGACGGACAGACAGGCTCACAGACGGACGGACGGACAGACGGACACAGCTGGACGGGGCAAGAGCGGACAGGCACGGCGGGGGGGGTTGGCACAGAGGGGGGGGTTGTGGGGGGGCAGGGGCCTGGCGCTGCCCGGCGCACCCAGGGAAAGGGGGGACAGCATGGGACCCCCCCCCAGGGCAGGGGGACCCTCCGGGTGCTGCCACGGCTGCGGCAGGCCAGGGCTGGGCAGCTGTTAGCACGTGTTAGACCCCCCCCCCCCCAACTGGCTCAGATCTCCTCCCCCCCCCCAATTCAGGCAGAGCCGCTCCACAGCAAACACATGCAAACTCCCCCCCGCCCCCCCGGGCAGGCAGCACCCCAGGGGGGCACAGCCCAGGGCAGTGAGGAACCCCCCCACCGCCTGGCGCACCCCAAAGCCCTGCGCACACCACACATGCATGCACCCCCTCCCTCCCGACAGCTGCTGGGGGGCCGCGGGGGGGGCGGCTGTGGGTCGCAGCCCTGCAGGGGTGCGGTGCCAGGCTGCAGGCACTGGCTGGTGGGGACAGGGGGGAGCAGCTGGCAGGGACATCCCCCCCCACTATCCCCACCAGCCATGGGGTCCCCCCCGCAGCCGGGTGGCAAAGAGCACCATGGGGAAGCGGGGGCACCCGGGGCGGGGGGGGGCAGCCAGCAGGCAAGGGCTGGGTGGGGAGCACAGCCCCCCCACCCTGTGCCCAGGAGCAGGGCACGGGGACACGCCGGCCGTGGGCAGAGCCCCCGGGGTCCCCTTTGGTCACTTGCTCTCCCTGCCAGGCAGGGAGGGCCCGAGGCACCGCGAGATGCTGGGGGGGCTGCGGCGACGGGGAGAGAGACCCCCCCACACACCAAGGAATGAGGCAGGGGGAGCCCCCGGGGCAAAACAGGGGCTCCCCACGGCACGGCTGGCTGGGCTCTGGGAGGGCACAAAGGCAACCAGCGGGGCTCTCTCCCACCCCAAAACCGGTGCTGGGGCGGGGGGGCCCATCCCCTGCCTGCACCCCCTCACCCTAACGGATGTAAACGTCCTGGCCCCAGCCCTCCACCTCGCTCTGGTCGAGGGGCTCCGGTGGGTCGGGGCAGTAGCGGACCTGGCCCTTGGCTCGGCCCCGCAGCCCCCGGCTTTCGCGCCCGGGCTCGTCCTCGTCCCAGGCGTCGGGGCGCTGGTGGCCGGGGGGGACGCGGGGTCCGGCACCGGGGGGACCCGGCGGCTCCTCCTCGCCAGGGTCTGTCTCGATGTCCATGCAGCAGGAATCACTGGGCTCCGTGCCGGCCGAATCCCGGCTGCCCGGGGTCTCCGAGTCGAAGGTGTCCTGGCGGGACAGGCTGCGGGGGGCCGGACGGGCGGGCGGCGGGAGGGGTCGGCCCTGCCCGCAGCCCCCCGCCTCGCCCGGGCCCTGCCGGAGGCGGCCGTGCTCCCCCTCGCGCGGCGGCTCCCCGGGCACTACGTACGGACCCTGGTTAGGAGAAGCAACCACACCGTGCAAGGAGAGACGGACAGATGGACGGGAAGGGGGCGGTTAGTGGGGGGACAGGTTAGCTGTGGGGCTGGCGGGGTGGGGGGGGGCACATGCGCTCCTGCCCAGCCTGGCCTGGCTCACCCGGGTCACGACGGCGGCAGGTCTCAGCCCACTGCCAAACGGCACCGGGGGGGTCGCTGGGGCAGGGCCAGGGCAGGAAGGGGGTGACGGTGGGGGGGGTGTGGAGGGGGGAAGAGCAGCGCAGGGAGGGCTGCGGGGTAGGGGCTGGTGCACCAGGAGCATCCCGCTCGCTGGAAGAATTAGCGACAGACAACACAGGACAGACGTCCCTCCTCTGCCTCCTGCCCTGGGTGGGTGCTGCGGACCCCCCGGGCTCAGCACCGTGAAGCCCATGGTGCGACGGGGCTCTGCACCCCGCTCCCCACCGGCCCTCACCCACACCAGGACACCCCATAAGCCCTCGCCACCGCCGCGGCTCCCCCAGGGCTCCGGAGAGGCGTGGGAGTGGGGGCTCTGGCACCCCAGCAGTACCAGGGAGGCACAGAGGGGACCCGCATTCCCAGGGGGTCTTGGAGGGGGCAGATTCCTGGGGACCCCCAATCCTCAGGGGGGGCTCCAGGCCTGGGAGGGGGCACAGATCCCCAGGGGGACCCCGACTCCGGGCTTGGCACCAGCCCCAGGCAGGGAGCAGATCCCTGGGGTGGCCCTGATCCGAGGAGAGCGGATCCCCGGGGCTGATCCTAGGGCCAGCCCCAATCCTGGAAGTGGAGCAGATCCCCAGGGGTGGCCCCGATCCCAGGGGTGGCCCCAAACCCGGGCTGGGGAGCAGGTCCCCCGGGGGGGGCGATGCCAGGGATGGTCCCGCCCCAGGGGGCTGCAGTTCCGCAGGGCGGCCCCAATCCCAGGGATGGCCCCAAACCTGGGGGGGCTGCAGTTCCCCAGGGGTGGCCCCAAACCCAGGGTGGGGAGCAGGTCCCCAGGGGAGGTGATCCCAGGGAAGGTCCCACCCCTAGGGGCTGCAGCACCCCTGGGGGGCCACAGGTCCCCAGGGGGGGCTGATCCCAAGGATGGTCCCACTCCCTGGGGCGGGGGGGGAGGCGCAGTTCCCCGGGGTGGCCCCGATCCGAGGGGTGGCCGGGCGTCCCCGCTGCCATCTCACAGCGCGTGCTCCTCGAGGGGTCCGGGGGGGCTGGGGGTGGTCTCGGCGCCCCCGCGCCCCCAGAGGCCCAGGTTCCTGCGCAGGGAGGTGAGCACCTGTACCTGGAGGTTGGAGACGGGCGCGGGGCTGGCGGCCAGGGCGGCCGTGGCCATGGTGCGGTTCAGCAGCGGGTTGGGGGGGGTGCTGCTGGGGGGGTGCGTCGCCTTCCAGTACGCCTCCAGGTACTCGGCCAGGTGCTCGCAGGCCTCCTCCAGCTGGTTCTCGTCCAGCACGATGTCGAACATCTCCTGGGGGCGGGAGGAGACCGTGGGCCAGGGCGGGGCAGGGTGGGGCCAGGGCGGGGCAGGGCGGGGCATACTCACGGGCGGGCACTGCGCCAGCTTGTCGGAGGCCACCATCTGCACGTTGAGGTGCTTCGCCTGGGACTTTCCCCGAGACTTCACCAGCCGCTGCAGCACCTGGGGCAGGAGAGGGCAGCCCGGGGTGGCCGCAGGGACCCGGCCCGGCCCCCCCCAGCACGGTGGGGAGGGGGCTGGGGCTGCCCCCCACCCGCCCCGGGGCCCGCACCGACCTTGGGGGAGGTGATTTTGATGTAGACGATGATGGGAGCCAGGGACGTCTTGGCCAGCTGGGCCGGGTGGTTGATAGTGTCGGCATCCAAAGCCACCAGCTGCAGCGTCCGGGCCAGCTCGAAGATGCGCTCGGTCTCGCTCTGGACCTCGGCTGCCGGGGCAGGGAGACCGCGAGGGTCAGGGGGACGGCGCGGGGGGACGGGCGAGCACATGGGGGCTGTGGGGACAACCGCTGGGAGATGTGATGAGGGGAGTGGGACAGGACCAGGAGGGGTCTTGTACTGGGACTTGGCCACTCCAGTGTCACCCCAGGCCCAGGGACAGGGTGGTTCGCTGCAGGAGGGAGGTGGCAGGGGGCTCCCAGCACTGGCACGGCTGGGTGAGGAAGGGGCAAAGCCCCCCGGACCACACGCACTTGGGGTGGGGGCGTCAGACGGGTCTGCGCGACCAGGGTGTCCCCAGCCCCCAGACTCTGCCCAGGTGGCCGGACCCTGCTGCGTCCCAGAGCCTGGTTGCGGCCAGGCAGGGAGGCTGGGGATCCAAGGGGACACAGCCCCTGCAGCCCCCCACCGGGCAGGGGGCTGCCAGGGGTCCCGGTGGGTCCAAGCTACATACCCAAGACATCTGTATCAGGAGCAGGGGAGGAAGGAAGCAGCGCGGAGGGGAGGAAACCCAAAGGAAAGGAGAAAAAGGAAAGAAATACACAACAGAGAGAAGATAAAAGGGGAGGAGGGGGAGAGAGACCAAGTCAAACCAGCCCTGGGGAGCGCAGGGCCCTGGGTCACCCCCGTGCCAGTCACCCCGCGGCGGCGGACCCCCACACCTCACCCCCATGAGCCGTGCCCTGGCGCGGGCGGGACGAGCACCCCGGGACAGACAGACAGGCTGGGGGACGGACAGGCTGCCGGGCTGATACAGATGGAGGCTTGGGGGGCGGGGGGGGGGGGTCGCGCTGCCCGGCCGGGTGGGGGTCAGCGCGGGGCAGCCGAGCCGCCGTACCACCTTACCCAGGCTGGAGCGCGTGCTGGAGCGCTCGATGATGGTGTGCTTGCTGGGGTTGTTCAGGACGGAGCGCTTGGCCAGGGAGATGTCGGCCGTCACCCGCGTGATGGAGATCCTGCGAGACGCAGAGGGCACGAGTGGGGGGGGGGGGGGGAGCAACAGCAGGGGCAACCCACCCCCCCCACATACACACCCAGCCCCTTGGGTGGGGGGCAGGATGGGACCCTCCTTCCACCCCCTTCCTCCCATCTCATCCACGGGGCTCCTGCCCCCTGGGGGAGATCCCCCCCAACAGCAAGAACCACGGGGCAGGGCCGAGGGTCCCCCCACAGGGTTAGGGGTCCCCCTGTGGGGTTAGGGGTCCCCCATGGGATGAGGGGTCTGCCCATGGGGTTAGGGGTTCCCCATGGGGTTAGGGGTCCCTCTATGGTGTTAGGGGTCCCCCCATGGGGTTAGGAGTTCCCCTATAGGGTTAGGGGTCCGCCTGTGGGGTTAGGGGTCCCCAATGGGGTTAGGTGTTCCCCTATGGGGTTAGGGGTCCCTCTATGGTGTTAGGGGACCATCTATTGTGTTGGGGGTCCGCCCGTGGGGTTAGGGGTCCCCCCACAGGGTTAGGCTTTCCCCTATAGGGTTAGGGGTCCACCCATGGTGTTAGGGCTTCCCCTATGGGGTCAGGGGTCCCTCTATGGGGTTAGGGGTCCCCCCGTGGGGTTAGGGGTCCCTCTATGGTGTTAGGGGACCCTCTATGGTGTTAGGGGTCACCCCGTGGGGTTAGGGGTCCCTCTATGGTGTTAGGGGACCCTCTATGGTGTTAGGGGTCACCCCGTGGGGTTAGGGGTCCCCCCACAGGGTTAGGGGTTCCCCTATAGGGTTAGGGGTCCACCCATGGTGTTAGGGCTTCCCCTACGGGGTCAGGGGTCCCTCTGTGGGGTTAGGGGTCCCCCCGTGGGGTTAGGGGTCCCTCTATGGGGTTGGGGGTCCCCTGGCCACGCAGCCGCCTGTCTCACCTGCCATCAAAGCGATGCTTCAAGAAGTCAAAGAGGGCTTTCTGCATCATGTCGGTGACCTGGGGAGGGAGGAAGGCAGGGAGGCAGGGCATGGGGGCCGGGGTCCCCGCCGTGTGCCGTCCCCCCGCCAGCGCCCCCCACTCCTCACCTCGTAGCCCTTCAGCGACGGCCCCACCAGGATGATGGGCCGCATGGAGGGCACGACGTCGTACGGGGGCACATGCTCGGCCTGCGGGACGGAGCCGGGTGTTAACGGGGGCGGGGGGACGCCGGGGAACGCTCGGCTTCGCCCCTGCGGGGGCAGTTTTTGGGGACTGGGGGGGGGGGGGGGGGGGCTGCAAGCGGGGGGCACCCCATCCCCTCCCCACGGGCCATCCCGGGGGGGTCCTGACGCTACTCACCGATTTCTGCTTCTGCTTCGCTACGTCCCGAGAGGCCGCACGGGGCCGGGGGGGGGGGGGGCGAGAGAAGACAAACAAGGCATGCGTGTTATCCGCGGGCGCGGGGAGCGGGGGGCACCGAGCGGGGCTGGGGGGGTCCCCGGGGGGCGCGGGACCCCCCGGGGGGGGGTGTGTGTGCCCCTGGGGACGCGCGTCCCCACGAGCGTGTGTCACACGAAGCATCGCCCTGCTCTTAGTTAGATTTGGGGGGCAAGCGGGGGCTTGGAGAGCAGGATGGGGGGGCGGCGGGGGGGGGGGGGGGCTCGGCCCCCCCCCGGGTCTGCTCGCCCCGACAAGCCCCTGCGGACCCCCCCGCCCCGGGCAGTGGTTGCGCCCGAACCACCCCACCCCCCCGGCTTCGGCCCAGGGTGGGGGGGGAGGAACAGTCCATTCCCATTCGCGGAGGGGGGGACGAGAGAGCGGCCGTGCGGGCACACACCATGCGCACACGGAGGGGGGGCCAGGCAGGGGCGGGGGGGCACGGGCTGGTCCATCCCATGGATCACGGGGAGGGGGGGAAACAGCCACGGACTGATCCATCCCGTGGATCACGGGGGGGGGGCAGCCACGGACTGATCCATCCCATTGACCATGGGGGGGTGCCCGGGCTGGTCCATCCCACAGCCCACGGGGGGAGACAGCCACGGACTGATCCATCCCATGGCCCACGGGGGGAGACAGCCACAGACTGATCCATCCCATGGATCATGGGGGGAGGATCAGTTATGGACTGATCCATCCCACGGTCCCCGGAGGGGAGGCAGCCACGGACAGATCCATCCCATGGCCCACGGGGGGACACAGCCACGGACTGGCCCACCCCAGGGTGCAGGGGGGACGCCCCCGCCGCCCCGTCCCCCGCAGCCGCTCATGCCCACGCTGCGACACGGGGCCACGCCATGGCGGCGCAGGCAGGGTGCTCGGGCAGCGCGTGGCCCCCAGCACCCGGCGAGTGCCCCCGCAGCCCCCGCCAGCCCTCCCAGGCAGTGTTAGGGCAGGCAGGGTGCAGCAGGCGAGCGCGGGGCCGGCGGGTGCCGTTACCTTCCTAAAGAAGGGGATGCGCTTGGTGTGGGCGGGGGGGGTGGTGACACTGCTCACGCTACTCTTAGGGGAGCGGTGGGTCTCCATGGCCTCCTCCTCCTCTAACTCATCGGGGTCAAAGGCAAAGCTAGGCATGTCCAGGGCACCTGGGGACGGAGGGGCAGCCGGAGCCGGGGAGAGGGGAGGGAGAAAAGAAGAGCGATAATGGCGATGGAAGAAGGGAAAAATGGAGATGGCGGGGCTGGGAAGAGCGGGAGGGTGGTGAGGATGGGAGTGGGGGAGAAGCAGGGGAGAAGGGGGTCCCCGATGGAGGGGGGTGGTGCTCCCGCCTGCCTGCACCCGGGGCAGAGGGGCCAGAGCTGCGGACGAGGGGGGGTTATCCAGCTGGGGAGGGCCGGGGGGGAAGGACCCCCCCAGGCTGGACCTGCCCCGCTCAGGCCAGGGCTGCGGGGACCCCGGACACTCTTACCGCTGGCCGGGGGGGTGGGCCGGCGGGTCCCCGTCACCACGTCGCCCAGGCTGGAGCTGGAGTTGTCCCCCGATTTGCTGGATGGGAGAAGCACAGAGAGGAGGACGGGGGTGAGGGTGGGATGGGAGGGTTGGGGGGAACCGGGGCGGGTCAGGGATGAGCCCCACCTCGAGCTCAGGCGGTTCTGCCTCATCTTCTGCTCCTGCAGCAGCCGCATGTTCTCCAGCTTGACGGGGCTGGGGATGAAGCCCACCTCGCAGCCCTCCTTCACCAGCCGCCCGATCCACCAGTCGTTGTTGTACTTCTGCACCGGGGAGGGATGGGAAACACCTGAAACCCCCAACACCCACCCCCAGGGCTGCCACCCCTCGAGTGACCCCAGCCCCGCGCCCCTGCCAGCCCATTCCCCACCTCCTTGATGTGCAGGAAGTCTTTGGGCTCGAAGCAGATGGCCATGCCCTGCACCGGCATGTCGTCGCTGGCGGACGGGTTGTAGCCGACGTTCGTCCGCACGGCAAACGCCACCGGCTTTGTCTGCCAACAGGAGAGGGCTCAGCATCTTTCCCCACCCCAAACCGCAGAGACCCCCCGCAGCAAGAGCCAGTCCCGCCTCGGGCCAGGCAGGTGTCGGTGCCGGTGTGACCGGCCGGGCAGCGGGGCCCGCTGGGCTCCTACGGGCACTGCAGTGCAGCCACTCACGGGAGCTTGGGCTGGGGACACTGGCCACAACGCCCGGAGAGCTAACGAGGGGCTCATTAGCTAATTGTCCTGAGCCCACAGGCAAGGCACTATGGGTGCTCAGCCAAGGTGAGAACCCAGGCATCCAGGCTATCAGTCTCACCCAGTAGACCCCACTGCCTTCCCAACACCACCGAGAGATCCCGGGGCCACCGCTTCAGGGGACAGGATGCTGCAGGGATGGAGAGCAGGGGCAGCACCGGGGGAGCTGGGGGGGTGTCCCTGTGCCTGGGGTCAGCCCCTTCCCACAGTGGGTCCTATCCTGCTGGGGCAGGGGGTGCAGAGGGGCCGAGTGGGTGGCAAGGGTACCTGCCGGTACCCGAGGAGGTGAGGGTGGGTGGGTGGGTCTCCAGGCCAGCCCTCCCACCTTGGCTTTCTCCAGCTGCGCCATAGCCTGGCGCTCGGCCTCCTTCCGCAGCGCCTCCCGGTCCTCCTCCAGCGACACATCCGAGTCCGAGGGGCGGCTGGTGTAGGACTCCGCCGAGCCCTGGGAGAGCGGGGAGAGGGGGTCAGCCTGCGCCGTCCTCCCCCAAAGCAGGGAACCCAGCCCAAAACCTGACCCCGCGGCCATCTCCCCCACCCCAGGACCCTCTCTCTAAGGCTGGTGCCCATCATCCTGGTGTCTGGGCATGCTGGGGAGAAACCACCCCTGAAAGCTGCCTCCTCCCCAGGCAGGGGCACCTCCTGCCCGGTGGCATCCCGGCGGGGTTACGGCAGGCCGAGGGCCGGCACAGCTGTTCCCACCGCTCCGGCAGGGAACGTGATACCGAGCCGGTGCCTGCTCCCGTCCCACTGCCACCGGCCTTCCTGGGCCTCTCGTCAGAGCCGGGAAGGCAACAAGGACCCCCCCGTGCCTGCCCGCTGCCCCCCGGCTGCCCCCCACCCGAGGGAAGGCCAGCAGGGACAGCGCTGTCCCCTGCCAAGGGGTCCCATGGCAATGGGGAAAGGGTGCTGTGGGGCGAATTGGGGTCACCCCAGGACAAGGCTGGAGCTGGGGTGGGATCAGAGACCCTCTGCTCACCCCCCAGCCCCCTGGGGCCGGAGCCCAGGTGGGGGGCAGTGGAGAGACCCACGGGCTCCCCCAGCCCCAGGGCAGCAGGTGCTGTGGGGGATGGCAAAGGCACCAACCACCCCAGGGGGGCTGCTGCCCCCCCAGCCCCTCCATAACCCCCTAAAAGCCCCACCAGAGCCCCCCAAGGTAGCAGAAGCCCCCATCCCCAATTTGCCCCAACCTTCCCAAACACCGGGGAGATGGGGAGCACTCTCCTTCACATAGGCCCCTACCCCTGGCCATGGGGCAGCAGCCCCCCAAGGGACCCCCTCCCCAAAAGCCATAGGGCAGAGACCAGCTGTTCCAGCTGCTCCATCTCCTCCTGCTGCTGCTGAGGGTCTGGCCCTTCCTGAGCCCCCTGGCCCCATGGTGAGACTGGAGGGGCCTTTGGGGGGATCACTCGGGGTCCAGGCACGATGCCCTCACCCCACAGACCCCATGGGTCCCACCAGCTCCTGGGACCACCCGCTCCAACCCCCATGGAGCCGAGGGGGACCCCACTCCAAGGGCAGAGCCCCAGCAAGCCGGGATGGGAGGGTGCTGGGGGCCACGTCCCGGGTGCGAGGGGGCTGCGGGGCGGGGGGGACGCTCACCGGGGCGGCGGGGTGGTCTTTGCCGGCTATCTCCATGGTGGCAGGGCTGGGGGTGAGTGGGTCGGGCGGGCGCTGGGCTGGGGTGCCCGTGGGTCAAGTTTCAGCCCTGGGACGTTCGCAGCCGCCTGGGGTATATTTAGCCCAGTGCCGGGCAGGGGGTGGGGGCCCGGGGGGGCCGCAGGGGCTGCTGCCAAGCCAGCAGCTCTGCCGGGTGGATGGGGCTGGGGAGGGCGGCTTTGATGCCAGCTGGGCGATGTCAGGGCTGCGTCACCTACCTGGCACCCCCAGGAGGGGCAGGGAACCCCTGGGAGGCTACAGGACCCCAAATGCTCCCAATACGGGGGGGGGACAACTCCCCCCAGCACCCACTGCGGGGCAGAGCAGGGACGGGGGGCACAGATGGGTCTGGCTATTGCAATGCCCGCACTCCCCGCCAAGCCAGGCTCGGTTGCAAACTTGGACCCCCTCCTCGGTCCCCAGGGGGACAAGGGCCCCCACAGGTCCCCCCAGGACAGCTGCCCCCCCACCGCTCACCTGCCGGACGAAGCTGTTAGACGTGGTGTCGGACGAGGTGCTGCCATCTGAGCGCTTGAAGCGGCTCTTGCGCTTGCTGTACTTGCCCTGGGGGGGGGGGGGGGGGGGGGGAAGAAGGGGAGCGCTGGAGCCCCAGGACATGGCGGGCAGCTCTGCCCCCCCAGCCCCAGCTGGCAGGACTGCTCTGTCCCCCTCTGCCCCCACCCTTCAAGCCAACCCAGCTCCTGGGGGACAAGAGGAGGGAAACTGAGGCAGGGAAGGGGATGGGGTTGCCCCCAACTCAGGGGCCATGCAGCCCCCTCCCCATGGACCCGGCATCACCTTATCCAGAGGGCTAGATATCCGATCTCCACGGAAAGGAGAGGGAGCTGGCAGGGCTGACCGGATTTGGGGGAGAACCTGGCCACAGCCCCCAAATGCTGCAGCCCCCCCCAGCCAAATCAGAGCCCAACCAGTGCCTCGGGGAGGCAGCTGCTATGGGGGCACCCCACACCTGCCCGCGTCCCCACACCACCAGCCCGGTGCCCGAGCCCCACACACGTGTGTGCACACCCCGTCCGCCCAGCACGGGCACCGTTCCCTCGCCCGTGCACACTCTGTGTAAAGGGGTGCACACGTGTGAGCACCCCCACGCCCACCCACGCCAGCTGGCACCCCCACAGGACCCCCCGCTTCCTCCAGTGCCTCCTGCTGAGATGGACTGAAGGAGACGAGGATGCCCCAGTGCCCCCCCTGCAGCACATCCTCGTGGGGGGGGGATGCCAGAGCACATTGGGGGGGGACGCTGGGGGGACGAGAGGCTGGGACATGCCAGGGTGAGCAGGGCTGTCACCTCCCCGGCGTCTCGGAGGGACAGCTGGGCCCAGCTGCCACCCAGCCCAGGGATGGGTGGTCCCCGCACCGGGCAGCACCGGGTATTTTTAGGTCCTTCGCCCCCGGCCCCAACCCTGGCCCCCCACCCACCCCATCCGCCGCTCCCAGTAGGGGATGGATGCGGATGGGGCTCGGCGGTGCAGGTCCCCAGGGTGGGGACGGTGACCCCACTGCCGGCATGGGGTTCACTGCAGCCACCCAGAGACACCCCACCCCACCCCCGGAGGTGGGGGAGACACCCAGCCCTGCCAGCCCCCGCCGGTGGCTGGATGTGGCCAGGGCCTGTGTCTCCATCCCCCGTCCCCCCCCCACCAAAATGTCACCCCAACTGGTTGATGCTCCCCAGGCTGCCACAGAAGGGGGGGGTGTGTCTGTCCCCATGGGGGTGTGCGGGGCGGGGACAGCACCCACCCAGACCATGGGGATGAGGTGCTCCGCTGGTCCGCGGTGCCCCCCACCCCATTGGGACCAGCTGGGGACACATCCCTTCCCTGTCCCCCCTGCCAGGGTGAAGGGGACAAGGGCGGGGGGGGGGCACCACCCCGGCAGAGTTTTCCCAATTCCTAAAAGTTTACCGGTGTGCATGACACCCCCGCACCCACCTCCCCAATCCGGGGTGCTCCGGGTGGGCAAACCCCGGGGGAGGGGGTGTGGGGGGGGAGCAGTGACACAGCAAGCAGCACAGACCCCCCCCCCCCGTCATGCACTCCCCAAACCTGGGGGCTGGACACCCCCTTCCCTGGGATGTTCGGTGTTATGGGGAGGGGGGACGACTGCATTTGGGGTCCCTCCCGGGGTAGCTTGGCTATGGGTGGGGGGCACCCTGTTTTGCATGCCGGGGGGTGAAATCACCCTTGATACGGGGTGTAGGGGTTGGGACCGGGGGTGGGGGTGACCCCCATCAATTTCCCCATGGGGTTGGGGGCGCCGCCATGGCCCCATGGGGGAATCGATGGGGCTCACTGCCCCCCCCCCCCCCATCGCCCCCATGCACCCTGGGGCTGCGCGCGACGGTACCGATGCAGCCCCCCCCTTCCCCGTCCCCAGATTCCCGGGGGTGTCACCTGGAGGGCGGCGTTGTCGAAGACGTCCATCTGGATGTCCTGCGTGGAGCTGTAAGGGGTACGGGCCATGCCGCCTTCCCGCACCATGGAGCTCGCCGGGGTCGGCGGGGACACACACACAGGGACAAGATGATGACGATGACGATGGAGCCCAGGCCTGGCCTCTGCCGTACCGGCCCCCGCGGTGACGGCGGCCCTGGCGTGCAGTGAGCGAGAAGAGGAGGAGGAGAAGGAGGAAGGAGGAGTAGGGACGGCGGCAGGAGGGGACGAGGGATGGCGGGCGGCCGCCTCCGCCTCTGCCGCTCCCACCGCATTCCCGGGAGGGATGAGGGATGCGGGGATGCGGCCCCCCGCCCCTTCCCAGGTAGGGTACCCCCAAAGCGGGTCCTTCCCCTCAGGGAAAAAAGGGGGGGTGATGAGGATCCCCCCTCCCTAAATCGGGGGGGCACAGTGGTGCCCACCGCAGCTTGCGTGCCCAGCCTTTAGCCTGGAGCAGACTTGCTCTTGGGGGGGACACACCCCAAAAAGATATGGGGGGGGGACACAGGGCCCCCAGGCTGTTGTGTGGCTCTGGGGGGGACGTGCAGGGGCAGCCACGCCCCCGTCCCCAAATGTCAGCGCCCGGAGCGAGATGTGCCACAGACTGGGGAACCCCGGGCTCCCTCAGGATAAGGCTGCCTCTAAACCTCCAGCTTCTCCCCCCAGACCTCCCCCAGCTGGGATCCCCACAGCCTCAGAATGACCCACACTTCCCCCCCCCCCAAGCCCCGCTGCTCCCCAGGGGCATCCATGCCCACGCACAGAACCATCCGCACGCCCCATGTGAAGCATCCAGGGAGACGGCACCCCGGGGACCCCACGGCAATGGGGAGATGCCCGGGGCCAGCGGACCCCACGTGCGGTCGGGGAAGGGGCTGCACTTGGCACCCACCAGCCCCCAGCATGGCTGCAGCTGCCCTTCAGGGACCCCAGCACCGTCCCTGCCTCCTCGTGCCAGCGGGTGCGAGGGGCAGACCAGACCACGTGTGCTGGTGGGCGAGGGCTGCAGGCAGCACGTGCCAGGCAGGACGCAGCTTGCCCTTGCCCCATCCCCAGGGAGCCTGTCGATCAGTGCCGGGGCCGATCGCCTCCTCCCCAGGCAGGACTGGGCTGAGACCTCCCGCACTCATCTCACGTCAACTGCACCACAGGAGCCGCTGCCGCCAGCTGTTGGAAAGTTAAAAATTCCTTGGGACCCGCCCCCCCACCCCACCCCCACGCCAGTGGGTCTTTTCCTGCTCCAGTCCCATCTCCCGCAGCTGCGGGACAATGTGCCCGGGGAAGTGGGACAGCTGACACCACATTTTCCATTATTAGCCCCCATCCATCACCGGCACCGCAAGGTGCCTACGACAGCACCGACACACGCTTCGTGACAGCCGGGCAGGTGGGGAAGGGAGGTTTGGAGGGGGATGAGCTGCCCAAGGTCACACAGGCTGGCACCACCGACCCCGGGACACAACCCCGGAGCCCCGACTGCCCAGCTCTGCACCCTGTGCCTGGCCAAGCTCTGGGCATTGGGATTTCCTTGGCCCCCAACACCAGAGCCTGCCCGTCTCCTGCTTTCCCCACCTTGCCCAGGCCCGGGCCACGCAGCCGATGCAGGAGCTGAATTCCTGGGAGGGTTTGTGGGGGGAGCAGAGGGTGGTGGTGAGGGTGTTTTGGGTGGGCAGAGCCGGGTGCCAGGGCAGAGGCGGCGGGGGCCCTGCCAGCAGGGATCCTGTCCGGAGGCGGAGGGCGAGCGCACCATTCCCAGGCAGCTGTGTGGGAGCGTAACACAATTACGGCATCTCTCCCTTCCCGCTGCCAGAGCTGCTCTGCTCCCCGGCACCCCCCCGCTGCCGCCTGCGCTGCCAGGGGCACAGCGTGCCAGCACGGCCCCTCGCACGGGCTCACCGGCGTGCCCGCTCTGCCCCGGCCCGCTGCTCTCAGCACAGGCAAGTGTGGCAGGCACAGAGCTACACACATGCCCGTCCAGTGCAGGATGCAACGGAGCAGGCAGAGGAGGGATGGCAGATCTTCCCGGACCTCTCTGGAGGGGCTTGTGCACAAGCAGCAGCATCCCTACCTAGGTTGAAACCTCTCCTCAAATTTGGGGCCAGATTGGTCTCTTCATCCCTGTCCCCCTGGAAAGCATGGAGCTCAAGGTGACACTTCCACAGGGCTCGGGGACACACGCACCCCCGTGCCTCACACGCACTCTCCTGCCTCCAGCCCAAGCAACTGGCCAAAAGCTTTACAGGACATCGATTTTCAGCAGCAAAACTCCAGAGCCACTCCTGGGCCAGTAATTTAAACCCAGCCACTCTCCTGTCTCAGGATTCTCCAGATTTTGCTGTTTGTTTTATGAATATGATGAGTCAGTTTTTAAACAGCAAAAGCCTGTGTTTATCTGTGTTTTTCTCTCAAAACGAACCAAAAATCTGTTGCCATCGGCTCCTCTTCTCACGCCATATGTTGACTGTGCGGTGGCCGCCAGATTCAAAAGGAACTGTTAGCATCTTGTCTTGGGTGTTTAACGAGGCGCCTTTGGGGGCTTTCACTCTCCAGCCACTTGCAACCTTCAGTGGTCGAAAGGAAGGAGGGAAAAGAATCCCTGCAAAATGATGAATTTGGGCTCTACTTAACATCGGTGTGGTTAAAAAGCAACATTTTCGCTGGTCAAGTTTGCTTTAAAGTGGGAATTCAGTCACCGAGAAACCCCTGTGTTTTTAGGCCAGTTACAATCTAGATGTTACCATTTTTCAAGCTTTCCCTTCTTCCAGGAACTCTTCACCGATCTGTTCCTGGAGAGGCTCCAGCACTTTTCTGGGTTGTTTCTCTGACACGAAGGACGCCAATTGCCACCGGGCCACTTTTAAGCCTCACTACAGCGTTTTCTGGGGAGGCACTTCTGGCTGGGAGAGCCATGAGATGCCACTCAGCCCATCCGTGCCTCAGTTTCCCCAACTGCAAATGGTGCCACTGTCACATCCAGACCTCACTTGGGTCTTCGACTGCAAATTGCTGAGAAGGTAAAATGCTCTCTGTCAACGCCAGCCCTTGCTGCAGCCCTGTTACCATAGGTATTAACAGGTTATTTCACAGGAAAACGCAAGTCCCCCCTTTTCTCAGCAGCACCATAACCCAGTGACTGCGAACGAGGCGGAACTTGATCCGCATGTGGAAACGAAGCGGGATCTGAGATCCCAGCTCGCCCCTTTCCTGCACCAACCTCTGGACACTCACACCACCCTTTAGGTTGGCTTCTTGGGGAACAAGGAACAACCGCAGATGAGCGCTGGAGAAACGGGGAATCCCATTTCTTGCTACACAAAGCAACGTGGCAAAAGCCGACATTAAACTCTTCCTAACCTACAGCTTCCTGGGCAGGCGGGGAGGGTGAGGAGGGACGACTTGTGCCCAGGTTCCCTCAGGTCCAACAACGAGGATGAACGCGGGCTGGGGGCAATCTCCTGCAGCCCCCGGTGTGAGGGGAGGCCTGCAGCGAGGGCAGGGCCGGGCCCAAGGCAGGGCCGAGCCTAAGGCAGGGCCGAGCCTAAGGCAGGGCTGAGCTGGGTGCTGCAGCCCTCGGCCCTGCGCTGCCCACCCCACACAGGCCCACCGGCGGGGAGGGGACATCTCCCCAACACCCTGCAGCCCCCCAGCCTGCCTGCACAGCCCCTAGGCATGCCCCTGACCCCCAGTGCTCCCCAGTGCTCCCCAGTCCCCTCCCAGTTCACCCCCCACCCACGTGCTGCCCACAGCCTCCTCCCCGCCACTGCGCATGCGCCGAGCCGGCCCGGCTCATCCCGCCGCGCAGACGTGGGCTGTACCACTCCGCGGCGGGGGGAGGGGGTGCGAGGAGGGAAACGCGTCTCTTTCCCCACGTCCCGCGTGGGCCCCGGCGCCCCACCTCTCCTTCCCACCCGCAACCCCACCGCGACTCTTCTCTCGCCGCGCTCCGGGCCGCCCCGAGGCCGCGGGGACGGAGCGGGGCGGGCGCGGGGTGGTAGGTGCCGCTCCCCGCGGCGCTGGCTGTGGGCGCGGCCAGGCCCGCCGCCTCTCCCTTTCCGCCCGGCCGCCGCCGCCATGAGGTGAGGGGCAGCGCTCCGCCGCCCCCCCCGCACCCCCCCCCCCGCGTCGGCCCCGGCCCCGGCGAGCGGGGGTGACCGGCGGGGTGGCTTCGGTAACGGGGGCCTCCCAGCCGCGCTGCGGGATGGGCCCCGACCCTGTGAGGCGGCTGCGGCCTCCTCGGGGCGGCGGGGGGGGGGGGGGAAATGGCGGCCGGGCCTTGGCTGGGGAGGGGGCGAAATGGCGGCCGAGGGGCCTGAGGGAGGGACGGGGGCGGCTGAGCGGGGCTGGCCTGGCTGCTCCCGGGCCTTGGCGGCTCCCCCTGCCCCGTCGTGCCGCAGCAGGCCCGCTGCGGGTTGTCCCGGCTCTGCCAAAGCACCGCCCAGCGAGCACGGCGCTGAGCTGTGTGCGTGCTTCTCCGCAGTATGCTCCGGCTCCAGAAGAGGCTGGCTTCCAGCGTCCTGCGCTGCGGCAAAAAGAAGGTCTGGCTGGATCCCAACGAAACGAATGAGATCGCCAATGCCAACTCGCGTAAGTAATCGTCTCGCACGGACACGCTACGCATCGCTTGCGTTGCCCTGTGGAAAAGGGATGCGTCAGGGATGCGATGAGATGCTTTCTGACTAGCTCGGTGGCCATGGGGTTGGCTTAGGTAAAATTCTGACACTTGAGCAACAGCTTTGCACTTCAAAGTGGAAATAAGTCCATCAGCAGGATTTACAAAGTTCCCCAGTGCACTGATGTGGTGCCTGGTGAGTTGTTGGTAGTGGCTTTAGGACGTGGTGTTCTCTGAGATAATTAGTGAGGGAGAAATGGGAGGGGAAAAGAGCAGCTACAGCAGCGTGAAGGGGCTTTGGGGGAAGGTCTGGCTTGTCCTTTGCATTGGATCCTTTTTGTACAAGCTGAATGGGAGTCTGTACTTGCCCAGTGTACCCTCTCATTGCACATAAGATGCTGAACATGGAGTTTCTTTCCGTAGGTCAGCAGATCAGGAAATTGATTAAGGATGGTCTGATCATCCGCAAACCTGTGACCGTTCACTCTCGTGCCCGATGCAGGAAGAACACCTTGGCCCGCCGGAAGGGCAGGCACATGGGCATCGGTAAGTGCCAGCTCCCCTCTGAGAACTGGAAAAATGTCTGTTTTCCACGGTATATGGTCCACCTACAAGTGTATATTGAGCAACAATCACCAAGAGTCCTGTGGCAGGGCCTAAAAATACACAGTTTGTACGTCAGTAGCTTTCTTCTTGAAGTAAGGGAAGGATTAAACACTCCAGCAAAAGCGTGTTGTTCATCTCGCAGAAATGTGGCCTCATTCTCATCCTGTTTTCCCTCTCTAGGTAAGAGAAAGGGTACGGCCAATGCTCGTATGCCCGAGAAGGTGACCTGGATGAGGAGGATGCGAATTCTGAGGCGCCTGCTCCGCAGATACAGGGAGTCCAAGAAGATCGACCGCCATATGTAAGCCTGCCGTGCCATGCCCAGCTTTGGGCCGCGTGTCCACACGCTTAGATACCCCTTTCTCGCTGTCGGCAGCTTCTGCAGCCTTCTCCTTGGCGTGCAGATTGATGAAAATACATCCTTTATGGCACTAGAGAGCTGCTCCAGAGTAATCCTGGTGGTTCTCCAGACAAGCCCTCTGCCCGCTCAGAGGCGGGAAGAGCCGGTGCAGCAGCTTCAGAGGGACCCTGCTCCTCACAGCACGCTTGTGCTGGCTGCCCTCTGCCAGGAGGGGTGCAGGATGTCTGGAAGCTGCACAGTAGTGGTTTGATCTCCCGGGCAGCCTCGTTTACAGTCCGTTCTGCTCTGTTAGGTATCATAGCCTGTACCTGAAGGTGAAGGGTAACGTGTTCAAGAACAAGCGGATCTTGATGGAGCACATCCACAAGCTCAAGGCAGATAAAGCTCGCAAGAAGCTCTTGGCGTAAGTGCTGCCTCACTGTTAAGCTTCGGTCTTGCAGGTTGTGGAATCGATTATTTTTTCTTTTTTAATTAACTCTGCAGGCAGGTAATTCCAGGTGGCTTCTGTTGCTGGTGGCTCTACCTGGAGCCCTGGTGAAGAATCAAACCAAAACTGGGTAGGGCTGGCTTAAAGCAGAGAAATTCGTAATCTGGGCAGAGCTTTGCGTGTTTCACTGCAGGCGTAGCAGATGTTAGTTGCTCATGCAGCTGTAAACTGGCAGATCTACTGATCCAGCTACTTGGATCAGTAAATGATTGACAAGGGGAAGTGAGGAGGCGTAAGAAGCGATGGATTTCAAAATTCTGCTGTGTACGTGGTAAAAAAAGCCAGTATCTTAACCTTGGTCTCTAGTAAAGGTGTGTGACCCCAGCCAGCCTGAACGGGGCGATCCCCAGAGCCAAGATCGCAGCTCCTCCTTGGCCCGAACTGGGAGCCAGGCAGGGAGGGCAGCAGCGCCCAGTGTCCTCGCTCGGGGCTGAGTGGGACTAGGTAAGCTCCGCTGGGAGCTACAGTTAGAGCTGCGGAGCAAAGCCTGCCGAGCTGAGAGCTGCAGTCGCTTCAGCGGCTGGTTTGGTGGGCCAGGATCCTGTGGAGCAAGAGGAGGGCGGGGCTGGTGCTAAAGGCTCTCTCAAGGTGGTTGAGGTGATCTCTGCGCATTCACAAACTCTAACTTCTTGCAGTGACCAGGCCGAAGCTCGCAGGTCCAAGACCAAGGAGGCTCGTAAGCGCCGCGAGGAACGGCTGCAAGCCAAGAAGGAAGAGATCATTAAGACCCTCTCCAAGGAGGAGGAGACCAAGAAGTAAACGCTGGCTGTTGTGTGTACATAGTGTTTTCCATCCACGAGCATTCAATAAAACACCACATCCAGGACTCCTCCCGATGAATCCTGTGCGCTCGCTCTCTCTCTGCCATTTCTGGAGCTGGGAGGGAAGGGCTGGGAAAGAACTGCCGCTCCCCGCCTTGGTGCTGCGTCCGCCCTGCTTGTCGGGACCGCGCGAGTTGGTCGGGCAGCCCCTGGGGTAAGGGCGGGCTGTAGCGAGTCAGTCCTGCTGACACCAGCCCTCGTCCTGGGCCGAGCAGCCCCAGGGCCGGCTGTGCAGGGCAGTGCTGCAGGCAGAGCCCCGTTCCTGCGCCGGCACCTCCTCTGTGCGCAGCCGCGGCCGCCTTCTTCCTCTGCTCGCAGGCACGGCGCTGCCCTCCTGAGCTCTGGGGGGAGAAAAGGGGTCTGGGGGCCGCCCCCTGCGCCGGGAGCCCTGGCCCCGCCAGGGATGGGCAGTGGCTCCTCGGGGGCGACGCTGGGGCTTGGGCACGTCCCTGCTCATCAGCATCTTCAGCCTGGACCTGGATCTAGATCTGGATCTGGCGCCTGGCGAGTTCTGTGGGCCCAGGAAAGGGCCTGGCCAGACCCTGAGCACCCCGACAAGTTGCTGCACCCTGACGGGAGGCGGCCAATGGCCGAGCCAGGCCAGGCGCGGGCACGGAGCCTTCAGCCTCCCTGTAATGGCCCAGACCCATGGCCTGCTCGCAGCCCAGTCCGGGGGCAGCCGGATGCCATTCGGCCGGGAAGGAGCCAACTGGGGTGGCCTCGGGGCAGGCAAAGGTGCCCATGTGTCCCTGACACCTGTCAAAAAATGGGTGCCAGGATGCCCAGGGTCGGGGTACAGCCCCTGGGAGGGGGGGCTGTGGGCTGCATCTGCATGAGCCAGCACCCTCAGGAGCAGGTTCCTGGCCCTGCCGGTCCTCGGTGGGGCTGGAGATCAATGGGCTGAGGTCAGTTGTCGGGGGTTTAACAAGGCCAAGTGCCGGATCCTGCCCTTGGGTCACAACAACCACACGCAACGCTCCAGGCCTGGGGAAGAGTGGCTGGAAAGCTGCCCGGCAGAGAAGGACCTGGGGATGCTGGCTGACAGCCGGCTGGACACGAGCCAGCAGTGTGCCCAGGTGGCCAAGGAGGCCAACGGCATCCTGGCTTGTATCAGCAATGGTGTGGCCAGCAGGAGCAGGGCAGGGATGGTGCCCTGTGCTCGGCACTGGGGAGGCCGCCCCTCGAATCCTGTGTTTGGTTTTGGGCCCCTCGGGACAAGAAGGACATGGTGGTGCTGGAGCGTGTCCAGAGAAGGGCAACGGAGCTGGGGAAGGGTCTGGAGCACAAGTGTGATGGGGAGCGGCTGAGGGAGCTGGGGGGGTTTAGCCTGGAGAAGAGGAGGCTGAGGGGAGACCTTATCGCTCTCTGCAACTGCCTGAGAGGAGGTTGTGGTGAGGTGGGGGTTGGTCTCTTCTCCCAAGTCACAGTGATGGGATGTGAGGAAATGGCCTCAAGCTGCGCCAGGGGAGGTTTAGGTTGGATATTAGGGAAAATGTCTTTACTGCAGGAGTGGTCAGGCATGGACCAGGCTGCCCAGAGCGGTGGTGGAGTCACCATCCCTGGGGGTGTTCAAAACACGTGTAGCCGTGGCACTTGGGGACATGGCGTAGGAGGCCTGGGGGTGTTGGGTTGGCGGTTGGGCTTGGGGATCCTAGAGGTCTTTTCCAACCTTAACGATTCTGTGATTCTCTGATACCACCGAGCAGGACACCCGGCAGCCCC
Source organism: Morus bassanus (assembly GCA_031468815.1). NCBI lineage: Eukaryota > Metazoa > Chordata > Aves > Suliformes > Sulidae > Morus > Morus bassanus. Next base: position 6,625,752 of record CM062591.1, read on the forward strand.
CACACCCCCACCACGCCGCTGGGCTCAGGCCAGAGCTGACTGTTCGGGGGAGCTTTTGGGGTGTGTGTGGGGGGCTCTGCTCCCACCGCCGCCCCGTCAGCCCCTCGGGCAGCCCTTGCAGCTCAGTCGGGAGCAGCGCCAGGACGGCACCAAGCAGGGCAGGACTTGCACAGGGCAGGATGTCCCCTGCGGGCTGGGCAGGGGTCTGCACACCCCCGGGCACTGATGCGAGGTAGCTGGGGCCAGAGCTCACACCAGGGAAAGCCCCCCGCCCCGAGCCAAATCCAGCCCTCCGGACACCCCATGCTCACCCAAGGAGCTCCTTACCAAACCCACGCCTGTGGGTGCTGCCATCCCTGCGCTGGGGACCGTCCACACTGCGGGGGCAGATGGGGACAGCCCAACCTCCACCCCATCCCTGCGCCCAGCCAGGGCTTTATAAACTGGGGAGTGTGTGTGTGGGGGGGTCCCCACCCATAGGAAACACAGCTGAGACCCTCCCACCTCATCACACAGGTGATGGGACCACCTGGGCACCGTGCTGGAGGGGCCAGATCCCCCCCCCCCCCCCAACGCCTGCCATGTGCCCCACGCCATGCCCACGCACCATCTCCCCACGTGTCACCCCATGCCAGGACACCCCGCCATGCCTCCGCCGCCCGCTCCGTCCTTGGCCCTGCTGCCGGCTCCACCGACGGTGACTCACCGCAGCCGGGCGCGGCGTGACTCACATGGCCAGAAAAGAGCCCCAGCATCCACGGTGGGTGGCACGTGGCACCCCACGGGGACGGCACCGAGACAAGCGGACGGGCACCCCGCAGCGCTTTGAGGTGGGGGGAACGATCTGCACCCCCTCTGCCCAGACACGCAGCAGCACCAAAGCTCCTCCAGCTGGCGCAGACAAATGACCTGGTGGCACCAACACCGCGGCAGCAGCAGCGTTTAATTTAGGATCTCGGGCCGGAGCATCCCGGGAGTGGGGCCGGGTGCTGCCCGGGCATGGGGCATTATTGCTTGGGCAAGCCGAAGGCAGGGCACGCGCGCGTGGGGCTGCACACGCGTGTGTTAGTGCACAGGTACGGGCACGTGGAGCTGCGCCCGCGTGTGCACGGGCAGAGGCGCGTGCCCTGGTGCGTGCACGGGGATTTGCACGCCCGTGCTACCGTGCACGCGCTCCCCCGCTGCGCACGCCGGGGTTTAGGAGCAGCCATGTGGGTGGCCCGTCTGTGGGCAGTGCCACCCTGGGGGCCACCCCTGTGTCCCCGCCGGGCTGAGCATGTGCCTCAGGTGGGACCCCGAGGGATGGGGACGCTGGGGACAGGCCCCCGGGCATGGCTGCGGGGGGTCAAGTACCACCCGGACGGGGTTCCTGAGGTGCGGTGATCCAGGGGAGGTGGAGACGCCAGGATGGGGACGGGGACATGGGGGCGGGGGGGCTGGATGCTGCCCCTCAAATCTCGGTCAGCGCCTCGGCGGGGACCAGCCCCCGCTTCCTCCCGCTGGTCACCCGGACGAGGCCTTGGGTCCTGCCCACGCCGACGCAGATCTGGGACGGGCAGCCAGACAGATGGATGGGCAGCGGGGCACAGCCCTGGTGTTGCCCCGCTGATGACGGACCCAACTCGGTGCACCCCAGGGCAGCGAGGTGCTGGCACCGGCGGGGTTCCCCCCCCCTACCTGGTTCTCCCTGAGGCTCATGCGCCCCTGCTCCTTGTCACCCTGCACGGCCCGGCAGCTCCTCCAGACGCTCTCGCCGGGACGGACGCGCTGCACGAAGTTGGCCGGGAAGAAGCCCAGCCGGTCGCCCACCTTCCCCTGCGGCGCGGCCGAGCGGCGGCTGAGACCCCCCCGCGCTCGCTGCACCAGTGGCCGCCCCGGCATGCGGTGGGGCTGCGAAAAAGCAGAACCGCCCCCCCCGCCCCGCAGCCCCCCCTGACCTTCCACCAGTCCTCGTTGGAGTCGTCCACCAGCGTGACCCTGTCCCCGGGCCTGGGGGGAGGGAGGCGTGGGGCGGCGTGGGGATGTCTCCCCTCCACTGCCCCATGGGTCTGCCCCCCCCCCCCACCTCACTGACCCCCCTCCCCACTCACTGCAGCGCCAGGTCCTGGTGCTCCTGGGGCACGAACTTGTAGAGAGCCACGTAGGAGAACATGGGCACCCCGTCCCGCCGCGCCGGCCGCCGGGCAGCCTGCGGACACAGCCAGCCCTGCCCCACGGCCCTGCCCCATGGCCCCCAGCCCCGTGCCGGTGTCCCATACCTCTGCCCCAAAGCCCCCTTCCAACACCCCATCCCTTGTGCCCTGCAGCCCCACGCCGATGCCCACGGCCCCGGTGCATCACCCGAGCCCCCCCGGTCCCACCCTTCATCCCCATCCTGCCCCCCTCAGACCCCCACCTGCTGCCCGGGGCTCTTTTCCTCCACACCATCCCTCTCTGCTGGGGTGACGACTGCTGAGACAGACGGACAGGGGGACAGAGTCAGCCCTGCCCCCCCCCAGTCAGGCCCCCACCCTGGCCCCCACCTCAATGCCACCTCCTTACCGCTGCCGCTGGGGCTCCCTGCGCTGCTCGGGGTGTCCCCGCTCTCCTCCCCAGCTGCTGCCTTCTCACCCTAGAGCACGGGAGGGGGGGGGGGTCGGAGGGGGGGGTCCCACACCCCCCTGTGCCCCCCACCCCTCCCCAGCTCTGGGGGGTACCTGGATGCCTGGGGGCAGCTCCGTGGAGCCGGCGCCGTGTGCCAGGGAGGTGCCGAACCGCAGCGCCTCGTACACCGGGTCCACCCTCGCGCTGCAGTCTGCAGGGGGGGACACGGGGGGTGTCAGGGCCCCCCCAGCCCAGCCTGCACCCGGGGGGGAGGGTGCCCCCCATGCTGGGCGCAGGCTGGCTCTGCGGTGTGGCCGGGGGCTCACCTGGGGGGGGCGAGCCCTGCGCAGAGCCCCCCTGCTCCGGCAGCAGCAGGGGCGAGCTGAAATTGCGGCGGAAAGAGGTGGCCTGGGGGAAAAAACCAGGAGTTTTGGGGGGAAAGGGGCACCCAGCACCCCCGGGCACTTGGGGGGGGCAGAGCTGGGGTGCTGGGGAGGTGCTGGGACTGAGCGTGCCCCCGGGGCGGGGGTCCCACGGGGAGGGGTGCTCGCACACGCCCCGACATCTCTCTGCTCACACGTGGGCACGCGTCCCGGTGCACACGCGTGTGCGCAGCCCCGCTGCCCGCAGCCCCCTGGGGAGAGGGCTGGGGGGGGGGTCGGGGGGGCTGGCAGGGCTCTGTGTGTGTGTCCCCCCCCAACCCCGAGCAGCACGTACCGTCTTGCCGGGGCACTGCTGGTGCGAGATCCCCTCGGAGCACCAGAGGTGCACGCCGGCCTTGCACGCCTTGCACCGCAGGCCCTGTCGCGAGTTGCCTGCAGGCAGCGGGGGGGGGTGGGGGGGTCACGACCAGGGGCAGGGGCTGCCCGCCCCCCCCCCCCCCCCCCCCCCCGTGCTCCCCCCCAGCCACCCCCGGCACCCACCTGCGATGAGCTGCCGGCACAGCTCGCAGGGGCAATGCTTCTTGAAGACGTACTGCTGAAAGCCGTGTGTCCGCGGGGGGGACGGGGGGGTCCCGGGGCCCTGCCCCCCCCCGCCCGGCCGCGGGAAGAGGCTCTCCACGCTCTTGCTCCGCAGCAGCGTCCGGAGGGACAGCGACCGCTTCAGCCGCTGCATCTGCCGGAGGGACCCCCCAGGGGTGGCAGGGACCCCCCCCCAAGGGGTGGTAGGCTCCCCCCCCCCCCGGACCCCCCCGCGCTGCACCAGCCCAGCCCGCCCGGGGATCCGGGGCGGCGGGGCCGGGAGGGGGGAGCCGGGGCAGCTCCGGAGCTGACCCCCCCCCTCCAGCGACACCCCAAAGCGGCTGAAAGCACCCGGGCCACGGTGCACGATCACCCCCCCGTTGCACGCTCGCCCCCCCCCGTTGCACCCCCCCCGGCCGTACCTTGCTGCCGTGCCCGGCCCCGGGGCCGGCGGGGGGCAGCTCGGGGGGTCCCGCCGGTTCGTTCTCCCCGGGCGGCTCCGTCATGCGCCCGCCACGCCCCCCCCCCCCCCGCCCGCCCCACTTGCTGTCGCGACAGCGCCGCGACCCGGTCGCGACAACGCCGTGCTCAAGCTGCCTCCAGCCCCTCCCCGCTGGGAGGATGGAGAGATATGCTAATCTTTGGCTGCCCATTGGCTGCCGTCCCCCGTAGGGCGGGGCTTGCCCCCCATCATCAGGCGTCGCATACTGGGGGGACACCCCCATTGACAGCCCGGGGGGGGGCAGCACCCAGGGACCCCCCCATTGACACCTGGGGGGCAGCAACCACTCCTCCCCCGATATCCCCCGATATGCGCTCATCCCCCCCGCCCCTTGCCCCTTTTGGGGGGGGGGACAGCACCCATAGCCCCCCCCATTTGCACCCTGAGGGGGGGAGCACCCATGGACGCCCCCCTTTGACACTCCACTCACCCCCCCCGACACCCAAGGGGAGGGGGGCAGCACCCATATCCCCCCCCAAATCACCCCATACCCCTCCATTGACACCCGGGGGGGGTTCAGTGCCCTACAGGAGCAACCCCCCCCCCCCTTTTTTCTCCCCAAAATGAGCCAAATCTGGGCGAAATTAGAGGAATTAAAATGCAGCAGGGGCTGTGCGGGCTGGCACAGGGCGGCCTTGGCTTCTCGCCCTGGACAGGGTGGACTGATGGCTTTGGGGGGGGGGGACGGGGGGGACAGATGTCCTTGGCTGGGTTGGGACAAGGGGACAGGGCATGGCTGGGGGTACACGCACGTGGGGCTGTTCCTGGGGGGGCTCCAGCCGGCCGCTTCCCAGCTGGCTGGAGCCCCCCCCAGGAACAGCCCCGCGTGCGTGTCCCCTATGCCACCCCCACTTTGTATTGACAACAAACACAGGGTGGGCACCCCCCCCCCACTATTTACTGTCAACTCCCTCTCCAAACTGGACCCAACTGGGCCAAACTGGGCCAACCCCATTCTCACCACCCCTCCCTGCGCCTATAAAAGTGAAGGAGGACCAACCTGTCCCTTCCTGCTGTGTGTGCGTGCGTGTGTCCCCCCGCCTCGCTAGACACCCCCCCCCACGATGCTCTTCTGGCATGGCCAACCTGACCACTACTGGTCCAGTCCTGGGGAGATGTACCCCATCTCCGGCCCTGGGCTGCTCAGGTACCCCCCCCATCCCAAAGCATCCTTTGTTTTTGGGGAAACTGAGGCACAGCTGAGTGCCCACCCTCTTGGGGGTGTGTGTATGTGTTTCTCGCAGGGACCCCCCCGTGCTACCCTACCTGAAGCAGGAGGAACCCAACGGCATCTCCACCTCGCAGCCCCCCTGCCCGGCTTTCCAGTACGTGCTCTGCGCCCCCACTTCTCCCGCCGTCCGGCACCACGAGGAGACCCTCACCTACCTCAATCAGGGTGAGCTGGGGAGGGCTGGGGGCACCCCAGGGAGGTGGGACCCCTCCTCCGGGGGCTCAGCACCCACTTTTGCACCCCACCCCCCCCGCGTAGGGCAGTCATATGAGATCCGCATGATGGGGAACCCCCGGGTGGACTCCAGCGGGGAGGGACGGAGGATGCTCAAGGTGAGACGGTGGCGGGGACCCCCCCCCCGAAAACCTGGGGTGAAGCCTCGGGGCAAACCCTGGGGCAAAGCTGTGGAGCAAAGCTCTGACCTGGAATCCCAGTTCAGTCCCAGTTCATCCCTGGTCCAGTCCCAGTTCATCCCTGGTCCAGTGCCAGTTCAGCCCCAGCTCATTGTGGTTCAGCCTTGGTCCAGCCCCAGCTCAGCCCCGGTTCAGCCCCGGTCCAGCCCCAGCTCAGCCCCAGCTCAGCCCCAGGCCAGCCCTGGTCCAGCCCCATCTCTCCGTGGGGCGAGGGGCCGTGGCTGTGGGGGCTGTGGCCGTGGGCTCAGCCCGCAGCCGTGGCTGGTGGCATGGGCCTGATCCTGCTGCGCAGAGCGTGGTGCGGGTGGTCTTCCACGACCGGCGGCTGCAGTACTCGGAGCAGCAGCAGCTGGAGGGCTGGCGGTGGAGCCGCCCGGGCGATCGCATCCTCGACATCGGTGAGTGCCGGCGGCAGACGGGGGGCTGGGGAGGGACTGGGGTGGCTGGGGGGGCTGTGCTCACCCCCCTCCCACAGACATCCCCCTCTCTGTTGGCATCCTCGAACCCCAAATCCACCCCACGCTGCTCAACACGGTGGAATTCCTCTGGGACCCCTTGAGGCGGACGTCCGTCTTTGTGCAGGTGGGAGCCAGGCCTGGCTGAGGACTGAGGGGCAACTGGGAGGACTTGGGGGGGCTGGGGGGGCCACAGCGGCCGCCCCCGACCCCTCTGTCCCCGGCCAGGTTCACTGCATCAGCACCGAGTTCACGCTGCGGAAGAACGGGGGGGAGAAAGGCGTCCCCTTCCGCATCCAGATCGACACCTTTGGGGCGGGGGGCAAGGGGGACCCCCCCGAGCACCTCCACTCTGCCAGCTGCCTTGTCAAGGTGTTCAAGGTATTGGGGGGGGGCACCAGTGACCCCAGGGCGACTGGTGCCTCCCATTGCTGGCAAACCCCGCTCTCAGTGTGGGGCAGCGCCTGCTGCAGCACCCCAGGGGGCTGGATGCACGAGGGTCTGGGTGCACGGGGTGTGGGTGCATGGAGGGGGTGTGCGTGTGGGTCTGGGTGCCCCGGGGGTCTGGGTGCCTCAGGGATCTGGGTGCCTGGGGCTCTGGGCTCCCGGGGGTCCGGGGTCCCCGTTGGCTGCCATGGCGGTGGTCCCGAGCCACGCTCACGGCCCCCGGTGCAGCCCAAGGGGGCCGACAGGAAGCAGAAGACGGACCGGGAGAAGGTGGAGAAGCAGCCGGCATCGGAGCGAGAGAAATTCCAGCCAGCCTATGAGAGCACCGTGCTGGGCGAGGTGGGACACGGCCCCAGCACCCCTCCCTGTGGGCTGGGGTGCCCCCCGGGACCCTGCGCCCCCTGACCCCTCCCTCCATCCTCAGTGTGCCCCGTGGCCGGATGCACTGGGTGCACCCCACAGCCCCCCGGGCACCCCGGGGCTGCCGTCTCCTCACCCCTTCAAGCTGCTGAGCCCGGAGAGGTAAGTGGAACCCCCTCGGGACCCCAAGCCCCTGCTGGGGTCCCATGCTTAGCGCCGGCCCCTCGCTCCGCAGGGGGTGTGTGTCGCCCGCTTACGCTGCCGAGAGCCCTGTGGAGAGTCCTGGCGAGGTGAGGGTGCCGTGGGTGCAGCCTCGTGCACCCCAATAGCCCCCCATGGCCCCCCTGAGAGGACGGCTGGGCTGAGAACGTGCCCGCTCGGTTCATGCCCCGGCTGAGGCTCTGGTCCTGCTGCTGGCAGGCGCTGAGCCCCTGCGCTTCCCCCCTGGAGACGCAGCAGTGGCTGCACAAGCGCCGCTTCTCTGCCTATGCCCGCATCTTCTCCAACTTCACAGGTGAGGCTATGGGCAGCTTGGGGCCAGGGCAGGGGGCAGAGCCAGCCCCCGTGGCTGTGACCCCCCCTGAGCCGCCCTGTCCGCAGGCGCCGACCTGCTGAAGCTCTCCCGCAGGGACCTGATCCAGATCTGCGGAGCCCCCGACGGCATCCGCCTCTGCAACGCGCTGACGGGCAGGTGGGCTCTGACATCCCGTGGGACACCGCGGTGACTCTTTCTGGGGATCCCCGAGAGCCTCCACGGTGCCGGTGGTGCCTGGCCAGATCCTGTGCCCCCCCACCAGACCCCTCTCTGCCTCCACAGGTGCCCACGTCCCCGGCTGACCCTCTACATGTCGCAGGAGCCCACCGGCGGGGCCGAGGGCACGGAGGATGGATGCTCAGGTACGGGGGGCAGCGGGGGGCAGCATGAGGACGGAGCGTCCTTGCTCACTGCCCCCTCCTCATCCTCGTCCCGTCCCCAGGGCTGTACCAGGAGGTGCACCTGGAGGAGCTGACAGCGGCCGAGCTGACCGGGAAGCTGGCCGAGCTGCTGGGGCTTCCTGTGGGCCAGATCCAGCGGGTGTCCCGGCAGGGACCCTCCGGCATCCACATCCTCGTCAGCGACATGGTAGGGACCAGGGGAGACACCCGGGCGGTGCTGGACCCTGCAGCCAACCCAGGCCCTCGGGGTCCCCAACCTGCTCCCAGCAAGGCTCAGCCCCCGCGGGTGCCCCTCGCTGCAGCGGGACGGGGCTCCGGGCTCTGGGATGGGACATGCATCCCCAGCCCAGCCCCCTCACCTCGCCCCGCTGTCCTGCAGATGATCAGGAACCTCTCGGACGAGACGTGCTTCGTGGTGGCTGTTGGCAAAGGTAACACGGCGGCCATGGGCAGGCAGAGCCAGGCAGGGGACGATGGCCCTGGCTGAGCCGCTTCTCTGGGCAGCGCCTGGCCCAGAGGGGTACCACGTCGTGCTGCGGTAGGACCCGGCCCCGGAGCTCCATCACCCCTGGGAAGGGAGATCTCCTGCCGGTGCTGGAGCAAGCTGTGCGGGGATGGAGAGAGGAGCCCGAGGCTGGCACCATCCCCAAGAGCCCATCCTGCAAGCGCAGTTCGCCCTCCCTCTGTCCCTGCCAGGCTCAACAGACCCCTTGTGCAGAGGGGCGAGAGGAAGGGGTCCCAGCCCGGCTCACCGCCATCCCTTTCTCCCTGTGCTGATGGCGGCTGCATCCCTGCACCCGCCACTTTGCCTTTGCCTCGTCCCTCTTCTGTATTAAAGGACAGAGCGAGCCAGCCCCGAGCATAGCCTCATCCCTGCGGCGCCTGCTGGGGTTTGGGCAAGGGGTCCCTGGGGGTCCTGCACCCGCGGCGTGGTAGGAGCAGCCCCGTGGCCTCGAGGAGCCCCTGGGCCACGCTGGGGAGTGGGGCCGGGCATGGGGACAGTGCCTCTTCCCCAGTGAGCCCCCAGTAGCTGTCAGGTCAGCGCGGAGGAAGAGCCGGGCAGAGCAGGTCCTGTCCCACCCGGCAGGGATGGAGCCGGCCGTGGCACAGAGCCAGGGACAGCCCCAGCTGGCAAAACCCAGTAAAGCCTCATTTCTACGTTTTGGCTCAGGGAACGGGTTATTTTTAACACCAAGTCCTTCCCCCAAGCACCGTCCGGTGCAGCTGCCGCTGGCAGGGAGGGCAGAGCCGGGTGGTGAAGTGAAACAGGGGAGGCCGTCGGGAGGAAACAACTTGCAGGGCAAAGGACGGGTTTGGGATAAACAAGCCAGCCGCGGATTTCCCTGGAGAGGAAGGATGGAGACCGAGGAGAGCCGGAGGACGTAGGCGAGAAGCAAGGAGGGTCCGAAATTAGTGCGTTGGCAAGCACGGAGGGGACAGCAGCGAGCACGGGTGCAGAGACAGACACGGGCCCGGGGACCCATTGCTGGTGGGTGCACGGTGGGGAGGAGGAGACACCCACGACCTTCCCCAAAGCACTCACTGCCGAGGGGAGCTGGAGCTTGGTCCCACGAGCCTTTCCCGACTGTCCCCTCCATGGCCTGGCCCTCGCTGCCCCCGCAGAGATCGCCTGCAGCGTAGCACACAGACAAGGGACAACTTTGCTACATATATATATATATATATTTACTTTTAGTTAATGGCATTATTATATCCACACAGTGTCAAGGAAAGCACAGATTACAATATCATTAAAATAATATTTTACAGATATCTCTATTATATATATCATCAAGGGAGCGTATGACAAGGTTCCAGGTCGTGTGTCCAGTGCATCAGACTGAACAGACGTCTTGAGCCCACACAAATTTAAAAATGTGTTAAAAATACCGAGGAGGCCAGCCGTGCCCCGCAGGCCGGGGGTCTGTGGGCACAGCAGCCCCCACGCTGCCCCACGGGTGCTGCACTGGCCGGGCCGAGCAGCGAGATGGGCAGAGAGCTGGAGGATGAGAATGCTGGGCACTCGGGGTTTGCATAGAGGAGGGGGAATAACCCCATTTTAGCGGACACTGAGATAAGAGCTGGGGCCTGTGGCCAGCAGGGAAAGCCAAGGTGAGCTCGGACGCACCTTTAGGGGTGGAGGAAGGCTTGTGGCTGCAGCACGGAGAGCCCCAGGGAAAGGCAGAGTGCCGGGGGGTACGGGATTGCTGGCAGAGGGTGGCATTTCCACAGCCCCCCGGCAGCTTGGTGCCCTCCCGCGGCAGGGCAGGGGCTGGCACACCCCCATGGTGGCACCAGCTGGTGAGAGCAGGGGATGTATTTTATCATCTCTTAAAAAAAAATCTCTAACCCTCCATGCGAGGTAAGCCGGGCAGCCGGTTAAGTGCCAGCCGCTGGCACGGAGAGATCACGTCCCGCCGCTGCCAAGGGCAGCGAAGCTCAGCTGTGCCGAGCCACCCATCTCACCGCCACCGCCGGAGCCGCAGGGCACTGCCAGGGGACTGGGGGGCCAGAAGAGGTGGCGCCGGCGATGGGATCCTGCGCCGAAATGTCCCCTCTCTGCGGGAGCCCTGGTCGCAGCAGCCACCCAGGAAGGGTCCCCGGGGTGCAAGCCCGGGGGGGAGCGAGGGGCTGGGAAGGCACGGCCCAACATGCAAAGCTCTGAGCAAAAGAGGAAAGTAGCTTCTGCCCCTCCCCGTGCAACTGGTTTTGGCCCCACGCAACTCCCCGGGCTGCAGCACAGGGACCTCAGCACCCGTCAGTGGAGCTGGGCGCCGCTGCCTGGCCTCAGCACAGAGCGAGGACAGAAACCTTGGCCAGCTTGCTCAGCTGCCAGAAAACAAAGCAAGACACCACCACCCTCCCCCCAACCACACAATCCTTCGACAGAAAAGGACAAGATGGTTTAAACCTCATTTTCGGGGCACACCCCCACCACGGGACACTGTAGCAAAGAACCTTGTCACACTGATCTCCCATCCACCCCCACCCCCCAAAAAAAGCCCCCAACCCAAAAACAATGACACCATGGGCCAGCCATGAACACCACATCCAGAGTAAAATTAAAAAAAAAAAATTACAGTGATGTTTAGAAAATAGGAATTTGTTCAAGTTTTTGTTTTCAATAACCATTGTGACAGCATGTTACCCTTGTGCCCATCCTCGTTGGGAACAGTCACAGAATTGGGATAAAAAGTGCTGCTGGGCGTCTTGCAAGACCAGAAAAGCCTAATTTTTGGTTGCGTTACATCTCCTCACACCATCTCTCCGGAGGATCTCGACAGCGCTAGTCCGGAAGGTCTGGGGCTGTTTCGCTGGAGAGGTCCCCATCTCTCCAGCCGTCCGCTCGTGAAGTCCAAGAGCACATCGAGGCCAGGGCAGCTCTCCCGGGGCTGCGCTACGTGGCCAGGGCACGGAGCCGAAAGGCAGATCCAGGTTACAGCAAAACGCTCCTTGTCGAGGTGGTAACGCAGAGTCCAGCCTCTGCTCTACGCCTGCGGGGCACAGCTTCCGCAGAGGCAGCTTAGGGCTCGGGGCGCACGCTGGTTTTGGAGGGAGGGCAAGGAAAGGGCCAACGTCGAGGGAACAGCTCACGGTCTCGCATCAAGGACCCGATGGGCCTCGGCCAGCTCGGCTAGCGCAGAGGCTGGAAAAGATGCGTTTGGCACAAGCGGGGAGCTTGCAAATTGGTTTGGTTTTCAGTCAGGGCTTGCTCCTCGCTGAACCTTTCAGCAGAGCCACCGTTTTGCATCACTTACCCCTCACGACGACAGTACACAGACATTCCCCCTAACTGATGGGCCCTGAATCTCAGTGCTCGATGCCCTCTGCCGCCACCGGATCAAAGCCGGGGCCGGTGCCTGAGCCAGCGCCTAGCACTCCTCCAGCTCAGCGGAAACAAGGGCGCACGTAGGCCGAGCAGGAACAGCATTCCCAAACACAGCCCATGTCTGATGTGCTGCCACGTGCAGAAGGTTTTTTTGCTCTACAAAGGTATTCCTCTAGTGAGACACGGCTTGGAAAATGGTCTTTATTGGTATTTATAAATACAAACATCAGGAAGAGTCCATTTGAAGACGGATAATTGACTTAAAAGGACACTGTCAAGTAGTTTAAGCTACGTTAATGCTGTCACCCTGTTTGGAAAAAAAAAAAAAAAAGCTTTGGGTTCTGTATTCTTGAGTTTTCCCTTGAAAACTCTGCTCTGTTACAAAGAAATCAGTCAGCCATCTACACCCTGGCTTGCAAATCCATTTTAGCTCTCCCCTGCCACAGTATAAACCAAACCAAGTGTTCTCCCCAGAGCTGTGCAAATACTACGACTGCGGGGTGCTGCCCCAGGCGCACCCGCCCGTTCAGTCTGTTACCATGGGAAGCGCCATCATCTTCTGCCACCCCGAAAAATCGGAGAAAGGAGTTCTGCAAATGAAGTATAGGAACATGCTCGTTGAGGGGGGAGAGAGAGAGAGAATATCCACAGCGCTAAAGAGGATGTGAATAAATATAACGGATTAAAAGCAATCTACAGGAAAGGAATTGACAGTATCCTTTTAGACACAGCATACTGGATTTCCTCCCAGCAGACTGTGCATCTGCAAGACTTTGTTAAGCATATACAGATGGGTTGGGGAAGTTTAAGTTGTAGGTGAAGGGGATACACCTTCGGTGGTACCAAGCGACCCTTCTGACTGCCTGAATAGCTCAAGACAGCGATAAAAGGGTTGGGAAGCAACACACAGCGAAAAAGCAAGCCCCTGGGACTCTAAAATTGCCATTCCTCGTGCTGCACCCTGCTCTTCCCCCATCGTAAGACTCTTCACCATAAAGGCGAAGCACCGCTTCCTTGGCTGCTGGCAGCTAGGCTGATTAAACAGACTTGCTCCTCTGTCCCAGTCAGCTGGGAACCATCCATAAACACATGCGCTCCCTTCCAGCCCGGGGTGCAGCCAGCAGGAAGAGCGCAATTACTTACACGTCAGCTCGTCTTCCACAAAACCTGTTAGAGTTTGACCAAGTTCTGCCCCATTAAACCCGTGGCGTCTGCCCATCTGTTCATGTTTCCTACTGGGCAGCTGGAACTGCCAGCATCAAGGAACCGGGAGTTCACAGAGCCGGCCCGGGCTGGCTACGCTCCTCCGAGGCACCTGGGCTGATCTTGCCTGAAATGCCTTAAACCCAGCTGCTACGAACACATACCCTGGCAGCTGGGAAGGACTGGCACATAGCAAACCCCCACTTCCTTCAGATGGTTCCTTCTCCGGGGCAAGACACTTACCTGCAGAAGATGCAAAAAATCAGCAAAATCACCCAGCGCTCGCACCTCAGCGTACAACAACCAACAACGTGACAATAATCAAGGGCGTATTTTCAGGCCTGCTGTTCCTCCCGCTTCCATTAGCGAGTCATTATTTCTTGATCAGGGCAACAAGCAAAAAGATTCTACTTTGCTTTTCCTTGGGGGCAGGATGAAGGGTTGGAGAGAAAGCAGGAGCAGGAGCAGGGAACTTACAGTCACCGGAACAGAGACTATAACTTTTTCCCTAAATCAAGAGTTACTTATTCTTGTCACTGGGATAAAACCTGAAATGCAAAACAAATTCAGACACCCAATCGCTGATAAAAACAGGCCAAGAAGCCTACAAGAGCCTAGCCTGTAGCGCAGCTCACTTGCCACTTAAAAAACTTCCAAACTGGTCGTTACAGGCTCAGGCTTCTAATGGTAAAAAGTATTTTTTTCTTTTTTTAAATTTAAGTTATTGAGTCATAACTTTTTTTCGGTAAATCTCAAAAAAAATTACTGAATTAGAAATCTTTAAAAAAAGCAGGGTGTAGGGAGGGTAAAAAACTGAGCCTGACGTTACAGATTTCAAGCTATATCACAACAGTCTAGGAAGCCTCTGAGCTGGATGCTACAGAACACAGAAGAAACAGATGAACCTTCAATGTGAGCATGCTCAGGGTGGTCAGCAGGGAACGGGAAGTAGAGAAGCACAAGTAAATCATGTCTCGCAACAGCTGCTGTTTCATTCCCTCACTGAAAAATGGACACAAAACTTGTTGGGATTTTCGTGTTGGGGGTTTTGTTTTTCTCCTTCTGGACAACGGACGCGGGGTAAAAGCATGTTCCTTTCCTCTCCCCCTCTCCCCGTTTCAAAGGATTTCAGTTACTATTCCAACCTCAACAGCAGCAACAGTCATTCTGGGTTCGCAAAAACCTCCCCTCCTTACCGCAGTGATTTCATCTGAGCATGCCCAGTAGGAATGGTTCAGAATTAGACCAATCCACCTACAGAAAACGCCAACACAGCTCCAGCTCCCATACCGCAGAGTTCATCGGTTTGCTGGAACAGGTGGGGTGTGTATATGTATGCGTATGGGTGGCTACAGGGGCCTGACACCACAGCCCTGCTCACTGGCCCTTGCAAATGACACTGGTATCGCTTTCCTTGAAGATACTGGTGTCCACCGTAATTCTACAAGTGTAATTAAATACTCAGTTTGCAAGGATAACCACTTCCAGTGTCATAGGATGATGCAACATCTGCAGAAGCGTTGTCTGCTGCCCCCGACCGAAGGAGGTGGAGTCACAGGCGCGAAGTAGGCATGGACTTTAATATTGGGTAAATGGGTCTGAAAAGACAAACACAACGTGTAAAGTGACAAGGGCAGTGGCAGCGCAAGAGTCAAAGAGAAGTTGAAATAGGCCTGGCTTACTTGTCTTCAGACTATGAACTAACACACACACATAAAAACCAGAGTCGAACTCTTTCGGTTCACCCGCGTGATTCCCCCACAGACTGTGGACTAGCAAGTTTTTTCTGTTACCAGAAAACAGAGTTACAGGCAATAAGAAAAAAATGATGCTCTTTCCTCACCATTAATCCCGTGGTAGCCGTGGGGAACAGAACATCTAACTGTACGGATCAGTGTTCTCTTTGCAAATAAAATGTTATCATTACTCCTCTTTTACAGATGGAGAAATAGACTCAGGAGGGAAATCATGGGGACACGGAGTGCCTTAGCTGACCAGCAGCTAGTGACAGAGCAGCCCTGGCTCTGTCCCACGTACAAGGACATGCAGCCTCCCCGACAACAGACTGGCGTTATTACAGGATTAGCTGGAGTTATTTATATGGGAAGCGTCAGTATAAAGCGCACTACAATCTACGACGAGCATAGAAAGTAGAGGGGAGGTGCCGTTCTACACGTTTGCTGCGGCTCTAACTCTTGGTCCCACGTTTAGAAGAGCACCATCATGTACGAGTGCTTGTAAAACGAGCATTTGCATGCTGGGTCTCCTCTGTTCTTTTCTGCTACTATTCAGTGAACACAGCAATTATCTCTCTTCCCTACCAGCTCGCATTCCTCCCCATCCAGTCTTCTGAGGGCAAGACAGCTATTAATTTAATAGGTGATGGTTCTCACAATACTTTTAAGAATGAGCACCAGATCATGAGGAATCTGAAGCCTCAGCCCTCCCACCACCCACCAGATAAAGTGCTCAAGTCACAGCCTTAGCAGTGTTTTAAATTTTTTTTTTTTTTTTACCCTGAGTCTCTTGATCCCTGCCCGCGTGATTTGCTGACAGTCGTACAGTTCTATCCTCTCCAAGCTGTGGCAGCTTTTCAGGTGCTCCAGGGAGGCGTCTGTGATCAAAGGGCAGTTGTCCAGCTCGATCACCTCCAAGCGGTCGTGTGCGCAGGCGCCGTTTCCCAAGTGACGAATCCCATCGTCCGTGATCAGCTCACAGTGGGACAAACTCTGCATCCAAACACAGCAAGTTAGCAGCCTCTGCCATCAGCAAGCAGAAGCCAACACCCTGCCGGAGGGCACCGTGGGACAAGCGAGAAGATGGCCCACACTTCATAGGTTTGGACTGGTTTGCCACACTGGTGTTTTGGACGGGTCTATAGTCTCTGCTGGCACCGGAGCCACTGCTGAGTTTCAGACGCCAGGCACTGGGCTCCGTGGGCCTCCAATGACTAACGTGCCTGCAAGGGGAAAACTCATAGCTGAAGCGCAATGGGAAAGGCAGCTGCTGAAAGATGAGACCCACAGGGCCAGGAGGCAGGACGGCACAGAAACAGAATAAATACCTCTGCTATTGAAGAAGCCACCGTTGCAAAATCTGTGGCCTTACACATCATGGGAAGGACCCTGTCACTGGGTCCTGGAACCAGCAGAAATACAATGTCACCTACTTGGTGCATTTTTTTTGGGGGGACGGACGACTTCATCTTTAAGGTTCTTGAGGAAGAAGTGGGGCTTGAGCTAGGAGATAGCATCAGCCTGTTGCTTTGTTGAGGGGCACAGCCTGCAGAAGGGATGGCTGCACAGGAGAACCCACTGACTGCATCCCCCCACCTCCCAGGACAGGTTTTCTCATGACAACAATGGAGCAGGGACACAGAGGAGACCAGGATTAAATTCCCAAAAATTTAGACCAAGAGGAACATTGCTTTCCAGAGCCAGCAAGCTTTCCAGGTCTCAGCTGCCCAGCTCCACACTACAGGTGAGAAGGGCTGCAGTCTCCTCTCCTACAGATGGACTGACAGCCTGGTTTGTAGACAGATTCTGCTAGGCTTGTTGAGGACAGCCAGAGGCTGGTACCAGGAGAATCCAGTGTCCTATAATTCATTTTCAGGCAGCTGTGGGTGCCTGGTCCACGATTAATGCTAGCAGTAGGGGAGGGACAATAGGTTCTTCAGGGTCAAGTTTCTAGACGAATTCTTCCAAGCCTTTGCAACGTGTCTATGAAGTCAAAGAGACAAATCCCCACGGGCAGTGCTTAAAATCCCTTTGTTTATAGAAAGAAAATGCCCAAAGTCTCACTTAAAATACTCACCAGAACCTGAAGCCGTGGACAGTGTATGGAAAGCTGGATTAGTGTACTGTCTGTTATCTGGAAAAAAAGAAGCAGCCCTTTCATGCTGGTGCTTTTGCACAAGGACTTTTTTCCTCCTACAAAAGAAAAACTGCAAACTTTTGCCTAATCCATGACAGTGTTCCCCACAGTCACTCTCCTGAGCCCCTCAGGAGCTTATCTCCTGCGTGACCATGTTTCAGATGTACAGATTCTTCCACTCCCTTACAGAAATCAACTCATGTCCTTAAAGGACTGTTAAGACATAGGTATTGTCCGTTTTTTTTGAACTTCCTTAAGTAGTTCTCATGAAATAAGCTCACAATTAAGAGAAGCAAGTGAGCAGACCTCTTCAACACCCCAACGTCTCCTAAATGTTTGTCTCTGAAAGTACAAGAGGTGTTCAAATCCCCTTCTAACAACGTGGTGGATTGCTGAATTGTTCCTCTTTATTCTTCAGGAAGAAAAAGAGACTCAACACAATGGCTTTCTAATCTAAAAGCCTTCAGAAGGGAACTTGCTGGCTCTTTTTCAATGTAGTCAGTCCAAGGACACAGCCCAATTTTTCTTCTTCCTTTTTTGGGTTAACTTTAAATCACTTCCTGTCTGGACTATTGTAATTTCCTCTTGTGATCTCCTGAATTTCTGCCCTGTAAACATCAGGAAGTACCGAATACTGGGGTCACACTGTTCTCATGGCAGGAAGCAAAATCCTATTATCTCCACCATCTTTATCTGAATCGATTTCAAATCCATCCTTAGGGTTTGAGATTTTTCATGGGATCTTGAGTAAATTCAACTATTTTCCCCTGTAAATGCTACCTTGAAATGGTTATCAGCTTATGGCACATACCCTACAGAACAGTGTGTAGTCACATATGGGAGACCTCCTCAAAACCAGAGACAGCTGCAGCACAGGGTTAAGAGACTCAGCAATACTGGGCTCGTTACATCACACCTCACTGAGGAAGGCTAAAGGTAGCACAGGCACCCCAGTTTTATTTCAAACTGTTGCCACGTCCCCTATGAAATCATTGCTGTTGAAACAATCTGGCTGTGTTTTTTCAAAACAGAGGTAACTTCCATTACTTCTAGCACTATCAGCAGCACAAACCTTCCCTTGCCTTATGCGCAGAGATGTCACTCTGGGACTTTATCTTGTGTCAAGGGTCACAGTTCACACCTCTATTACCTGACTTTCAGGACACACCTCTTACTATTAAAGATCTCTCTTATTATTTACAGTAGCATTCAGTACTATGGAATACGAACAAAGGATCAAACTACAACAGCAGTACTTTCTTATCCAAATATATCCGACCTTCTTCCTCAGGATTCTAAACCAAGTTCTGATTTAGAGATAATCCACTTTTCACGATCTTCCCACACTGCTGTGACTGTGCTAAAAAGAAGTAACAGCCAGAGGTGGCACCTCCTACCTGGATGCACTCTTCCAGGTCCATTTTTTCAAGCTCATGGCAGTTCTAGGAACAAAAAAAAAAGATCGAACACACAAACTAAGTGCAAAGTTCAGACAGCAAATATAAACACAGCTACAATAAAACAGTCTTTTTTAATTAAAAAATGAAGGTTTTTTCCTCCATGAAACATCATGGCTGAAAGGAAAGTTTGCTGCTTCTTTACGAAAGAACACCGAATATAGTAGAGGAAATCTAGTAATTTCACTCATTTAAAGGCACCAAGGTTTTTTTATTTGCAGAAAGTAAAGGAGGTTAAATTTAGGGTCGGTTGTACAGAACACAGATTAATCTAGAAAAAACAAACAGTAAAGTTTACAACTCTCAAGTATTTAACATGTCACATAGTTTGGATGCACATCCTCCTAGATGCGTGGGTCAGGACAATGCCAAAGATTACACACAACCTAATTTTTGTAACTTAGCTTCCACTCAAACACCGAGGTCAAAAGCATCAGGAAAATCTACATTCAAGAGAAAGCTACTGTTTGTTCATGTCTATCACAAAAAGAAAGCAAAGAAACTTGATGAAAAAGTGGAGATGAGCACTTACCCTAGCTAGAGTGGTAAAGCCCACATCTGTTAGTTGAGAACACCTTGCAACTTCTAATATTCTGCACAGAAAGAATGTATAATAACCATGGTGGAGTCATTTTGCTTTTCAGAGTGTTTCATTAAAAGCTTCCAGCAACCCAGAAAAGTTTGACCCGGTTTAGGCTGTGCTCTCTGAGAGGATAATTTGCACAGAGCATCCACCCTCTATACCTGAGTGTAGGTCACAGGGAAAGAAAAAAAGAAGTCAGGCTAAAAGGGAACTCCAAGGGTCATCCAGTCCGTACCCTGCTACGAGGCAGGGAGGTCTAATCCAACAAGTGTTGCACTAAGCTGCTCTTAAAAACCTTCATTGCTGGACACTCCACAACCTCCCCAAGTGATCTCCTCTGGCTTCCACCCAAAATACAGATCTCGTCGTGAAAAAGGGTGTCATACACGACAGCCTGGCCAACGGGCATGAAAGAATAAACATTTAATGCCACGACAGAAGAGTCTGAAGTCTTCAAGAGGCGAACTGCTTGCTTCTATGACAACAGGTACACTTTCTGGCAGACAGTTACCACAGCTCTACAGAGGTTTGCTTCACAATGTTAACATTTATCTACCTTTATAGAGAAGAAAGCCAACTTGCCTAAAGCGCATTACGCATTTTACCGTATGGCGCTTAATACTGTAAAGCTGGAGCTGAACATAAACATAGAAACCATTTGGAAGCAAAATCTTGTTTTACCTTCCTCTTTCAAAACTGGTTTCTATACACTTGTATGCTGCACTTTGTACCCATAATTCTTTAAATGAGGTTATCACAGAAAACAGTTGTGGGTTTTGTCCCCCCCCCACCCCCGCCCTGGAGGACATGTATTTTATGCCATTTAGAACAGGCCACTCAGCTGTTACAGACGTCAGACAACAAAACTGTCTCTTCTTTCTGCACCTGGCCATTTTCTGAATTATAGTGAAGTCTTCCTGAAGAAACTTGTCCTAATAAAAAAAAATCTTAAAAAAAATAAATAAAAGAGCAAACACCTGCAGAGTGGTCACTGGAAGCCCAACTCTGTCAAGCAGAGCGAAAGTTAGCACAAATTCTATCTGCTACAAAATCATCACGAAAACCCTGTTAATGTCACATGTCAAGGGGAAACAATGTGCTTTCAGTTCTCAATACAAAAGTAAGCTAACCTCAACTGTTTTTCATAGAGAAACAAAAGTAGATACACAATGGTGTAAAAGGAGACTGCTACTAAGGGAGCTTAATGGCAGTGCTCACCACCGCGGCATGGAGCTCTCTTGCCACTGCTTTACTCGCACAAGTTTAGAAACCAGGAGTTTGGGTAAAACTATGATCATCCCACAGCAAAAGCCTCGAAAAAGCTCAGTGATAAAAAGCGCACTTTCAGAAAGACCGTCAGAGTCTAAAATGGCTCAAATAATGCACGACCATGTCACCAAGATCCTTTGCTCAACACGCAACGGGTCACTGGAGCTCAGGTAACTCTGCAGTGGAGACTTACCTAAGCCTTGGGCAGTTCTGTCCCAGGGCATTCAAGATGGCATCTGTAATGTTACAGCAGCCTGAAGCACACAAGGATTGTAACTTGTGGCATCCTCTGCATATTGTAATGAGACCATCATCTGTTATTTGCTACAAGAAAAACAATAACAACATCACAAGCCATAACAACGTAGGTGGAGGTGCAAGGCACTGCGTGTTTTCCTTCTCAGACTTCCAACCGGGCACTTAACTGCGGCCAAGTTATGCTTCTTTCAACCCAAAAATGCATTCAAATATTTCACTGGAGCAGCTGAAACAGGATAAGCCACATTGAAGTGACTTGTAAACATTTGGAAAGTGATTCCACATGCACGGAAATGTTTCTGAGCTTGGGCCACGCGAGCGATGGGGGAAGGCATGGTAGCAGCGGGCCTAGACTCGGTCTCCTGCTTTCCTTTGCAACCCTTGCTTGTAAAGACCTTCTTGGCTGAAACTCAAGACAAGAAAGCACCTAACAGAGTTACCCACAAAATAAGCAGCAGGTTGTTTTCACAAACAGCCTTTTAAAAATACACTTCAGTGATTTGGGACCAAAACCTGAGAGAGACAGGCTTACACAGCCCAGATCACGTTAAATTCACCCCAGACACACCGGGTCCTCCAGCCCCGCGTGCTCTGCTCACAAGTCTGGGATGGCAACAGTGCACGAGTCTGCTCCAGAGCACAAGAGGCTGGGACTCGGCGTGGCTGTGCTAAGGAGCCGCACGGGATCGAGAGTGACGCACACAGCGGGACGAGGGAAAAAGGGACAATAGGCGGCAGAGGCTGTGCGTGCTGGAGGACCAGGTTAAACCTCACTCAGTTCTTAGGTTCTGGATTTTCAGAGGCAGCCAGACTCAATTCCCACACAAAAGCACCAACCTAGGGACTGGCACTGCTTCTTTTAAAAGAGCAAACAGCAAGCCTGTGGGCTGGTAAGCCCAAGTGCTGGAGTGAGACGAAATAGAAACTGAGAAGAACTTAGTATTTTCAGTTAAGGCGATCAAGAACCGTGTTAGTTTTCTTCTCCCTTCCGCCTGCTTGCCACTCCCCTTCCTGCCTCTCCCCTAGACACCAGATGCAGGTCTGGAACTTGCCAACAGTCTGGCTCTTCCTTTGCAAGCACCCAGTCTCAGATGGATGGGCACCGGTCTCTAGCCAGTCTAGTACCTGGTAAAGCTACTCCTCAAACAGGGCTGGGAAGGGACAGCCCTGCAGCCCCCAAAGGCCTTGCCCACTTCCGTGGAAGAGACTGTCCAGACACTCACTGCGTCAGACTAACTGCATGATGGTATGGACAAAGAGCCCATTCCAATTTTTTTTTTTGGCATGAATATACATTTTTGGCAATGCAGAATAACTGATTTAGAGCCCTTCTGTGCAAGGAAACTGCACTTCTTGGTTCAATTTTATAAAGAGACCAGAGGAACTGCCTGGCTAGATCACCACACAAACACTCCAGCCCGACGGAAAGAATTTTTCCAGCTAGTCCTGCAAATGAGTTTAGAAGCCCCGTGGGCAGGGCAAGGAGACAAAACAACTCTGACAAACTGAATTCAATTACACCGTTTCGGGGGCTTATTCAACATTACTGAACGCTACCAAAAAGCTGTTCTTCATCAACTATTTTTAAAAGTCTCGTAAGTTTACAATTGCCCTGTCTGCACAGATGACGGTATTTCTGGGATGAGTACACTCTGCATGGTTCTGCTTAGAGATGGCTTTTAAATGCACAATGATGGCTGAGTAGGGAAATCATAGGAAGCTTTACTTACTAAGCACGTTTGAAGGTTTAAAGCCACCAGTTCGGGACAATGTGCACCAATGTATTTCAGAGCTTCATCCTCAAGCTGGAAAGAAAAATTTAGAGACTGAAGCAACCTGTTAATACTTAAAGCAATCTTCAAAACAAAGCCTTGAGAACAATAAAGCATCTGTGGCTTGGATACCTATGGGGAAGGAGGGCAATGCACTGCAATCTCAAAATACACAGCAATAACTGCATGCCTTTTTTTTTCCAAACCACTGCAGGAACAGAGTTCAGAGACCCACAACACTGAGTTACTGATTTAAAGAAAAGCTGATCTGTCAAACATGCATCATTAACAAAGCAAGTAGTGAAATCAGAAACTATTTACAGGAATTAAGGAAATGGTTCACCAGTGAGGGCCTACGAGTAACTTCATTTTTATACTGCAATACTGGAACTCGAAAAAGAAGTCTTATTTCAATGTGAGGAGCACAAACATATCCAGGTTGCTTTCTGATGATAAAAAAGCCTGCTATTCTTAAATCTATAAGAACAGATGGCAAGTAATTGATAACAAGGATGTATTGCTATCAATATTACTCACGACTCCATAAATTACTAGAAACTCAAGCTGTTTCTATGACC
The DNA here is from genome assembly GCA_031468815.1 of Morus bassanus. Taxonomy (NCBI): domain Eukaryota; kingdom Metazoa; phylum Chordata; class Aves; order Suliformes; family Sulidae; genus Morus; species Morus bassanus. The sequence continues at coordinate 6,648,463 of CM062591.1, forward strand.
TGGATTCTCAAAATAGGCTGAGATTGTTCTATCTTTAATCAAGTCATTTTTACAGCCATATATACCCATCTCACGTATTAAAAATCCAACAGTAGTATAAATTTAGAAAAACTACTGACTATAGCCCTTACAGCTGGGCTTGCTTGTGCACACAAGGGTATTACTGCTTTGTGCACATAACTAGTGTATTATTGCTTTGCTTATCATAATAACCTTTCAGGACTTTGGGTCTAGGCACAGGAGAAATATGCTTTTTGCGAAATAAAAACACATAGCTGTTTATCTATACACAGCAGACAAATGGCACTTATTGACTCATACTTAAGGAATCCCTACCCCCAAGAAAAAAAAAATCCAAAACAAATAAGCGCTGTCAGTGTTCGGGTACAAGGACCTAACAGATCAGGGATCATTTTCCAGGTCTACCTTGAGGCTCTTAAAACTTTTGGGGGTCTCTGGGTCACAGGTTTCAACTCCTGCAGGGTCAGTTTTACTCTCCTTTTTCAAGGACAAGATTCTGAGATACATGCTTGCTCCTTTCTAGCCTATCTGTCTGCATTAAAAAGACCCCAGCCCACATAAGTGAAAAAATAAGAATTAGCCCCAACATTCTTTGTGAAATAGCTTTGCAAGGAGCTCGTGCTCATTAAAAGAGTAATGCTCAAGGCTGATGTTCCTCACATCCCAGTTCATAATCGATATAACTCCTCAGTCAAGTTGTAATACAGGGAAATATTTAACATATTAAACTTTTCAATGATTCACCAGGTAAGACAGTAAAGAAAGATTAAAGGAAGTTAGTCTAAATAACAAAAAGTATAACAAGGGGGCAAAAAAACCCTTTCAGCTGTAAGAGTTAGTGCACCATTTATACATTCCAAAGTCCAAGCACCACTGTCTCTACAGCCTCTTCAAAATATACTGTTATAGCTCAAGAGCCATACGATGAGGGAATAGTACTACGCTCCTGGCTGGCTGCAGAGAAGTCTTTTCAAGAAGTCACACACGTGGTGATTCTCTTTGACTAACTAGAAGATCTAAAGGACACGTAGAGAAAATTCTATCACCAGCGCAGATGAAAGTACTGTCACGCTTTCTAAAATTTTCTGAGCCTTCAGAAATGGATGGGTCTAGCCATGAATAACAAAGTTATCTCCTTTTTAAAAAAGTTTGCTCAATGTGTTCCCGATGGGAAAAAAAGAACGATTCTACAGCTAGATATGCAATTTGTTCACTGTCCCACTATTCATGCTGAGCTCAAAGCTATTAAAGAATTTCAGTAAAAGCAGTTAATCTCTAACAGACAGATTGTGAGTAATTTCAGTAACGTAACATTTCTGGAAATAGAGAAATCCACAATACTTCATCCCCACACTTTCAGTTACAGCAGAAATAAGCCAGCCATTATTATTCAATTTGAGCACTCTCCATAGAGCCGTACCTGCGTGCAGCCTTTCAGAAACAGGGCTTTGAGTCCACCACAGCCTCTCACCAGAGCCTGGATGCCATCCTTAGTCACTTGGTCGCACCAGGAGATATACAGCTGTTCCAGCAGTGGGCATCCCTCACTTTGGAGGTGAAAGGAAAAAGCGTGTGGAAACTTGGTTTTGTTTTGGAAAGAAATCCTGCTTCCAGCCAGAATCTAGGAAATTCCCATTTCTGGAACCCACAAGAGCACAATGTACACCCGCACCCCACAAACCCACGGGGAACACTTGTCAGACATCACCTCCAGATGCGAAGAGCTCTCCCAAAGGCAGCATCAGGAGCCCTAAAGCAGGGTATTAGCAGGGTAAAAGACCACCGATTTATCCCATTTTGGACACCTCCCACCTCCTATACAAGGACAGACACTCTGGGCTTTCTGGATCTGAATACAGCCAAACTACCCCCAATGAAAACCAAAAATAGAGTCGATTTCTGCCATGCTGTGTCTAACTTTCCAGGTGTAACTTCGCATTTGCAAATATAGCTGCCAGTAGGAGTAACACTCAGGTGTAATTTGTAATTAGGAAGAGGTATACATGCTATCATGTATTTAAAGACAGCTGCAGCACAAATTTGACCATATGAAATCAGAGACAAGAGTGAAGACCCTCAGGGAAAGAAAAGCCAGGCTCAAAGCATTTTAGTGTAGCTACAAAAATAATTTAATCATTCATTTGTTCTTTCAAATCTGTGTTTTCTTCTCATGTCTAGATTCACCCTCCAGTATTTTTTCCCTGTGTTACATCTTCCCTGTATTTTCTCTTTTTTCCACTGGTACATCACTTGAATTTAATTTTTTTTTAATAGCTTGGCCTCTATTGTTACCTTTAGTGGGTTTTTTTTTGCCTCCTTTTCTCTGTCCCAATATCTTCCCACCAATGTCTGTCTGTCCCTTCCTTTTCTAGATTACTTGGCAATTCCATTTAGCAGATTTAAGCAGTTATATGTCTCCTAAGCAGTTTAAAAAGACAAATAGTCACATGCTGGTGTTCTCCCTCTAGCTATGTAAACAATTGCTAAGTACACAACGGTAACTTACAATGAAGAAGTTGACTGTTAGTAAACGAGCATTTTTAAAAAAGGCAGACTAAGACTTTTGTCTCCCCCAAAATCCCTCCTCCAAGGTTTTAACAGAATGTAATTCTTCTTCTACTGCTAATAACCATCAGGACGGATACAAACAAGGTTGAGGGCAGCTTTTACTGAGTCATGAGTCATCCTCCTGTGTCTCAGCAAACCGGGAGGCACAACGCGTGATTGTTGAGCTCTGCTGGGGAATGCCTGAATTCTAATCAGTTACACCTCAGCCTATGTCAGCCTCCTCCAAGGCACACGAGACACACGGGGCAATGGTGGGTCACACTATCGGGAATCAACCGGCAAAAGTCAACGTTGTTGACTCCTACCTCAGTGCTTTCAGAGACAGGTTGGTTATGGAAGTGCAGGAAGCCAAATCGAGGTGCCTGAGTTTAGAGCAGAACTTACTGAGGCTGGTACACGTACTGAAAGAGAGCACACAAGACATACTCGTGCAACGGATCTATTCAAAGTCATATACATTTCATATGACATGCATTATATTACCTACCGCATGCACAAGCCCGGCCTTCCCTTAAACAAATGGGGATGGAGAATAATAACATGGTGCTCACAGAAAAGGGCATGACAGGGCAAGCAGAGATGAGAATGCTACTCACGCATCTGTGATCTTGGTGCAGCCATTTAGGTTCAATACTTCAATGTTTCTGCAGTTCTGCGCAAAGGTCCTTTATTAAAGGAAAGGGAAAACACAGGATTTTTCAGGCAATAGACTTCCAGATGTTTTACAGCATTTGTTTTAACTGTAACACGAGACACAATTTTGCAAAATTGTCTCAAACAAAATAAGTAAATAAATCAAATAAATAATTTATGTTGCCCCATATCTTGCCTTGGGATTTCCCAGCCTAAAGGCAAAAGCTTCTAATTCAGTGCCAATTACTACTTAGCCTGTAGCAGCAGCTGGCATTATTTTAATGAGAATTGAGAAAAATGGCTACTGTGTGAAGTTAAAAAATGATAAATTAAAAAGGCTTATATGTTACCGCTCCCGATGTTTTAAGTTAGACACACAGGCTAAAGATCTCAGTTCCAAAGTGTTCATAAATTATTCCAGTCCTCTGTGGTTGTAGAAACCGAATCATTCTTTACATCCCATTTAAAAGCAGAAAGAAGCCGTACCACTACCTTAATGCATTGTCTCCCACTCCTTGACAGCCACGCAGGCTTAACTTCCGCAAGAAACCCCCGCACCTTTTAGAAATATTCTCAACTACTCGGCCCTGTGGGAGACAGAAAGAATTACATCAAAATCCCAAAGTCACCTGATCCTTCCAAAAGTTGAGAATTCAAAATTTTGCAGATTAACAACAGTTTGTTATTCTAGGTAAAATGGTGCTAAGAAAACAAAAAGGCCATGATAATAATCTAAGGCAGGGAGAGGGAGAATTATTCAGCTTCTGAAGATGGAGAGACAAGGAACAGTTACCTAAAGCCGCTCAGGCTAGTGACTGAGGAATTTCCTCCAGTTCAGAGCTCCCGGACATCGACACAGACTACCCAAGAAAGATGGAAGAAGCAATGCCATTGCTACAACATGGGCAGTAAGATTTACAAATAAGTACAGTCCCTGTACTATAAATGGATATACTTAAATTTCTATTCAAAATAGAGATGCGGCAGAACCAGCCCACAAGTTTTATTCTCACAGAAAAAGGGAATCAAACATTTGTGTTCAAGAGATCTAGGAAAATGCTTTTTTAATTTCAAATTTTTAATCAGTGGAAGCCTCCAAAGACCCCACGACAAGCTAGCATTTACCCAGCTATTTCTCACTGTGAATAAAGTGCAAAAAACATTAAGAGAATATTTATATCAGTGTCCAGAAATTCAAAAACCTTCCCCTCTACTTTAGTCTACGTGGTCGTTCATCACAGAACAGGAACATCACTCGGTTCTTCAAGTACTAGTTGGCATTTAAGACTCTATAACGATGAAGATATTCTTCTATGATCTTTTTCCAGTCCAAAAAAATATCAAGCATCAGGCTTGGTACAACATCATACCACAATCAAAAAAAGGGACACCAGCTTAACCAGATCTCCACACAAGCTTCTGGAGACATCTGGCCACTTGCTTTCAGGGCCTACGGGAGCAGCTCTACAGCCGCAGCGCACTGCTGAAGCGCTGCCCTGGCCGAAGGCTGGCAGAGGGCTGAAGCTCAACCTGCACATCTGTGTGGAACGGCTGGAAAATCTGAAACTGTCTGTGTGGTTTTGCAATACCTCTAGCAAGCCTATGAATTCATACGCTTGAATTAGAGGATTCAAACACGTTTCTATGTAGAATTTACATCAACTGATGGATTTATATTCCTTTAAAGCAAACAACATTTAGGATGTCAGAAAGTCTAGCAGGTACTTTTAGGTTAGCTACAACATATTCAAGCATTTTGTTTTAAGAGGGGAAGCCCGTGCTTATGCAGGAACATGTGTTTGATGTATAGAGTGGTGTTAGAGAACAAAGAGACATTAAAACCATGCAAAAACCACTCAAGAATGAGAACAGCCTAGTTTGTATTCACAGCACTCCTGCCTCTCTCCCTCCTCCACAGACCGACGACAGCAGCAAGGCTGAGCAGCTCTGTCCACGTTTCCTGCTACCTCCATAGACCAGGCACCGCCGATAACTGTACCCTACCTCCATGAAAATAAATAATTATATGGGTCCAGAACTTTCAAGGCATGTTAAGAGATAAAGTATTTATTATCAAGAACAAACATCACACCATTTACTTCCCTCAAGAAGTCTCAGGCCACTTAAACTCCTGCAAGCACACAGAAGTCACAGTATCACAGGCCTGTTCCCTTATCCGTGCTCTCAGCTCTTAGATACGCAGCTGGCAGAAAGAGATTATTTTAACTCTTTCCTCCACAAATAACGTGTGTATTTCCCACCAGTTCCCACAAGGTGTGAATCTTCAGTCAACTGGTTTATGCCTCTGTCTATAACGAGTTAAAGCGATACACTCCCTTATCTGCCTCCTCCAACATGTTTTAAAGAGGATATAACATCCTGATAAGAAACTTAAGGTTGTTTTTTTTTCCCCCCTCTTGTTCCTTTTCCTGATTAATGCAATTTTAATTTTAAGAGCTGCACAACAACAGCATCCATTCCTGTCAGCGCTGGGTAGTCCACATCTAACAGATTTAGAACAGCTACAATGAAGCATTTCCAAACCTGCATCTTTTAGGAACAATTTTGACCTCGTCCCACTGAATCACCTTCACTTACATTTCAATTTTTGATATTAAAGATAGACAGGAAAGGATAGACATATTGCAGGCCATGTTTCAAAAGACATTCAGTCTTAATGGTCTAAGTCAGTGCTGTGTTAACGTTTCTTTAAGTGAAAGGAAAAGTAGCCTAAATTCTGCTATACAGAAGCAGTGGTTTTCCACAAGAACATACCTATTCTGCTTATTTTTGTTTTCAGAACACACAGAAATACACTTGGCTTCTATTACTACCTTTAAGTCTTGATACAGATATATAATTCTGTCCATTTTCAAAAGCTGAATGGATTGCTGAGACTTTAAAGACTCCCTGAAGCTAAGAAGAACTGAAATTAATGATTTCTATCTCCAGGGAAGGTAAGAAGGGTTACATCGGGAGTATTAATCCATTCTAGCCTGTAATTACATTTTAACAAGAAAAATGGGTTTGTATGTCACTTAATTATACCTCAATATCCCTCTGGAAATCAAACAGGTCAATTCGCTGCCAGTTACTGCCATCCAGGGCCAGAACATTCCATGCCTTTATTGGGGGAAAAAGTGTAAATGTGTTAATACGAAAAGAAAAACAAACCCCGCCAGCGGGGACCCAGTTACAGTTTGTTCCTTTTAGAAACGTTTTGTCTCAGATGTAAAAGCAACAAGTAATTACAGCCAACAAGGAAAACCGTGCAGTTACCAGAATCACTTGCTCAGACAAGAGTCCCGTCACCTAGGCGGCCCACTCCTCGCAAGTCCCCGAAACAGGGAAGCCCGTGGTGCCCCAGCCCCTTCTGCTCCCAAGGGAGGCGTCGACGCTGAGCCCAGGAGAGGAGGCAGCGCTGGAGCGTGGGCATCTTCGCAGTCCTGGCTGGAATCTAATCCCCTCTGCAGCACCACCAGCTAAACCAGCGCCTTTAAAGGACGCTAGCGGGACCAACGTGAAGATGAAGGATACCAGGACATGGGCGAGTCCCAGAGGAGACCCTACACCAGGCATCGACACTGACAAGAGAAGTGACGCCAGTCTGAGGGCGCAGAGGACCCAGTGGTGCTGGGACAGAGGACTGTGTGGTGAGATCGGCTGTCGTCTTGCACACCTTCTCTCTTGCCTCCAGCAGAAAGAGGTGCTCAAGGCAGTTCCACAGCTTGTGCATGGGGTGCTGTGTCCCACAGATGGAGAAATTCAAAGCTTCGTACGCTGGCCAGATAAAGCGTCCAGCTCTTACCTGAGAATTACGCAGCACTGCCAGAGTGTCAGCGTTTACTACTCCTGACTTAAGTGTTTGTTTTGGGTGTTGTTTTTTTTTTTGTTGGGTTTTTTTTTTTTTTTTTTTTTTTTAGAACAATCTCATGTGGTTCATGCTACAAATGGGAACCAGGAACTGAAAGTTAGTCATTCTGCCCTTAATGAATCAAGAAGGTTGTCACTACAGCACTATACTTCAAGCTTTAGTTACATAATCAAAGTAAACAACTAGATCTCATAATAACCACGAGTCCGTCATTACGAAAGAGTGCATGTATATAGGATATTTTTATACTACATCTATTACATGCACTAAGCTACATCTCTATCACAATATACCAGTTCTTGTGCAAGCCACGTATAGACTTAGAACAGCCAACAGAACTGTAAGCATTAATTGATTTTCTGCATTTTTAATCTTCTTGCTGGTATTTGTTTTAAGGTCTAATTATTGGCATGATAAAAGTAATAGCTCCAGTGGAAAAGAAATGCATCAGTGGATGCAACTTATAACACAACGTATTTTAATGTGTGATGTAGGCAACATTGCATATCGCCTTTCTGTAGCTCCGTGCAGATACTTTAGTCCTTTACAATATGTGCTGTGTCACATAATGACTAATAGGTTCTCCGATGCCCCGTGGACTGTGTAAACAGGAGCAAGTGACAAAAATAGGAGTACACCTTGACATTGGCAAGTACCTTTGACAGCCCATTGTGGTCAATATTGTTCTGCTGGAGCAGTGAATTTCAGCTCGATGATCTTCCACTAGAAGATCTATGTTATTCAAAGAATATGGGATGATAACTGTAATGCCTAGGCATCACACATAATACGTTTCAATGCAGTCAAAAATGTTTAAGTGTAGTCTTTCTTATTCTTACATACTCTGAATAATGAAACAAGTTATGGCTCAAGTTTGAACCCAAGACTGATCAGTTTTGTACAGGTGTCACTCAGCACCACCTCTGCCGGCATGGTGAGCACACCACTACAAACACCTTCCCGTGTAACTGACTTTCCACTCTTGCAGTAGTAACACTCCTCTGTGTGTCTTATTAGATACTGGCAGGATAAAGTATCTGAACAAATCTGGTAGCTCTAGATAACTGGACCTGCAGTTGGAGGAATTTTCCCAAGCGAATAAACCAAGCTGGATTTCATTAGCTGAAGGCAACAAAACTATGAGCTACCTGAGGAAAAAAACCAACCCTGAACAAAACAGACATTCATTTTTTTCTTCCACACTTAGTTCAACTACGTCCAAGTAGGAAAGTAAACTTTCATTGACTGTGCAGCATCTTTGTGAATCAAAATTTCTATATCCCCACCAAAAAGCACAAGATGCCATTTTAGACTCATCCAAGTTTGGTATTTTCATCAGTGCAGGCCTCCTGTACAAACCCAGGCTAACTGGAGAGTTCTTGGGCAAAAACTCAGCCACATCCCCTTCGTAACCTGCTCAGGGCCGCACCAGCAAAATGGTATTCAAGCTTTGAGTCCCCCTTCACTGGTGCCATCAGAAGTTTCTGGTGTTGCAGTGATAATATGGGACACTAAATAGCAACAGTTGAGTTGCGCAAAGCTCCCTGGTACAAATCCTCCTGGTTTGACATGGTAGGGAAGGCTGGAGCGAGAGGATTGTCAGGCAAATCCAATCAACTGTTAAAATCCACCAGCAAGGAGGAAGGTTCTTACCCTGGAAACTTGAGCACAACGACACAGAGTGACCACATCCAGGAAAGAGAAAATTCTGTAACAGAAATAAAAGATACCTTATTGTTTATCTACATTTAAAACAAAGAGAACATGGAAAACAAAGGGGCAGGGGGAGGACTGGAGACAGCAAAACTTCTTTGTTAATTCAGTCGAAGGCTGAACTGTGAAAAGAAGTGCAGACCTAGCAGTTAACAAATGAAAGCAAAACGCAGATAGTGAGCCACTGTGAAATAATAATCTCACACCTTGTAGTATCTACTGACAGTAAACTGAACCATTATTTATCAAAAGAGACGCTTACAGGTATTGTGTAGCTTAACAGTCAAACATTCAGTTCAGTCAAGATATGGCGGAACAAACAGTCACGTTGGGTTGTTTTGGCCCCTACTTGAAAGGAGCATCGCTATGCCCAGCACCTCTGTTCAACAAAACCAACATCTTCAGCAACAGCTCTCCAAAAAGCAAGCAATGTAATAATTAACAGATCAAAGCAACACAACAGCCTGATTTCAGTGCATGGATTATTTCTTCCTTTTCACACAGCTGTGCTAAATATGAAGTGTTGTTAACACAGAGGTAGGAGGAGTATTTTGCTCTGCAACACTGCAAAGCAACTTGCATAGCCAGATGATTTGTTTGGTTGTGCGAGTACAGTGTCTAGGAGAGCCGCGTTTAGGATTAAGCCGATGTGGTCACTCCTCTGTGGTATGTCATTCCTCTGCCAGGGCACGCCCAAGTGTTCAGGCCAACACCCTGGTGTTGCTGTCCTATTTATTGGGATAAAGGCATTAGACAGTAATACTTTGCAATGCTATACTGGGCTAAGGCATCCATGCTTTTATCTCAGGCATATACACCCCTCTCTCTGAATGCAGGAAGTACCAAAAGCCCATTTAAAGCTCCCAAATCTGTACCAATTTATTAATATGGTTATTTTACGGTTTATGGTTATTCAAACAATCATATGCTGCAAAACAGAGAAGGTCAAGTGGACAGTACAAAGATAATAAGGTCTCATTCTCTTTGATAGCAATTATAAAACCATAGGATGAAATGTTTTTGTAAAGATAATACAAGTGTTTGACTACAAGAAAACACTTGCACATACGCTTTAATATTTTCAACTTGAAGACCACCCGAAAGAGAAGGCAAATGTTCTCAGATGCAAACATTAAAGGTATGGGGCAAACAATTTTGTTCCAATGCTATACACTATTTTATAAAATACTCTTGTCAGATAAAATATAGCCATCCAGGAGAAATTCTGAGAACAACTCCACTGCTCCAAAACTCCCCAGACTTTCTCAGGAGAACAGCGTATGCCCAGATTAGCAACTGTTCGGATACCTGCAACACTTGAGTCATCTCCCCACAAGACCGTGCGCTTGGAGCGGGGGGTGTATGTAAGCTTTCCTATATTCTCAGCAGACCTGCCTGTGCTGGAAGAGACTCAGAAGCGAGAAGATGTTGCTGGCAGCATGTTCTTTTTGTGCGATTTATAAACTTCACAAACACCCTGTGCTAACGAGTTACCGAAACTCTCGTATGAACACAAGAAAGCTGTATGATGTACTCATCTCCCCAGATCAGCACAAAGAATCCATTTGAATAAATAGCACAGATACTGATAAAGGCGGGGGAAGAGGTGCTGAATGAACAAACATCGTGTGCATCACATATAAACTGCACTTTGTCCTAGAGATAAATGATAAGGGGTTATCCGGGCCTTTGCTACTGATGCCAAGTTTTGTATGCATGTTAATATGTGCCACATACCTTCACAGACACCCGCATGGTTGCATATTGTTGTATACAAGTAGCAAATCCTGGATTTTCAAATTTTAGGAGAGGACACAAGCAAGGCTGAGATGATATGATACAGCCATTGCATGACCAAGCTTTCTTCACTAGCAGGTATATAAAAAAAGCACTTTAGAAACATCAACGTTGGTGGAAGAAGAGAAAGAGATGTTACTGATAAGAGGAGGAATGCAGATTATTTATCGAAACACAGATGCTTACAGGTATCACGCAGCTAAACATTCAATTAAGTCAGGATACAGCAGAATAAACAGCCACATGCTCTCCTGTGTTTCTGTACTGCCCAGAGACACTCACAGATTCAAGGAGTTTGGTTCAAGATACTTCTCATCTGTTCCTTATGCATCTCATCATGTGACAAAATTTACAGTGACATGCTGAGATATACACAGTTAAGAGGTCTGGAAAAAAAGAACCAATATGCACTTTACCGTAACACTGTTTTGGGAACCCAATTCTAGATTTCAGAAGCAGTTCCATACTTGCTTTCAGCTGCTTATAGACAAGTCTTCCCCTTGAATTAAATGTCATTTATTCATGTATGTGAGCACTGAGGATTTATTTAGCACAATGTCAACGTACAACAATACAAGGAAAGCCTGGGGAAATGATAGAAGCTAAGGAAAATTCTTACTTTCACCCTAGATTGCCATCATAGGAGCAAAAAAAAATACCAAACTCCATGGGAACAGGGGCTAGGTCAATAACTACGCAGGCTTTCTATATTTTCATTAAAATTGCTTTCTCCATGGAAATCCCAGGCTATTAATAACCATCTCAGCCCTCTATCAGGGCTATTAGGTCTTGGTCAAATTCTTTTCTACCTCCTTCTCCTCCCTTCCCAGTCTACCCACACAGTAAAAGGGATGTCAACGCAGCAGAACACTTGCCCCTCTCACCTCTGAGATTAACATTGCTGAGCTTTGCCAGAAGTTCCCTCGTTGTCTAACTCGGAGACTTTGGCTCTGAAAAGCTTAAGAGCAAATTTCCAGTGTTTTCCGAACTGCTCTTGCATTTGTTCAAGACTATTCACCAATGACTCAGCAGAATCAGACTGCAAAAATTACTCTTTCAGCAGCAGTCACTACTGTGTTGTGCATTTTGGTCATTTCAGGACTGGCTCCAACTACAACCCTTCACATGAACTGGACAGAGCAGCAGGAGCACAGTTAAAGTCTTGCAGGCACAGTGACCCAAGCTAAGATTTCCAACTCAGCCCTGAGGACAGGCTTTTTCTTCTCCCAGGGGCTGTTGGGGAACATTTAAAAAAAAAAAAACAAACCCGAAAACCCACAAACAAGCTGCCCACGTGGCTAAGCACTGATAGAGCAGACGTTGTCTTCCAACAGCAGTACAGTACGGGTCATAAATGCTGGGTCTCTTTTCAGCAATCTGGACAGTATAAAATAAAGCAAAGGTAACCTAGATGTTCACTTGAAATAATATGCATTCTTGCTATTACTCTATGGCTCAGTTAAAACTGGACTTGACAACGAGGACACGTACTGGGCTGACAGGAAATCTGGATGCAACTTCGCCAGTCAGCTCCAGACCCTCTCTCAGTAATGGAGGGACAATTCCTCACTGAGTTGTTCCAAAGCACCAAATCCTTAGAAAACATCTGCTGCTCTGGTCAGACTCACTTTATCTGGTGAAGGAAAGCAGAGAAGAGTAAGTAGCAGCAGGCTGAACGGTACTACCTGAATAATGGCTTTCCTGATTCTGCTTTAATAGATCAAAAAGGCACATAGCTGGGATGTTTATTTTTACATCCAACACACAGGATTTCTGTTTTGCTCACAGCTAACTGCTGTACTCTTACGTTGGTCTTTTTACTCTTCAGAGTTGACAGGAAGAAAATAATCCACACCAATAACTTTATCAAACAGTGATCACAGGTGAAGGCAGACTGAGTATTCCAAACAGGAACTAAAACAAGTCTGGTATTGCAGCAGATGAAATTATTTCCCTGCAAAGTAACTTGCTATGTTTAGGACTTTGCCTGAATAGTCCAGCACCAGACAATTTTGCTAAAACATACTGTAGCTAGAGCATTTTTCAGGTTTCAACCTCTTAATCCACTCAGGGTTTTCTAGGACTCCTCACTTTCCCACTGCCACTCTAATTAGATTAGGGTCAAGACTCTATAATAAAATCCCTGGATGCTGCAGGCTTTGAGGTGAGCGAGCTTAGACCTTTAGCCTTCTAAAATTATCAACACCAATTTATGTCAGTGACCCACCATCCAAGTTAAATTTTGCTCCATACTCCCTTTATGCCAACGGGCTGGCCAGGAGGAGAGAAACAACAACTTTGCTGCCAACTCACCAGTACCCCACATGCACTGTCGCTTCCTTGTCCTGAGCAGAACCCAAGCTCCCGAGGAATAAATCAACATGGAGCTTGAAGGTCAGATGGCAAAGCCAGTGCCAGTGACTGGGTGTGCTGAAAATGGGCTAGCAAGCAGCAGGAGGTGGCACGGAGTAAAAGCCACTTATGCCAGGAGAGAATTGAAAACTGCTTGACCTGCCCATGAACCAATGAGGAAAAGACAAACTCCCGCAGCCTGGTCCCCTTCAGCCTGCCAAGCGTAAGCTGTTTAGCAGCCCCACGTCATGCTGAGAGTAAACCTTCTTCAGGAAACCAGCAGAGACCACCACTGCCACAGAAAATCCAGGCTTGTGGTCAGGGTTTGGCTTCCAGACAAAAAGCAACTGGCGGACAGCCCTCAAAGAGTGAATGCACCTTTTCAACAGGGCATCATTAATGCCAGCACAGGGAAACAGGGACATGACGCCCCTTCTGGGGAAGCGACCGCAGCCAGAGCCAACGTGGACCACGAATTCACCGTTCAGAGTCACCAAGCTAGATGCTGCCCAAAGAGGAGCTGGGAGCAGCAAAGGAATGAGGACGGTGAACAGAACTCCACTTTTTGCTGGTTTGGCTCATTTTTAACTGCGTAAAGGCATATTCACGTATAAAGCTGTATGCTCCTAGAAACTCAGCTGGCAGGAGACAAAGCTGAAGCAGGTACGGCAGTATCAGGACAAGGGTTTGTGACCCATCAGCCGATCTTCTCTACCCATGTGCTGCAGGACAGCTTTGTTTCGAGTCCTGCTCTCGGGGAAACACAGGGCAAACATCCCTGCTACCAGCACCATGGTAGGGCAGAACAGGACATGACAGCAGAAGCACGGACACGCTTAAGGGAGAGATTTCTGAGGACAGCCCTCCAGAGCACTTTACACCTCCACCCCTGCTCCCAGACAAAAGTGTTACTGGAGTTGCACATTTCTGTATCCTGGGGTGTGACAAAGGCTGCTGTTCACCCCTTTTATACCCTCCTACTCTTTATTTTGCTCAAGGACAGCTTTCCACTTTGCAACCACATACATGAGACATCAATGCCATCTGCAGAATGAACAAACCAGAGAACAAGACATTACACAGTAGCACTGCTTAAACACATAAGTCTTTGTCTTGTAGACAGTGACACTCATTTACAGGAGATTCCTGCCGATAAATGCATCCAAGTTTCTCTTTCAAAGGCTGCACTGTCAATCCACACTAATTAATTTTCACAGTATGCTAACAGTGAATTCCAACTCTCAAAACCATTACTTATGAACTTTAACATTTATAAACTTTGTCTCCTGATTTCTTCTAGGTTCCGCACAATCCTGAACACTTGCTCTGTTCTACAGCAGGTTAGGATGATTTGTGGTATCAAGACACAAAAGACACAAACATTTCCACAGGGCAGAAGCATCCATACTGCTGAGAACTCACCCACACTGTGGCTTGTACTGACGAAATTCCCTGCTTGGTGCAGGACCTCCCCTCCTACTTACCACAAATCCGTCTCCAATTGTCTAGTAATGTTCCTCAACACCAGCTACCTCCCTATGGCCCAAGACGTGCTTATTGGTGCCACTCAGGATCAGCCCACTTTGACCGATCTACCAGAAAGCTCACCCATGCTCTAATCAAGGTCCTGTTCCTTGGTAAGCCCAGTGACCACACACCTCTTCCCCTGACGTCCATGCAAAAGCTCAATTAAATTCCACCCCCTAAACTTGTCCTCCCTACCGGATTCCCTGCTTCCCTTACACCACATGAACTCCTCGCCTCACATGTCAGTGCTCTTCACCACCTGTCCCCAGCCTACCTGGGTCTTGTCACCTTACCACAAGGGTAAGTCCTGTTTTTGTTGCATCTGCAATACCGGTACCTTCTTGCTCCCATCAGAAAAAGAATCCCCTCTCGGAAAATCCAGAGAGACGACTTCCTCACTCTTCAAATTCCCCTTTTGCTGCAACACATCCATACCAATAGCTCAGGTGCTGGTGAAGAAAACTCCTGTCACCTGCAAAAAACTGTGCAAACTCGTCTGGGCTAGGGCATCCTCTCCTTTGTTACTCCATCCCACTCCTCCCACAGGTTGCTCGCCTCTCCCAGCTACCTGATGCTGATTTTTACACAGTAATCTCTGTATGGCATGGACAATCATTTGCCTGTATACCAGGCTCAAAAACCAAATACCCACATTATTAGCAAGGAGGGCTTTAGAAGCCATACAACTTGCTTTTGGATGAATGATACTGGAATAAAAGAAACTGATCAGATTGGAGATACCGTTACAGAGAACAGAGGAGACGGTGCAGTCAAAAGAAAGAGCCAGACTTTTTTCCTGTTCATTTTATTTCACAAGTGAGCTAGAAGCAGTTTCCTGTGTCAGAGCTCCACTCCCCAGACTTTTTATTGCCATTAAATGTTGACAGTACTACGCAGTTTCTTGCGGTGTAAGAATTTTGTTTGTGTTAATAATTCAACCTGCTACCTGCAATTGCCTTCACCACTTACTGTCTATATCCCAGCTTAAAGCACTGATGAACAGGACTTGACTTCAAGATGCCGAACTGTGGTGACAGAGGTACCATCACACACACATCATCGCGCTACTCCTGCCCTGGGGAAGGCAAACTTAAAAAGGTACACATGTGTGTGTGTGCACGTGGAAGGGCAGCACAGGGAGAGGGCAGAGCTGTCTACCGAGATCCACAAAGTCTGATCTGTTTGATCTTTGCCAACAGGACCATCCTGCCAGGTGCTGAACAGCTGTCTCTTATTGACGAGGAACAGGACAAAGTCTGCTCGAGCATAAGTGGAGCAGAGGAACTAACTTTTTTTTAAATTAAACACTTTAGAGAGAGGCAGAATCCTATTCTACATGTTAGCCTATACTTACCATTTATTTTCATTAAGGACTTGTTTAGTCCTATACTTCATCCATCTACAGAACAGGCAACCAGCAAATTAAACATTTTAAAAAACAGAACCTAATAATATTTAGCATAAACTGCTGCTGATGCAGACCTTTGATCTGCTTCTGTTTGTCTATGGCTTTACAAGTGACCCAATCCAAGCTCATGATTTATGAGCATACCAGCAAAGTCAGCTACTGGCTGCAAACAATACCCGACACAGTCTCCACGCTTACAAACTGGAAGATGGCTTACCGAAGCAGCAGCTCTTTTGGAAGTTTTTTGTTGATCACAGCTTCATCATTGTTTGAGAACATCTGTAAATAAAAACAATTTAAACATTTCAGCCATATATTTTCTTTAAGGACACAAAACCTACTTTACCCTAGGGAAGAAGCTGCTGGTTAACAAGGCCACTTGAAGAGAGACATCTGGCCCAATAAATTTTCAAAAGAAACTTAGAATCACAGAATCATTAAGGTTGGAAAAGACCTCTAAGATCCCCAAGCCCAACTGCCAACCCAACACCCCCAGGCCTCCTACACCATGTCCCCAAGTGCCACGGCTACACGTGTTTTGAACACCCGCAGGGATGGTGACTCCACCACCGCTCTGGGCAGCCTGGTCCATGCCTGACCACTCCTGCAGTAAAGACATTTTCCCTAATATCCAACCTAAACCTCCCCTGGCGCAGCTTGAGGCCACTTCCTCACATCCCATCACTAGTGACTTGGGAGAAGAGACCAACCCCCACCTCACCACAACCTCCTTTCAGGCAGTTGCAGAGAGCGATAAGGTCTCCCCGCAGCCTCCTCTTCTCCAGGCTAAACCCCCCCAGCTCCCTCAGCCGCTCCCCATCACACTTGTGCTCCAGACCCTCCTCCAGCTTTGTTGCCCTTCTCTGGACACGCTCCAGTGTGCTTGTGCTGTCCAACTTTGTGCTCAAGCTTTCAAACTCCTGAATTGGACCCTAGTTGGACAGAACATTACACCCGATAGAGTTTAAAAAATGGTCCAAGAATGCTTTGTGGATTGATGGATTAAATATAAACGGAGATTTTTAATTTATCTATTAAAGTAAGTGATAATCCGGGGGTACTTGTGGGCTGGCACTGACTCTAGGAAGGCATCACCTACAGCATTACTACGGGCTTCCACCTCTGTCACAGTTCTGTGACAGTACTCCAAAGCACAGGCTCTTTAAAACCGTGAAGTGCAAATACGCATCAAACAAGCACATGGCAAACGGGCTGGAGGGAAGGGCTATGACAAGAACGATCAAGCAGCCCTGACATCCAACAAATGGAGGCTGAAGATGCAGGCACTGCAGGACTGGCTCCTGTAACAGAAAAGGGTGCAGAGTGCTGGTGAACAGGAGCCTGAAGAAGTATTACAGGGCCCGTATCATTCTCTCAGCAAAGTGTTTGAGAGCAGCCCTGAGGAGCTTAGAGGCAAACAGTATTTTTTTTTTTTAAATCATGAAGCATGGCTTAAAGGGAGACGTGATCTTTGGTGCTGCATCAAGAGGAGAGATGATTCTGGGAAAACACTGTGTTCTTCCAAGGCAATGAAGCCAGAGCTGTTCGTTGTATCCCAGAAGCTTTTCCATGCAAAGCATTATCATATCATTTACAAATCTGAAATGGACTTTTGGACCAGCTAAAGTAATCCCACTAGCTCTAAGAGTAAGAGAAGCTTCTCTTTTCTAAGGAGTCTTAAGAAAAACAGACAGCAAAGCCTCACGTGCTTCTTGAGAAATATCTACCTATATTTAAAAGACTTCGTATTGTCTTGCCACGGTGAAAAAACAAACACAACCCAACAACCTCCACACACTTAGGCCTGTGGGAGGAATGATTAGAGTGATGTGTGAACTAAGACTGCTGAGCAGTGATGCCTCATTCCATTTAAAAGCATGCTTTCAACATTTCCAAAAGCAAAGCAGGGAACAAGGAGAATGAGCTTTAATTTCATTAATAAAGTTTCTCTTTAATCTCCTGGAACAATTAAGAGCTGATCTTCCTGAGCTACATACCTGGCAAAAACTGCTGCTGAAATTGCAGTCTGAAAAAGCTGATTCTTATCGGTTGATTAAGTTGTATGTATGCAAAGCAAATAAACCCAGCATCAGCTAGGTCACTTAAGTGGCAGAGGATCAGATTAAGAGTTAAAAAAGGAAAGTAAGATCTCAGTGGCTTATGAAGCTGTACCCTAGGCCTCACCAGCAGACAACAGCTTCTCCAAGCAGCAAATATTCTGTACCTGAGCATCAAGCCAAGCCTATCACCTATCAAAGAAACCCTCATAGCTTAACATGAAAAGCTGACGTGCTGCCGCTAAGTAGCTCTTTAATATGCTCCAATCAGTGATAAACTGACAACAGAATAGTACCATCGTTACAAGAGAACACTAAAAACAATGCTTTTAGAGTCAGTCAAACTTAAAAAGTTGTGTTTCTAAATCACAGTTTGCTTTTTAATTATTTCAAGATACTGAAGTATGATGCTGAAGTGGGACACGAACTCTCCAGCATTCTTTCCCAAAATGTCACACACAAGAAAAGTGTTGTTTTCCCCCCCACAGATGCTTTTATCACTTCCCACCAGAAGATATCACAAGTTAGCAAGTCCTAAACAGTCCACTAGACAGGCAACTACTCAGCCCATGTTGCAGATAATTAAAATGGAAGCTTTGCCATTTCCCCAGCTAACACAAACTCTGTGAAGTCTGTTCCCTCAGAGACTAGGGCAGAAGAGCAGCTCCAAGTCGAGGACCGCATCCAGGCTCGGTCATGAGCGCTATCTGACGCCTGGCAGGTAACTGCAGAGTGCCACTGCGGGTCAGGACAGACGCTGGTGAGGCTGTGAAAGGCGCTAACGCGTGTGCGCATTCTGGGACTGGATCAGCTAATTACATGGCTTAGCCGATCAGCTGGGAAATTACGGAAATGCTGGAGAAAGCTCTAATGAAGCAGGAATGCAGAGAAATTATTCATGGGAAAAGGAGACTATGATTTTTCTTCCCCCCAGTTCCAAGAACAACAGTAAACAGGCAGATCTAGTCCCTTTCCCATTATTGTCCAGGCCAGAATTTTACATCTGAACCAGCACCCTCCACCCCCCCTCACGAAAAAGGGTGAGAGAAATTAAAGGAGCAAATCAGATAGCAGTAGGAGACTTCCGAAAAGGAACTAGACTAGAAGAGAACAGGCAAGGGGCAGGAAGTATTAAAATAGAGATTCCAGAAGCAGCCAGCCACCCTTTTCTGTCTCATCTGTATTGGCAACAAGGCTTTGTCTGAATTCAAATTCTACTGTGAGAATGGAGACAATAGTCACTGCCTGTTGTTAACCAAGATTGTACATCACGGCCACTCGCAACAGCTTTGTGCAAAACACAAGTAACTTCTTGACTTCTGCCCATTACATTGCTCAGCAGAAAAAGCTTGCCTAGATTCCGGTGCAAATCAAAGCCTTAAATTGTTTTTCCGCAGAAGCTACCCTTTGACTAGTACTATACTACAGGAACATTTGGTTTCTGTCTTACTAAAAAAGTCCTTGGACTTAACGTGACAGGGCCGAGGCAGGATGTGCTCTGCAGGAAAACCTCGGCTCTGGAATTCCCCCTCCACTGGAAGGCTGTGAAGTGCCAGGGTACATCACCAGACCTATTTTCTCAAGCCATCCTTCAAAACTTGGTGCTCAGATGACAGAGGCTGGGTGAAAACAGGCTGGAATTGGGATATGTTGCTAAGTCATAGCAGTGCGTATAGCTAGCTAGATATATCAATGGACATTCTGACTTTCTGGCAAGTCCATACAAGAATAAAACTAGTCTGGAAAAGTGTTAGAGGCTATTCTAGACTTCTAGGCTTTTGAAATTACTTCTAGGGATAAACACTAAATCACCTAAGTTCGCTTTTCTTAACATCTCTCAACATCCTTTAATACCAGGGGTTATTCAGTAGAATAAGTTATTCTTGACAGGATACAGAAAAATCTATCTTTCTCGTATGTAAATTTTGCAGTCTGTATAAAACACGATGCTTTGTGAAAGGTTCTAAGTTTGCTGCTGTGTGAAGCCACATCCCTTACACAGAAGAAATGGAAGGGGGAAGAGGACAAAATTCCTCTTGCTCTTCCACCCATCGAGAAGAAGGCAGACCAGCAGTGCACTGCTCTTTTGAAACAGACTTTTCTAGCTAGAACAGAAGGGATAAATCTAGAACAAACACCACAGAAGCAGATACTAGACTTCAAAACTTGTATTAAATTAGTATAGGTTGCTATAATCTGCTAAAGGCGAAGGAAAACATGTCCTGCCAAAACACCAGAGCTGGACAAAGTTTATAATAGAGAGCACTGCATTTCCCAGTTATGTTACTATAAATCTCTTACTGGTCTTCAGAGCAACACCTACAGATAGTGGAAGCGATGGCTTAGCTGCCCTGGGCAGCTGGAGCTACGCAGTGCCACAGCACACACAGGGTTTAGTCATTGCTCAGTTAAGATGATTTAATTTTCCTGCAAATATTGTATTGTCCAGCTCTTCTACCAAAGCTAGGAAATGGGCAGAACCTGCAGACTTTTCCAGGGCGTACGTCTGCTAGCAGTTTTACACTTCACACAGAAAGACATTTTACAATCCATAAAATATTTTGCATACACACACTTCAACAGCACCGCACGTGGAAATACTTCCCCTATTCCACAAGAGGGGCTCAAAAGGGAGAACAAACAGGATCCATCTAATAGCAACTCCAGCAGCTGGTTCAGCACCAACTTTGCAAGCCCAAAGAAATGACAAAACTGCGGGACTTAGTCCATAAATCAATCCTTTAACTCATAAATCAATTCCAACGTTCACACACCATTTACATTTCCTGTTCAATAAAAGGAGAAAGCTATTTGGCTCCCAGTTTAGAATGGCCCGGTGCATTCAGCATTTGACAGGCGCGCCCAGAGGGGCCTGTTTTGCCATGTTTTTTTAAGAGTAGATGGTCAGAGGAGCTAGCAGCGAGGACGAGGATCATCTGACCTTCAGTCATCCACAGGAACTTGCCAGGTGCCCCTGAATTCCAGCGCTCTTTTCTGCACTCTCCCACACTAACGGAAAGCCTGGAGATTATAACCCAGAAGACAGAAAACTGCTACTTCCCAGGATGCATTTATGGGCACTGCTGTGCTTCTCTCCAGTGCAGTCACCCAGAAGCATTCAAATCAAGCCAGTTTATGAAAACAAATGGACAACAGCTACCATTCCTACAGCCATACACTGAAGTCACTTAGAACGACATGTCATTGCCCATTTGTTTTAATAACTCTTCCCTTGCCTTTCAGAATATTAAAAGTTTTGCAAACTGGCTCAATTCACCTGGTTGCCCAGTCCTGCAGCAGGCTGCAAGTGCTCTGTGCAGGGCTAATTAACAGCCTTTATCTGCAGCGAGGCACTGCTAACCATGTAGAAGACAGAGTTGCTCTTAAGGCATTGGTCGTGTCAGCCATTCGTTGCAGGGCATGGCAATCCAAACTGGGTCATCTGCGTGACATCAGCACAGGAGCGAGGTGACAGCACTCTGCAGCAGAGCGCGCAATGGATGACAGCGTATAATTATGAATGTCCCTGCACAAGGAACACCTACATATGTACTGTACTCATCATACATGCAAAGAGGGATGTGAACAACAGTTGATGCAAGCTCTGTAAGTGAAGCAACTCTTAGCAGGCATGCATTATTTGAGTTAAAATACAGAGTATTGTGTCATTATTGCAGCCATTCATTTAGCCTTTGAGCAAGTCTTGCATTTTCTTCCTCCAGGCTTCAAAAGCCATAGAAGCATGGAGACTCGTCTTGGCTCTCTCCTTCAGGTCTGCGTGTCAGCTGGTGCCACACTATCCATCCCACCCAGACCGAACCCACGCGGTCAGTATTGAGCGCGTCAACGAGGTGTCCACACGCTGCTGTGTTTGAGGAGAGACTGCACAACCTCTCCCTATGACACAAACACATGTCACACTGGCAAATGCTAATACAGAAGGTGGTACAAGCCAACACCCGCAGCTCCTCTCAGGAAATCCGTACTCAATGTATATTCTGTTACGTTTTAGAAGCTTCCATCTGAGAAAAAGTTGCTGTATTAATATGGAGGTCTCAGTATCAGGTTGACTGACTTATTCCACAGCAGCAAGTAAAAGCTTCTCCAGTGAGAAGAGTGTTTATTCAACAGTTTCCGCAGAATTTAAATCTTTGCTTCCAGAACAGTTCGGTTCCCCGTACCCCCAGTTCCACAGAAAGTCTCCAAACACACACTGGCACAAAGCTGTCCCTCCCGGCTTACAGAGAACCAGAAAAACTCCACAAGAGCTGCTCCGGACCCCGGCTCTGAGCAAGCTCTTGGCTGCAGAGCTCTTCTGCGGTCTGGGCTGGCAGAGGGAGGGGGCAATGCTTTCCTGTAAATGTCACATCTGGCAATGGTTTTGATTTTATTGTTGGGGAAGGGCTGGAGGGGTGTTCCTATGAGGAACAAAAGTTTCATTTTTCACTTTTTTGTGTTTGGAAAAATATACTTGAGAAGTTTCTGAATGAGTTATTTCAACATTTACCGTTTACTGGAAGTAATTTGTAATATTAATGTACAGAATACAAAGCACACCTATTTTACATTACCCTAAATGCTCCGAACTACTCTCTATAAGCAATTCTGAAGTTACTGGCTGCATTTCTAAGAGAACAACAGTTTACTCGTCTGACATACCAAAAAGACTTTCCACTAAAACAGCAGCAGAGACTTTTTTCAATAAAGTGCAGTTTAGACAAAGACATACCAGGCTGCCTTGCCTGTACGACAGCAGGCACTGAAAAACACCATCCATTTTCCCAACATCTCGTTACGCAGAATTTTGCCCGCTAAAGAAACAAGGAGCAGAAAAAGGACAGAGTCGATTGGCAACGTAACACGGGTGGTCTGCAATTAAGGCACATCTCTAAGATATGTAAACACTCTCATACTCCAAGCAGCTCCAATGGTGGAGCTTCCAAACCTGAACCAACCAACATAGGGTGCCATGTCCCAGCACTACCAAAATCCTACTTTGCCAACACACTTGAGGGAATTTACTGGCATTAATTTTCGAGGTTGATCACAAAGACTCATTCACTTTCAGTTTGACTGTTTGCAGAACTTGTTTCTGCATAAAAATGCATATTGTGATGGGCACCGAGGAGGAAAGGAGCACCAGCCCTCTCTGTGCTCTATTACCTGGACACAAACACGGCCATGCGCAGAGGCCAGGGTCTTCAAGGCCTGTATCATCCCGAAAAGTACTGAAGAACTTGAGTTAATAGTAGTATGTTCAGTTGGACAAGAAACACGCTACCATCAACATTAACACAATATCAAGTAATTGTCCATGTTTGTACTCGATGCAAGCTAAACACGGGCGCGCCAGCAGTGTCATACAGCTGCTGCATACATCAGCTAGGGTGGAAGTACTTACTGCACTGCCGACGAACACAGCTGGTTTTCAACCGAGACTGCATCTGGCACCAGCACGGGGAGGGGGATGGTTGGTCTTAAAAATATATAAAAAAATCACACGAGGCTTCACTTTAGACGCATCGGTGCCAAAGCCAACAACTGAGCACGCAGTGTTAGCCTAGATGCGGACTTTGAACTCAAACACCTTTCTTCTAAAGAAGAAAATTCAAAGCTCAATGGAGAAAAAGGGATGAAGCTTATTTGGAGCTTTATGGAATTAGTGGCTACAAGGCCAGCAAAGGCACTCAGATCAGTTGTTACACTGAGACGCACGGTTATCCACCTTAATGCTCGCTCAAGTGAAAACTAACATGGGGTCTGGCACACCAAACCCTTTGAGAATGGAGGCTGAAAGTCTGGAACAGCCCAAGAAGCCCTAACAAAATGCAGTGTGTGCTGCCGTGGCCGAGGACATGGTCAGGCTGATGCAGAGAGAGGGAAAGAAAGAAGATGGACATCTATTTTCAGTACAAAAACCAACCAGCCGAGACACCCCCCTACAGGTGGGCACAGCAGGAAATGAAAACTATAAGCATTTCTGAAAGGAAGTACAAACACAACCAGTAAAGTTTTCATGTCTCTATATTAAGCAAACTTCATGCAAAATAACCACTGCAGGATTTAAAAGCATACCCTCTTAAAAATCTATGAAATATTAGTAAATATTATAATTTTAAAATACTGCAACTTCTTTACTTGCGTAACAGAAGCGGTGTAAGACAAACCGCTTAGAGCAGCCTTCCCTACAGACACAAAAGGAAAAGGTAACCATGTGCTGAGGATGAAATTTTAGCTGTTTAGACCTAAAGCTCGCTGTCCTTGGTCCACACGCAAATGCTGGCCAGACCCTCCACAACTGCTCATAACCACAGGAAATCAAGCAATTAAAACCAAGACAGAAAACAGACTGCAATTATTAGAGAATAAATAATGCACTCTGGAAACTGCTTTTAAGTTAGGAAAGGTGAGGAATCAAGAGTTGCCATCATAAATTAAAGATTACAGATGTAGCTGGCATATTTTGTCAGTTTACAACCGCACCTAGTCTGTATCATTGAGACGCTCTGGAGATTAACCTTCCAAGCTACGGAAGAGGCTTTCACTATTCTGAGGTGAAAGAAATGAAACATCTGTGCAAATTCGTTCAAAGAGTTTAAATCCTGATGAGTCAGAGATGCCCTGTGAGGTGTTCTTCAGCAATACAGCTGCTGGCTCACATCCAAAAACCCAGTATTTATATCATTATCATATCAAAAGGTCGTATTTATACCACTTTTATCTGCTATGGTCCATATGGAGGAGATGAACAAGCCCTGCACAGAATCATTGAAACAAGACAAGACACACGCCAAAGCTAGGTCATAGCACACAACTCCAATCGAGTAAAAAAAGCTGAGCATAAAACACAGAACAAGAAAAATAATGTGGAACCCATTCTGTATTTCCTTTGGAAACGCTCAGTGAAGCTTTGAAGTGACTTCTTACAAACACTGTCAATATACACTAACACCTCGCCTCTAGTTCTGTTCATTTTGGGGAAAAAATTCTACTACTGCTACAGGGCTCAAATGACTGAAACAAACGACGTGCATTGAGCATTGGTTCAGAAGTGCTCCTTCCCCAGGACAAGATTTAAGGGGAGCAGGAGTTTAAGCAGGCTGAGCTGCCTTACTGGAGGCAACGAAAAAATTACACTGCAGAGGTAGGTAACAGCAGTGACAGTGAAATACAAGGCTCTTCGGAGGACACGATACAAAGCATAAAGTTGTTTACATCCACAAGCAGTTCAGATCAGGTGAATTTTCCTTCGAGCCTTTAGTTACACAGGGATTTTTTTTGTTTTGTTTTTAAAACCCATCCAGTCTAATCTGTGTTAAATCTCCAAGGAAAATGGCTGGCTGTCAAATAAAGCCGCTGCTGTGACAAGCTCCGTCGTTAGCAGTCGCGATGCTCCGGCGTCCTCCTGCAGCATTTGTGTCAGTCGAACCAGGGACGGCGAAGCAGCCGGCCGCCCTCCCGCCATGCGCCGTGCCACGGGCGCCCTCGCCCAGCCGGGCTCACAACCAGGGCACCGCTCAAACAAAATCGTGACTAAGCAGTACAAAACCCAGGCAAAATAGACCCTGGCTGAAAAGGCTTATAGGCTTAATATTCCTAAAAAATAGCTCAATAGGCAATTTATTCAACATACACCATCAGATCACTTCTTCAGCATCTGCTTGTCGTTGCTTTGGAAAAGCTTAAATTTCTGCGGGCGATAAATAGCTGGGGTATGGATGAGCTACCTTTCTGTGCAGCCTGACTCTATTCTGCATTCAGTAACAAAGTTAAATAAATAGCTTTTTTTTTTAAATTTTAAAATCGGTAATGCTAAAAGCATGAGGCTGAACAAAAAATTAATAAAGCCCTATAGAAATCAAGCCCACGATAAAGAACTGCCTGCCGCACACACCTCTGACGCAGCAGTGTAACGCAGAAACTGCCACGGAGAAGAAATTTGTCAGGTGATTAATGTGCAAATACACAAGGTCATGTCGTTGCATTCAAAAAGTAAAACTTCAACGTCAGATACGCAGTGCAGATGAGATACTACAAGACTATTTCTGAATTAAGGAATACCACTTCAACTGGCAGTACCACATGTGCTATATCCTTTTTTTTAAAAAAAAAACTAGAAACTGCTGTCAGATACCAAAAGGGCTCGTTCATACGCTTTTTGTTCATCGGTTTTGTTCTTCTCTCCCGGTCTGGGCTCCGAGACAGTTTTCCACTAACAAAGCGTCCCACAACTACACCTAAAAGCTCACCGTGTTCATTTTTAAATGGCAAATTCAACAGATGCCACCAGCACCAGCCATCCTCAGCGCGTTAGCTACCCGACTTCTCCCGGCTGGCACAGGCTGCGGGGCATACATGTCCCGGTAGTTTCTGCAGGACAGTCCTGGCAGGGACGCAGGGCAGAACCCGAAGCAGCCTGGTGACAGACTGGGAAGGCAGAAGCTTGCAGTTAATCGGCTTTGTCTTTACCAGAAGTTGTATCTGGTACCGAATGAAAAACACTCTCTGAAAATGTCAGCAATAGCTCGCACGTCCAAGAACTGCAGAGGTCAAAGTTAGTTGGCATTATACATTAAATAGACGGGGCAAGCAGCGAGAAGCAAAAATACCACATATGCTGTCATCAAAGCTGGTTTTGGGCGCCTACTTTTTTTAGCTCCATTAAAAACCTCAACATCCTACGAGTGGTCATTTGGGTATTTTTTGACCTATTACAGATATTTGATTTAAAACGATGCTACTTTCTCACACACACCCTTTGAAGTTTTAAATATACACCGTTGCTCATAAAAACAACGTCCAAGACCAACAAAGAAGAATATAAATAAGAGAAAGACTTCCTGACTTCACAGGGACACAGCCTATGGCCATGGGCTGTGCTGTAAAACATCCACTATCACTATTTATTCTTTTCTTTAGCCTTTTTAGAAGCTTGCGTTAGCAGGGTAGTGTTTTACCCCAAGTACCCTTTGAATGATTTTTTTTTTTTTTTAATTTAAAAAACCAAACCAAACTGACATGGTTCAATATTTCCAGCCCAGAAGTGAGACTCCTCTAGCTCTCCAAGTACATACCAAAGCTCATAACAATTCAAATAAGCTTCTTTGATAAACAAATTTTTTATAGTTCTGCCTCCCTCCAAAGCCTACAGTTCTACATTAGCAGCAATAAGTTTTTTTTCACTACTGGATTTGTTTTCAGCTATTATCAAAGAGATGAGGATGGTATTATTGGTATTATTTGGAAATAAGTCAAATGATGGTGTCTCAAAAAAAACCCTACCTGAGATGAGGTGTGAAGGGCATTGGGCGAGTTTGCCACACGTAGAAGGACGGTCGATCTGAAAGCATAACTGACGATCAGCCCGGCGTACACAACCACCAGCCACACAAAGACTGGGGCCCCTCCACACAGCTGTGCAGTTCAGTGCTTCATACCGTATCAATAAGGCTAAAACCTTCATCGGGTTGACTTTCATAATGGCATGAGTCAAATGAAATACAGAGCAAGGTAATCCAACGGGGAAAACAATAATTACCGATCTGTCCCAGGCCCCAATTAATAATGGCATCTAAAATAAAGTGAGACATACCCTTGCATACAGGCTCCCTAACTCCCTTTCCTGTTAGGCAAGCTGCGATGCAAGACGGACACAGCCCAAGCAGCCAAGTACCTCTCCTTGGGAACACACACGGCCCCAGCGCTCTCATTTGCGGTGGCTGCTCCGACCGGCAGCTCCCAGTGAAACCACCCTGGGGAACCCCTGTTTTGGCACCGAGGAGGAGGCGGCATTCACCTCCGTAAGCTGCAAGAAAAGCCCTCGCTGCTGCCGAAGGCGAACATCCCAAACACAACGCACTGCTCTTCACACAGCTCAGGCCACATCGGTGACGAGTCCTTAGCGGGTGCTGCCCCAGCATTCTTTACTGCACAAGTGTCAGCAAGGGACAGAGGAGGAAATACAGGTTTTCTGGCATTTCTGCTTATATTTCCTGCTGAAATTACTGTTTGCCAGGGCCAACATTTCCACTGTTGCCCAACTTGCAAGCACAACTCCTTGCAGAGGAAGGAGGAAGAAGAGAATCTCATTTGGGGAAAAAAAATAGTAATAAAAATTTGCGACACAAGCTTGGTGCCTCAGGTGACATGGGCTAAGGTCAAAGCACGCACACATAATCCAACACTTGTAAAGCTGTTGCTCTACCTAACTGTGGTAGGGATGTGCTTCTGGCTGCCTAGTACAAAGGTGGAAGAGCTGGGAGACTGAAACCTCCCCCAGCGCCAATTTAACAAAAAGATGCAAAAGAACAGCAATCAGAATTGGTTTCTGAAATACCTTTTCTTTATCGGTCCATTTTATAATTGACCTGTTCACCCACACAAAAGCCTTCTCTGGCTTTTGGCAACTTGTCTATATGGCACCTGTATGGCAAAACATGGCACGTAGATGGCAAAGGAGAAATTCAGACCAACTAACACTTCCCCCGTTGTCCCCCCACCCAACAAAAAGCCGCCTTCCTGTTTAATCCTTCCCAGTGTCCCTGAAGCCTGGGTCAAGTATCTTTTGCGCAACCAATTTGACTTTTGCTTCCAGATCTCGCCGAATTCCCCGCTCCTCTGCTAGAGTATGGAGCGCAGCCGCAGGACCAGCACGGCGGGGGTGTGAAACACAAATTACAGTTTCCATCTCTTACTATCTTAACGTTTAAACAACCACTTTGTACACAATAAAGGAACATTTTATTATTCATCTGCCCAAAAAGAAGTGCTGGCTTAAAAAGCATTACAGGTAAGTGTGGCAGGCGATAACACCAAAATAAAAAAATAAATAGGGGTCGGGGGAGTGAAGAGGAGTATGGAAAAACTGTCAGTTTTGACCCCCTCCCCAAGTCTATATTTTTTATTTTGACAGTGTCTCTCAATACTTATGAGCCGCATTATTAGATACCTGCCAAAACAAATCTGTTTCGATTCAACTGCACTACCTCATGTCTTTGCTTCGTTATGTCAGCGACAGTTTCTCTTGCCATATAAAATGAAACGCCACGGCACGCGTGACATCAGTTTTTGCAAGTTTCTGCTAGAAAACAGCAAGGAGAGAAGCCGTGGGATGCAAAGAGTTATGGATACTCCCTGCCCGCTTTGTTTGTGTCTCTCTGTTTACACAACCTCCACTGCTTGGAATAACAAAGCCCTAACCAGGACGATAGGGAGAAGCCCAGGAGCAGCCCAGCAAGGGGAACAAAGACAACCCCAAAAAGATCAGCTCTAAACCCTAAAGCCAAGCAACCCTGAAATATGGAAACAGCGTTGAAGAGGCAGGAGCCCAGCAGATTAAAAAATGGGATTAGGGTAATTGCCATTATTCAGTTCAGCTTTCTGAACGCAGACAGGATTAATTATTAGAAGGCAACTCAATTTTGACGCATTTTAAGTTTCTCATTTTGGTTTCAGCTTACCTCATTTCAAGGCAGATCAAAATTCAAGCAAGACCTGGGAACTACAGAGGCCACTAGTACAGTTCAGAAGAGTTAGAACCCCCTCCGATTGAGGATCCTGAATCCTAGGAGAGAAATGCTGTGAAATGCACTGGATTGCTGCATTTGTCCTGCTGACGGTGCTCACAAGGCTCGTACAGACGCTCGTTCCTCAGATACATCCCTGGTGTTCACGTTTTGTTTTTTTTATTAATAGGACAAACTGCCCCATAAAGAAACATTTCACAGCCGGAATCAGCTCCTGCTAATTGGAGGTTTTGAAGACTCCCTGAGGAAGCTGGAAAGGATGGTGCTTTTTTTATTGTGTCGTTGTTGTTTTTGTTTAAGGATGTAGAGGAGACTACATGTATTGCTCACAGTCTGGAGAAAAAAAAAAGCAACTATAATTATTTAAGCCTGACAACGTGGCTCAGTGGAACACAAGACTTTGCAGAGCAAGAGATCCCTGCACGGGGAAAGCTTAAAAGCCAGGTGTCTGTTCGCACTAGAGATGTCTGCAACTTGTCCCACGGGTGGGCTAATGCCACCAAAGCCACCACTGATATAAAACATTGCTCCTGATCGCAGGCAGGTAGTTTTGTGGGGGATCACCTCTTTCAGCTCGGGGCCTGCCCCATGTAAGTGCTGACCAGCTCAGCACGGTGCCGCCCAACCACATCCACTGCACTCGGAACATCAGAAGGCTCAGAGGAGCGCCCTGCCCGAGAAGACGTTGTTTATTTTTTTGATGAGTTAAGCGAGAGCGGCAAGTTAGTGAAAGCGAGCCTGAGACACTGGGTCTCCAGATGACATTCCGGGCCAGAAGAGTGCAGATGAAACCGGGTAAAGAAGTGATGAGAACTAGGGCCTTTGGAAGGTAAACAAGCTCTCAAAGAGTAGGGTACCCATCAGTCGAAAGCATCAGGAGATGACATCGCCTCCTCGTTGCTATTATTTAGTTGCAGTTCATCAGGCACCACGTATTGGGTACGACAGGAAGCAGAGAAACCCTCAATATAAGCCAGGATCACGATCTGTCAGGGCACATTCCATGTTAAACTGACACCACAGAAAATCAGGAGTCAATCTGGGTAATGTTTTCCCTTTTTTCTTTTGCTTTGCTACAGTAAGTGGTTATTTTCTCTGTGGCAGCCACACCTCCTATAAAGGGACTTATTTAGAATATGCTCGTTTGGCTGGGCATGCCAAAGTTCATTCTTTCATTTAAAAGAAAGGGTTCCATTCTTCCTGAAAGGGACGGCTGGCTACACATACATACCAGAAACCCATATGTAAGTCAAATTTAAGAAGCTTAGCCCATATTCCATTACCATGTTTTCTTACTAAAGTAAGAAGAAATGATTTTAAAATCCAATCTAGATTGGATTTAATAATTACCCTACGACAATAGTTCAGGAATCTGTTTACGTGGCTTAACAAAAGACAATAAACTAAGTCTGAAAACCCAAAGCAAACTCCCCCTCAATAATTCACTGGTTATTTAAAGCATGAAACAGACACAATATACATTAGTCACAACTCTGCATCAAGCTATTTTCCCCCCACAAGATAAGACTCCAGACATTCAAAGGCCCTACTTACCACTCCTCAGCCAGGGAAACCACCACAGCAGCCAGCTCTGTGCCTAATCTGGAGGTAACGCAGAGGGCTATGTAGGAGGAGTACTAATCACCAAGCAACCCTGTGCTGTCTCCGTTGATCTTACAATATTCAACAACTTTGAACAGCAGCTTCCAGTCTCAATTCATTTTTGCATAATTGTCCTTATGTCACATCAAATATGAACTATTACACTAAAAGGCACGCTCTCGTCAGTGAATAGGACTTTTACTTCTAAAGCAGAAACGTTCCAAACTGTTTTCTAGAAAGCATGGCTGAATTTCTACCCATACTTCCCCTCCTGAAAAATAAATCTTCCTCTAAGAGTGAATACACCAACATTTTAGAAGGTTTCCAGACCAAAACACCCTCGGCTAGAAAAACATGTATTTAAAGCAAAAGAGTTCTATACTCATCCCTTCCAGGATATATAGGTGAGTGGGTCAGAGATAATCAATGCTAGGGCTAATAAAACCATGCCCTTGATTTACTAACCAAAATGTACCCAAGAAATGCGATAATGTTTAAAGGCACTTCTTGTAGCTCAAAAGCCTTTCTATAATGCACCAACTCTTCCTGTACAGATACAGACTAAAAAAAAAATTAATCTAGACCTCAAATACTCTGAGCATTTTGCTTATTTTCAACTTGTCCGTTTTTGACTATAGGGAAAAAAGTAACACACAATTCCAGCAAAAACCCCACCCAAACCAAACAAAACAAAACTCCTCCCCACTCTTTTTCCACAATGAATTGGGTTAATCTTGTTTTGGTACAACCCTGCTGAAAAGCTCTCTCCATACTGGAATGAATTCTAGTATTTCAAGACAAAAGCTAAGCAAGCAAAAAAAAAGGCCACTGCCGTATGAGAAGACATTTCCCCACAGAAGACTGCTACCAGCGTGTTTTTATTCCTTACTCTGCTCTGTGCCCAGCCACTCTGCAGTAATAAAAAAAAGCACTCAGGAAAAAAAAAAAATATCTGTGCAGCCAAGAACAGACTAGAACGGTAAAAACAATAAGCCCGGATAAAACACGTTCTGCCTGCAGCCTCCTCTTTCCGAGCTCCCAGGTTCAGTTCAACGTGTGGATGCTACAGAAACATGAATGTTAGAACACTATTTAACCCGAAACCATTCTAAATGGTCACGCTGCTGCTTATTTACAGTGGCTGACAGGGATTTGATAGAGGAAGAAATGAATTTCGTGTGCAATATTACAAAACTATTATTTTCTGCACCTTTCTCAACTTCAGGGCCAGTTTCCCGGGGAATTCCACGCTGTTCTTTGTGGAACCAGACACTTCAGTTTACCATTAACCACTCTTTCCCCTGAAAGCATTCACATCCCCTCTACGAAGTGGGGACACAGACACATCTTTACCATTCCGGGTTCTTTTCCTCCCATGTTGTCCTCGCACGCAGCACGAGCCGGGTGGTCGGGAGATGGAACGGGCAGGTATTTTCATCCTCCACAACAGCCTCTTACAGCGATGAAAAGTAAACCCGGCCGCTGCCCCCGCTCCCACCCCAGCCTCCCCCCGCTCGGGGAGGACAGCTGTTACAACAATGCAGAGCCGGGAGCAGCCCTGGCTCCGGAGCCTGCTTTGTGCCATATTCTTTGAATAGATCTTATTGTTTACCCTCTGCTTCTTCCGTCCTCTCCATCCCCCACCTCCCCAGAATCAAATTTTTTCCCGGCTACTGCCCAAAAAAAAAACACGGGGCCAGCCCCCCCCCCCCAGCCTCTCTTGTTTTCCCGGCTCCATCCCCCACATCCCTACTCCATCATCAACTTCGCTGCCAGCGCTCACACCCGCAGCAACACGTTGACAGCAGCCCCGACCCCCCCGACCCCCGCAGCCCCCCCCACAGGATTTTACATCTCACGGGGGGACACACACCCCCATCCCTCCCTCCCAGAGCGAACGGGGCGGGGCGAGAAGTTTCACACACACACCCCCCCCGGGCGGGTGACAGGCCCGACCCCCCCGACACCCACGGCGGCAGGACCCCCCCAGGCAATGCCCCCCCCCCCAAGGACCCCCCAGCCCCACTCTCACAGCCCCCCCCCCCCCCCTTTGCTCCCGGGCCGCGGTGACCGCCCGTCCCGGGTGGGAGGGCCCGGCCCCGCACCCTGAGGCCGTGGGGCGGGGGGGGGGGAGACACACGGACACACACACATACACACACACGACAGACGGACGCTGCGGCCCGTCGCCCCTCTCCTCAGCCCGGCTGGGCGGCCTCGCCCCCGGGGCCTCACCTCAAAGCGGCTCTTGGTGACCCCGTTCATCTCCCTCCGCATGGCGGGGCCGGGCGGGGGCCGGAGGAGGAGGAGGCGGGGGAAGAGGAGGTGTGGGGGGGGAGGAAGGCCGGCGGGGGGAGGGGGGCGGCGGATACCGGGGCTCCGCGGCCTCCGCCCGCCGCCGCCGCGGCGTCTCCTCCGGCCTCAACTTCAACCCAAAACAACACACCGCACCTGCCAACAACGCGAGCGCTCATTGGCGGGGAGGAACGGCGCGGGGAGAGGGAGGGAGGGAAGGGGGGGGGCGCGGCGCGCGCTGCAGCGGGGACGACCCGGGGGCGGGGGCTGCGCGCGCCCCCGCCTCCCCCATCGCGCCGCCGCCCCCCCGGTGTGACCCTGGGGGGCTGCGAGGGGCGCCCCCCCCCGTGATACCGGGGGGCTACAGCCCCCCCCCCCCCCCCCGTGGTACCGGCGGGGCCGCCGTGGGGACCGGGGGTCCCGGGGGGGGGCGTTGTGTCCCGCCCCTCCGCTCCCTTCCGGGAGGAGCGGGGAGGCCGAAGAGCTCGACCAATCACAGCCCGGGCAGGCGTGGCGTCACGCTGATGTCATTCCCGTGGGAAAATCAAGCGTGGCGGGGGATCCCACCCCCCCACCCCCCTCGTTTTCCAGAGAGCCGAGACCTCTTTGTACCAAAGAGATTTATTTGCGTGTAAATAAACATGTTCTTTGCAATATTTCCAAAAAAAAGGCGAAATGCCGCTCTGGCTCCGGGGGGGCCACGGCGGGAGCGGCCTCGGGTACAAAAAAAGTGAATTTCCAGACACGTATTTACATCACAACCACTTGGGAAAGAACCATTTTCTTTTAATCTCCATGTACGCTTCACCACCTGAGATTAAAAGGTTTGGCTTTTATTTTGTTTCCACCTTTTATATCTTTCCAATACTGAAAGATTTAAAATAATCGTCGAGAATAAGCAAAAATATTTTAAAAATAAAACATTTGTCAGAGACCAAGCATTTACAGTTCCAAACGTCCGCGGAGGCGCGTACCTCATCTCATCACGGCGACGGAAGCGTCGTGCGGCCGCTGCCCGGCTCTGGTGTCTCTCT
Organism: Morus bassanus; assembly: GCA_031468815.1. Classification (NCBI taxonomy): domain Eukaryota; kingdom Metazoa; phylum Chordata; class Aves; order Suliformes; family Sulidae; genus Morus; species Morus bassanus. The sequence continues at coordinate 6,682,869 of CM062591.1, forward strand.
CTCTCACATGATTTACATCGCGTGGCGGGGCAGGGGGCACCAAAACGGGGTGAAAAGCTTTAAACCGCCGCCCCCGGGGCTGCAGGGAGCCGGGAGGAGACTTTGTTCCCTCTATTTCTGCAGGCAACGGCGATGCCCGCCTTCCGCAGGAGAAATTTAGGATATTGAACTTTGGTCTTGGGCGAGTGGAGAAGGAAACGTGCGCAGCTCTTTCCTTTAAAACACATTTTTGTGTTAATTGTGGAGCTGAACAGTTATTTCCCTCCAACTTCTACCGTGCTTCATACGGGTAAAACATGACTCCGATTAACAAATCCAGCAAACCGTCCCATGAGATCCCCGGCCCTGATTCCACTCAAAGAGCGCTTCCTTTTGAAGGCTGCTTGTGCCTTCGCGCGACCCAGAACGGATCAAAGGGCTTTCGTAAAACAAAACGACTTTTAAAAAAAAAACAAAACCCAAACACAGCAGCACGAAAACTGACGACGACCTGCCGGAGCCCAACCGGCGTCGCTTCCCAGCCGCAGCCGCCGTGGCAGGGTGTCCTGTTAAATTCATCCGGTGCCGCGTTCCTTACGTCCTCTTCGCAGCCACCTCGCAGTCACACGGCTCCGATGCTGTGTGAGGTAACGGCATTTGCTCCAGGTCTAGACTTTATTCACTATTTTCCTTCATCTCGGCGCCTGCAGGCGGGAGCACCGCTGAGGGGGATGCTACGGTGTGCAGACCCCGAGGAGCAAAGGATGAACGATGGAAAATACAAGGGAGAGCTCTCCGGAGCCGGGGGGGCTCTGGAGAAAGTCAGGCCCCCACGTTCTGCGGGAGCGCTGGAATTAAGCCGAAGGCAGGAGGAAGAAGCAAAAAATCCCTACAATTAACTGAATAGCTGCCACCCGTCTGAAAGGCATCGGCCTTGCTACAGCGCTGAGCGAGCCGGAAAAGAGCTTGGCTGGGGTATCCTTGGGGTCAGACCGTAAGCAGGACAGGAATTCTCTGCGGTTTAAAAGAAACTTAAAATCCTTGACATCTTTTCTGACTGCATCCCCAAACACGAAGTATGACCTCATTCCCACGAGGGAAATCCTGGCCTCCAGGAATGGATACAAAATCCGATGGGAGCAGGATTCTCGGTACATAATTCAAAAGGAGATGTGTTCGCAGAACTCTTGATTTCCCACATTCCTCTTCAGTGAGCCAGGTTTAACTGCTTTTAAAAACAAAACACTCTCCTGAGTCTCTTTTCCTTTCGGGGACCACAAGATAAGACCACAGAGGATGCCTGAGTCACACTTTTAGTTCCAGCCAAAAGGGGAAAGATCCATATTTTAAGGAAATCACTGCTTCAGCCGCAACTCTTATCCCAGATGAACCAGTTAGGGTCCGTTTTTCCAGCAGTGTCAGTGCTAACACCGGGACACGGCCGCCTCACACGGCTAACACCTCCCCGAGAGAGAAGGCAACGCGAGAGTGCATTACCACAATTACTATCTGAGAAAGGTGCTGCAAGTTGAAAGAAAGAAAACAGAGCAAAAACCAAAATGAAACCCTGAAGGGCTTCAGCGACAGAAACGAAGACCGCAAAAACAAGGCCCGTTTTTCAACCGTGAGCGCACGCTAGCTGTTTTAGCGACATTAATGGAAGTATTCGTGGTGGATAAATTAAGCGTGGCTCTAAAGTGTTCGCAGGACCGGGACGTGTGCAGCTTACAGTCCATCGCTTCACAAATGCAGCACCAGAGGATTCTGGGGAAGCTCTGTTTGCTCAGCTTACAAGGAAGCAACGCTCAGATGAAGACAGCGGAGTCCCTTTTCAATTTAGATTTGCTCCAACGCACGCCGGAATTTCACCACCAAAGCTACAGTGGCTGCACGTGTGCAGAGCTGCCCAAATCCATGGGCTCTACCCCAGTTCCCAAGTCCCTTCGGGCTCTGCATCGTACAATTAAAACAAGAGATTGCGTGAAAACAAGCAGCACAAGGCATTCGGACGCGGACATAAATAAATAGTTAAGTGACAGGGAAGTCAAACGTAGGACAGCAATCCTTCATCACTGTGACCTGGAATCAAATCCCGATAGCCATCAGAACACAGTGCTCCATTCTGCAGAGCAGCTCATCTCAGAGGAAGACGAAGTTCCTCAGCACCGCACCGCATCAGGCATTGAATGAAGAAATACCACAAAAATAAAATAAATTAAAAAACCTCTTGGGTTTTTTTTCCTCCTTCCAACCACCTTTTTAAAAAGAACAAAATCCAACCCTAAAACACGCCCTAAAATAATTAAGTTTAAAACTTCCTAAAAACAAAAGCAACTTATTCCAAATGGGAAGAGGCAGAGGAACTCGGACTCTCCCACAATATCCTATGTTTCTGTTTGCACCAGTTTGGGGGCTGCTCCCACACTTACACACACACTTAGCTTCACCCCCATTAACTCCAATGGGGCTATTAATACTTAGAAATTAAGAATGAGTGTAAGCGTACGCAGGATGAAGGCCACAGTCAGGAACCGAAGGAGCTGCTGGCACTCACGCTTTCTGCTCAGACTTTGGAGATCCTTGGAAATACTTCTTTTTTTTTTTTTTTTTCTTTTTTTTTCTCTTCTCTTCAAACACACCCTGTAAAAACCAGCGTGGCAGGTTTGCAACGCACGGTTCCTTTCTTTCAACCTCTAGAACCTGCAGGTCCTGCGTACAGCTCGTCTTTTAAAGACACTAAGAAAATTAATTGCCGATTAGAGCAACATCCATAAGATCGTCATCTTCCTCCCCGATCAAAAACTCCGGGCTAGCCCGGGACGGTCGCTCAGCCGAAAGGATAGCGCTGCTTGCCATGGAGAGAGACTGGTCAGCTGAAATTGGGGACTTGGACCAGCTCTCTGGCTTCATGCTGTGAGATTTCTTCTTGTCTCGGTCTTTATCTCGATCCCGATCTCTGTCCCGGTCTTTGTCTTTCACTTTTTTCTTCTCTTTTTTGTGCTTCTTGTGTTTTTCTGAGCTGTATTCAGGCAAAGGCCTGATGCCGTCGTCAGAGCTGGGGCTGTTCTGATAGGATTTCTCCGCGATGGAAGAGCCCGACTCACTCTCACTGTCTATGTTTTGGGGAGTGTATGCTGGTGACTTACTGTGGCTGGGAGAGCAGCGTTCATGTTTTGGGGTGGATCCACTGATTAGAGGGGACCCATAGCTTTTGGAAGAAGCCATCTGAGGCCTTAGGCTATCCCCACCTCCTTCCCCAGGTTTCTGCAATGTTACTTTGGCTTTAATGCTCGGGGAACCACCATCGTGTTTGCTGATGATAATTTTGGCCACTCCAGTGCTTCCAACGTTTTTGGAATCCGAAGTCTTCTTGGAAGAGTCAACAGATCCTCCGGAAACGGAGACTTTAGATTTCTCTTTGTCACTCTTCTCACGTTTGCCCTGGAACTCACCTCCAGACATATTGTGTTTGGAGGACATAGTATGGCTTGAGGAATTGGAACTTGGCCCCATTTGTCCGTCCATTGGGTCGTCTCCACCAGGCCCGCTAGTGACAACCCCGTGTTTAAGTTTGTCTATGACTGCAGTCAGAGATGGCTTCTTGTTTCTGCTTGGAGACTTGCCTTTGGAACTTCCATGCTGGTTTTGAGATGAAGACATGGAAGACCCACTAGACGAAAAGGAAGATGAAGATGCCGTCGAAGAATTTGATGAAGGAGGTGGTTTCTGTGACATAGACCCAGAGGATCCCATTCCTGAAGACGATTTCATACTTGAGCTCGATCCGGTCCCGGACATATGGGAGCCTCCAGAACCTGAACTGATAGGTGACTTTGCTTTAGATGATGGGGGAGTACCTGGGACAGGTTTCATGGGAGAAGCAAGCTTGTCAGAACCTCCCGAGGGTCTAGAATGAGATGGAGAGATGTTTGGTTTACTCATGGACGGGTTCATAAGTGACGATGGCTTTCCTTGAGGTTTCATCTTGGTACTTCCAGAACCGCTGCTGAGGCCATGTTTGGTGATGGGGGAGGATCCCGGCTTTCCCACCGACTGAGCCGAGCTTTTGGACTGACCCGAACTTGAGCCGCTTTGGCTCGAGTAGAGGCTGCTGCTCATCTTTGAGCCAGAAGACCCTTCTGATTTGCTGCTTTTAATTTTGCCTGAGGTTGAAGAGGAGGAAGAAGAGGAGGAGGAGGAAGAATGGCTATGATGGCTTTTGCTGCTGGAGGAGGTGACAGAGCCACTACTTGTGTACTGGCCATGTGAAGACGGTTTGCCAACAGTCACTGTTCCTTTTGGGATCTGAATCGTTATTTTTGGAATAGGAGGAGTAGCTACACCGGGGGGAGTCTGAGATCTGCCTGAACTCCCAGGAGATTTGGACCCACCTGTGCTCGCTGGCGGCGTGAAAGGCCTGTTTGATGAACTGTGAGATGGAGATTTCCCATCCGTCTCCTGCTTTTTCCGCTTTGGAAGCTTCTCTTTACTTTTACCATCGCTGGACGGAGTCCGGCTGCGCTTCCCTGGCTTTCCGTCTATCCCGGGACCTGCCATGTTACTTCCAGAACCATTGCCTTCCTTTACCCGTTTCTGAGGCTTTTCTTTTCCTAAATCCCCTGTGTTCAGTAAAGGGCTCTGACCTCCACTGTGATGCTCCATGATGTCAGAGGACCCCAGTGCTTTGCTTGCAGCTGCAATAATACTAAAATCTACCGTATCGGATGGATTGCTCCCCTTAAATTTATTTTCCCCCCCATCAGCCCCCAAGACTTGCACGCCCAAAGTAGTTAGAGCCTGGGATGCATAGCCCTTGAAATCATCAGTGTCTCCACTCTGACTACTCTCATCAAAGTACTCCTCCCCAAAGCCACTTTGACTCTGACTGTTCAGCAAGTCAGGATTGAAATCTACTCCGTCTGGAAAAAAATGGTTTGAAGAATCACTGTTGGGGCTCACAGCAGCATCTGCTATCAGGTCTGCTGGATCTGTGTATGGGTTCTCGCTATTGTTCGTCTGAAAAACATCTGGGTCAAAGAGGGCACTTTGTGAATGTCCTGAACTAGACGAGTCTCTTACTGGAGTACCAATGGGTGGACAGTCCTCATTAGTGGTGGGTAGCTTGGAAGCCTCCTCTGCTATATCCGAAAGGATATCAGTAACATCGGCTCCAATGCTGTCCGAACTAGACAGTCGAACCATTCTCTGAATACTGGGCTGCGAGTGAGGTATAGGCTGTGGGTATGTAGTAGGAGGAGTGCTGCATTGGCTGGGTGCTGGAGTAATATGAGGGGTGTCCAGGGTGTCTGCAGTCATGTTGACATCAAAAATGGGATTCTGGGAGTCAACATCCATTGAAAAGAGCTCCCTCTGGAAATCATCCTCAGTCTGATGCTTGGGCTTGTCGGCCGGCATGCGGGATTTTTTTTTCTTTTGCTTATTCCCCCCAGGGCCCATTTCCATTCTGGGGGAGCCAGAGGAAGAGTTCTGCCTTTCCAGAGGGCTGCTCCCATACAGAGTGGAGAAATCCTGAGGGGGATTCTCTTTAAGAAGGTTCATGAGCATGGGGTGGTTCTTGGTGTTGCTTGCTGGTGAGGATACTGGTGGTGGTGTGTGATGGGGAGGGGTTGGACTTGAGCCAATGGTAGACCCCACATTCCCTGTGATCTGCAACAAACTAGTGAGAATAGGGTTCTGAGACACTTTGCTGAAGTCCTCCCCATGACCCACCGAGTCATGCCTCTCTTTCATGCTTATGCTCATGTTAAACAAAGTAGTGATGGGCCCCCCAGGAAAACTGTTTGTTGGGGTAGTGGTACCACTCATTGGGTTGCTGCCTGTGGTCATGCCATACCCTGGGCTGCTGGCTGGGGGAAGATTTTTCTTCACCATATCTTCTACTGTCTCTGCAATGAGGGACAAAGCTGGTGTGTCTGCTTGAATCGTTTCTGCTTTTCTACGAATTGCTCTCATGGTGACAGGAATGGACATACATCTGCAAACACGAGACAAAGGGGTTAGCGTGCGTTTTGCTGCCCTACAGAAATGTTCACTGAAGACGTTTTAACAGCTTCATCAGACATAAAGCAAGCAGTAAGGCTCTTGGGCACAAGAGAGCAGCAGGTCCAGGCACTTACAGCGCCCTGCTGTGCTGCTTGTATTTACACTTCTCCCATCACGCTTACCTAGCCATGAGACAACTGTGCCTTTATGCGTTGCCTTGCAATCACAAAGGGAGAATTCATCAATCAATTAATTAATTCTCAGAGCTGACAGATCATGATCTCATAGTTAAAGCACAGGACGCAATCGGGATTGTTACTCTGATTCTGCCAGAAAACACCTTTGTCTAAGCTAGCAAACCTTGGAGAACAAGTGTGATGGGGAGCGGCTGAGGGAGCTGAGGGGGGTTAGTCTGGAGAAGAGGAGGCTGAGGGGAGACCTTATCGCTCTCTATAACTACCTGAAAGGAGGTTGTAGCGAGGTGGGGGTTGGTCTCTTCTCCCAAGTCACTAGTGATAGGATGCGAGGAAATGGCCTCAAGCTGCGCCAGGGGAGGTTTAGGTTGGATATTAGGAAAAATGTCTTTACTGCAGGAGTGGTCAGGCATGGACCAGGCTGCCCAGAGCGGTGGTGGAGTCACCATCCCTGCGGGTGTTCAAAACACGTGTAGCCGTGGCACTTGGGGACATGGTGTAGGAGGCCTGGGGGTGTTGGGTTGGCAGTTGGGCTTGGGGATCTTAGAGGTCTTTTCCAACCTTAATGATTCTGTGATTCTATGATTCTAACTGCCTGCAACCCTGTAAAAATCAATGATAATGCCACATTTTACTCAAGGATGACAAGCCTGTGATGTTCTGAAAGAAAAGGCAGCTATTCTCACCGAAGAGGTCTGTGTCATGCACTGTTAACATTCTGCTGTGTTATGGTGGCTGGGGTGGAGGACCCTTGGTAAAAGGCCTGTGTAGATGACAACTGCAGGGGAGCTCTTCCACATTTTACACGACTTACAAAGCAACCAACGGCAGGAGAAGGCATAAATAGGCACCTTGGACATGCACCCGAAAATCAGTAGCTATGGTTCACCATCTGGAATGGAATTTTCAGTAGGGCTCCAAGCTTTCCTCTCTTCCAGAAAACCCCTACCAAAACTCACCCACAGACAGAAGAACAGCTCCAAAACCGCTAGGATAAATATGAGAGCGCCACAGAGTTCATCTACACGATTTGGAGTGCGTGGTGGCACAAAAAAGTCCAGCTTACCTTTGAACAACTTTGGCAATGAAATCATCTGTACAGATAAGAGCATCAGACAGCCCTTTGTACAGCTTACAGTTCACATGAGTAGAGTCTTGCACATCCATTACCACTAAAAGAGAGAAGGCGTTTGGAAGAGGTCAAAATCCTGGTTATAGTGGAAGAAAACCCTGCCATCCTTCCCGTAAAGAATGCTTTTTCCCACTCATGCTTTTACTGAGTCCACTTACCACACACCAGGGAGTCGTTCACAGGATGCTGAAAGGATACACTGAAACAGGAGTCAGAGAGAGGACAAACTTCAAACTGCAGGATCCCGGGAGAATCTGAAAGACATGGGAACTGTTCAATTAGGGAACACGGGAGACGAACCACAGGCACCAGCTCAATACCCCCATACAGAAAGGAAAAAAAAGGAAAGCAGCATAGGCCTCTCTTCTTATTCCTACGCCTGGGAAAATTACCCAGGGTTTCTTATTATCCACACATTATATTCCACTCGATGCGGTACCCACCTTCTTTTAAAACAGTTCGCTTGACACAGCTGCCAATCAGCGTGTTGTACGCCACCTGATGTCTGATCAAATTGAGGATGAGAGGAACCCGTCCAGGGTGCTGGAAGGCGATTTTACTAATCAGAGTTCCTTGAAGGCTTCTTCCATCTGGGAGAGGAGCATCTTTGTTCAGAAAGTAACAGTGCTGCTGTCCTGGAAGAGCCTGACAAACAATTTCTGCTTTACTCCAGCTACTGCTGGGTACAAGGCAAGAACAGACATCTAGGAAGGAAAGAGCAGGCCCCAGATCCAAGTGACGCCAAAACACGTTTCTGGCTGAAAACGACAAACAACCAAGACACTTTCCTTCCGATCTGAACAAGCAAAACACGATTTCGGCTGCTCAGAAGTAGTACTGCCGAACAGTATTCACCGTCCCCACTAAAATAGTTTCATACTTTATGGCATCCCAGAGAAATCCCCTGAAGTTAACAGGAGATCCGTCACTGACAAATTTAAGAACCAGGATTTCTCCCAGAGTGATGTGATTCATTCAGCCGCACATTACAGTCCCAACAAGAGGAAGGGGCAGCACCTGGGAAGGCTCAGTTCCACAGCTCTGCTGTCATTCCTACAGCTGCACTTCAACAGCAACGGATTTTTCATTACCTAATTTGCCTAATTACTGCGGTTATGGCTGCATCAGAATTCTAATGCCTGAATAGCAGTTTTTGCTGATGAATAAATGCTTTACCAATTGCATTTATCCTACTTGAAAGATACCTGAAACAGATGAAAAACCCCAAATCTACAAGCAGAACACCCTGGTTGTAACAACATACTTACTGCATAGAAGCGCATGTTGTGGTTTAAAGGTAGAGGATCAGCCTCCTTGGATAATTCAAACTGTGTGATCAACTCATACAAGGGTACAAATGTTGGTGGTGTGTCAAACAACGGAATACCTGAGGGAACAAGATGACACAGAACGATAGCACCTGGGAGCCAGAAAAAGATGATGGGCCAGAGAAGGCGTTACCATCTAGTAAAGGAAACCTACCCAGGTTTTACTGAAAACAGAGCACAAAACCTTGAGCAACTTTTCCTGCACATGTTAAAAATTAGCAGCAGTTTATTACTAAAAACCTAGGGGGTATCTGTCTGACAGATGTGCAACCCACCTGTGCAGCCCTGAATTTTCTGAATGAAAGGTCGAGACACTGGAATGGGACGTGGGAATTTCAGGAAGAAACAAGCTGGTAAGTCCACGCTGTTGGCACTGGTGACTGATGAGAAAGATGGAGTTCTGAAAGAGGGGGTTAATACAAGAACTTATTAGATGCAGGGCATGACTCTGGCTTCTACTATGAGTGCCAGACATCCCATTTACTGTTTGCTCAAATACAAGCAGATTGTTACACCTTCTTAAAAATTAACACTGCTCAAAAGCATGTCACATGCCTGAAATACATATTTTTTGGCTTAAAGACAGCACATAAGTACTTTTTATAATGCTATGACATCATCTGCCCACTGACTTCAACAGAGGACTGGATGTTGAATTTGCATCTAAACGAGGCCGCTAAGAAAGGCCTGGCAGACGCGTCTTTTGCTTACCCTTTGCTGTCAACTGGATGAGAGCCCATAATCAGTGGTGCAATCGGGAGTTTGTACATAGCCATGGTTCCCTCAACTGTTACTGACACATTCATACCCAAAGACCGAGGAACTGCAAGAAGAAGCGAGAAAAAAGACCAACAACATAAGCTGATGAAAAAAGAGGATGCAAGCTTTATGAATTAAATATCACTACAGTGGAAATATCTTACTTCCCCCACAAGGCACAGTTCTCAGCGTTCACCTTTACCACTAAATGGACTACAGCCAAACTAGTCATGCTACCTAATGCTTTACTTTTCTCCTGCAAGGTAGATCAGTTGCATAATTCTTAAAATATATTCCAAATACATTTGCAAGTTTGTAGCATGCTCTTTACAAAGCAAAACAAATAATGATTTTGGACAGTTTCACGCTCTTCTTTCCCGAGACCAGCCTCAGTTTTACTTGGTGCTTGGTTCTGTCAGTTTAGCCAGAGACAGATGTCCATGTACACGCATAAAAAATAATCTCCCAGTAAGACGGCAGAGACACAAGTATACCCACAATAAAATTAATTCTGTGTTAACGATGAAATTCACCCTAAGGAAGAAGGCTCTGGCTGCAGACTGCCAGCCCATCGCCCTTGGTAGCAGTCCAGTTCAAACTCCAGAACAGCCACAAGATTCAAGAAGATGGGCAACTGAGCCAGCATTTATACATGGGCTTATTAAACCCATGTCCTCTGTAAGCCAACCTATGATTTTCCTGTACTACAGGGTGACAGCAGAGTGGAGGCAGCCTGTTGGAATTCTGCTTTCTTCTCTCCTCCAAGCAGCAGTAGTCCACACTAGCTTCCAGAGCTGACCTACCATTGTTCTCATGCAAAATAACGGGGGCTCCAGTGCCGTCTTCAAATAAATCATAGGGCGAGACATAATACTTGAGATTCATCAGGAGACCTGTGGGAGAGAAGCTTTTGAACAGGCATCCTGACGATACCAGGCATCCCGATCATTATTAACCCCTGTAGCCACACATTTGCACTGTCACACAGCACACACTGTGCAGAGCTGCTAGCGCACCTCGAAAGAGTTCTTCTCTGCTGTTAAAGACACAGACATGGCCATCTGCCATAACATTACTGTGTGTGGCTTTATAAAGAAAAGCTGGCTTTCTGGATCATGTGGGACTTACAAATACTCAACCATCTAGTCCCTCTTTGAGTTTTATTAGCATTTTCCATTACCACCATCAGTTAATGTGAAACTAATGTCCATAAAGGGGATCCTGCCCAAAGTAATTTTTATTCTTAAGTGTTAATCAAAGATACCTCCGCTCCTGGGGGTGAGATAGCCAACACTGCCGTGAAGAATCTTGTCGAGGGGATTTGCATTGGTGGCTTGCCTGCAAGAGAGGCAATCACAGGTCTGTAACACGCCAGAGTCATACCTGAAGCCAAAATTCATGTGCTGATGGCAGCCTTAAGATTTTAGCTCAACATACACACTTCTCGGTCACACAGAGGCAGCGATCTTAAACTTCACACTGTTATAGGCAAAACAAAAGCTACTTTACTCTCTACAGCATGGATGGTTTACCCACTGAATCTACAGCCGTGAAAGACGGTCAAATGTTTCTCAATTTCTTACTGTAAAACACGTTACCACTAATCCATCTAGTTACAAACTTTTTGTTTTGCCGTTTAGACTTTCTTTCAATTGAATTCTGCAGTTGCAAAGGAATTGCTTGGAAAGCTCTGAGCTTTTTTTCTCTATATATCTATCATTCCCCTTCTACCACAGGCCTTCTATAGCCTCAGCATTGTCCTTCTTAGCAATAATGTCAGACTATACGGGCACCGAGGGGACACTTCCTGGCTATACAGTACTTGGCATGATCAGAACCAGTCAACATGATGCAGTGGTATTAAGAAAAAACAAACCAACAACAACAAAGAACAAACCACAGAGGTGTCCTTACCAATACATCCCTGCCATTTTTGAGAGATCCAACTCTAAGGACTGCAGAGCTAAGTACATTTTAGTTTTAAGTTTGCTGGGGAAAAACAAAACAAAACAATATAAGAAAAACGGACAGGAACTGTGCAATGAAATCCAACTCACAGAACTGCTGGCTGACAAGCTGCAGTACTTGCCATCAGATTGAGCATTTTGGAATTATAACTGTTGATTCTGCATTCCCACTTCACATTAAATCCTCCCTACCCACTGTGTGCACACGCAAGCCGCGGTGATGAAAGCAGCAGGGCCACACAGAATGAAAATTTAAGCACAGAACGAAAAGCTTGTAGATTTTTTTAATTTTATATACGTGGTTGTAAAGAAATACAATACATATTCCAGACTTACTTGTCTCCTGGCAACTTATACAGGTTCACAAGCCCCCTTAAATGCTTAGAAAATTCATCAAAATTTTTCTCTCTGAAAGAAAGAGGGAGAAAAAGTAACACATATTCAAACTCATAGCAGATCAGGTTTTGGTTTAAAAAGTTCTATTAATACAGACACTAAGTCACTTAAGAAAAGACTTTTGCTACCTGAAAGCTACGAAACGTGTTCTTTAAATGACCCAGCTTTACTGATTCTGATGAATGTTGTGCTGTGGCTTCCCAGTTACCATGCACAGCAGTCAGAATCACAAGTATCTGAACCAGAAACAGAAAATCCCCTGGAGAAGTAGAGAGACTTTGTGGGGAAGGAACAGTTACGAAACATTTTGCGTTTCCAGACATAAAATAGCATCAGATCAATAGTGCAAAGAGAAGCCTGTCAGAAAATGCTACTAACAACTCTTGTTGCTCACCTCAGATGTTGCACCAATTCTGGACAACTCTGAAAAGGAAAGAACATACAACGATATCAATGTCGAATGCAGCAATTTCGGTCTTTGTGAAGCACAGCAACTGTAAAATATTAGGACAGTAAAATTTCTGAGCATCAGCTTTTCATGAGAAGCAACACAATGCTCACAACTACACATTGCTCTGGTTCTAGTTCTTGTTCGTCAACCCCCTCTGGGAAAAATTAAAGCAATACTATTTCCTCTTAAACGACTGATTTGAAATAAACTTTTAAAATTGTGAAGCCTTAGGTTGAAAACCTGTGATCTTATACAGAGATATTAAAAACAGGCTGTTTTCAGAAAAGTGGCTGGGCCAACGTAAATAGCAAATTCACACTCTCGTACATGTGCAGAAGGGAAGTAAAGCCATTTTCTTTCGGCATTCCATGTTTTAGGATTTTCCATTCACAGATCTAAGTTTTATAAGATTAATTTCCCTATCCTTCCTCCAGAATTAAAATTCTCAGAAACACAGCAATAACTTCCTCAAATAATGTGGCCAGTTATAAAACCACTCAGAGAGAAAGAGAGACCATCAGTAAAACGGTCCTTGCACACCTACACTACCTCGATCAGATTAACCCACAAGGAAGGACTACTCCGTGGAGGCTTTCACTTTCCACTAGAACAAGCAGCAAAGGTGTAATGCCAGGTCTAGCGGAACATCAAATATAACCCATTTCCTCTGCTCAAAAAGGCAGTTCCGAAACCACAAAGGTATTACCCTCATCTTTGTCAGCGATACGTACCACAGGGTTTTCTCCGTGGTGAGCCACCTTGACATCACACAGCAGCCCTGTAGGATCTAACTGGACTTCCACATAGAACATGTCTGAAGTGATGTAACATTCAGTGCCATTTGCACTAAGGTGAGATCCAAGGCTTACATACAAAACAAAACAAAAATTGCTATGAGATGCACACAAAAAACAATCAAACCGGCAGTGAGATTACGATGCGTACAGATAAAACAAGGAAAAGCCTTTGCCATAAAATAAAGGAGAAGACCTACCCATTTTGTCTAGCTATAGACTCTAAGCGATCTGTCATGGCAGGCAGAGAAGATACTAGATGGAGAGAGCAAAAAACAAGGCTTAGTGAACCCCAGGAATAAGTCATCAGCATTAAAAACAATCTCAACTAGTTACTCCCTCCCATGTCTGCTCACACCTTCACATGTGCAACTACATACATTAGCTGTACTCCAAATACAGGCAGAACAATTTGCATAGAGAAAAACAAACGTTCTCAGAACTGCAAAGAGAGAATGGATTTTCTTCCCCAAGTGGAATTCGGGTACGGGCATTTACAATAAAACTAACACAGGCAATCTTCACCGGTACTGCCTGGCACTGACATAAGCGTCCTCACGGAAACGTGAGCACACATGCACTAGGAACACGGCGAAACGTGCTAGCAACAACCTTGCTTGCTTTTATAATTTGGAGTATTTCCACAGCATATTGCTGTTAAGCAGTCTCTAAAGCGCACGCACGGAATGTACTAACCTTTTAATGCCTTCTGCAAAGTCTCCAAACAGCTCACCAGATGCTGGTGCCCCCCAGAGTTCATCACAACTCGCTTTTCCTTAGTCACGAAAAAGAAAAATGGCCTTTTTGTGTATCACTCAGTAAGAGGGAATTATTGCAACTTTTGATCGGTCAAGTGAGGTTTATTTAGGTCATTAAAAGCAGATTAGATTTCATTCCAAAATTACATCCTTATTTCGATTCTTGTAGGAGAACAGTATTCATTTTGGAAGCAGGTAACTTCCTGGTTAGCTTAGTTAAAGGCAGGCCTGGAATTGATTTATTTTCTTTTAAGCAACTTGCTCATCTGGAAGAACAGACTGTAGCAACTTTTTAATAGATGTAAGTTAAGAGTTATGTAAGAGAAATAACGAGACAGGCAAACTTGTAGCACCGCAATACGTGCTGAAGCCTTTGATGTCACTCTCCCCTGCCTCCTGCTCCTCAATATCACTGGACGGGAAGCAAATTGCTTTGCAAAACACAACATCCTGAAACAGCAAGTGGCAGAACGGTTCGGGCTTCTCAGCACCGGCTGAAACCACAAGTTTGATCCTTTTCCTGGCACTGAGCTGACAGCTGCCCCAGGTCAATTAGGCTGCAGAGGCAGGGGCTGTAGTCAGGGAAGGCAAAGGCACACCAGGCAGAAAGCGGATGGACATCACTCCCTCCCCGGCACACCGGGGAGAACTGGCACGCCGCCACCACCCTGGCCCAGGAGGAAGCCAAGGCTTGAAAAAATGGTAAAGCACTTTGAAGAGATCTAACAAACCAACAACAAAAGCATTACTAAAGAAACTTCAGAAACCCTCCTGCTCAAATCCCAACAATTCTCACCATGACTTGACGGACTAACTTCATGGTTTCTGTCCAAGGTCTGTTTTGGTTGTACTTTGCATGAAGTCTTTCTAAGAGGGTACTCATCTTATTCAGCTTCTCCGTTTCTGTAAGGCAGGAGAATATTCAGAAATAAGAGAACGAGACAATACTTGCAGTTTTACACATAAAACAGTTTGGCAGTTGTAATGAAAAGACTCTCCACCTTTAAGCTAAACAGGATTTTGAAAAACTTATTTACTGCCGATTTATCCCTGCGACCTAGACCTGAAGGTTAAGTGAATGTTAAGGATGTATCACAAGCTACCAAAACCTAAAGGACCATAAAATGCCTATGGGCTGGTTGGGAAAAGCCCAGCTCGCGCTCTGCACAGACTCCGAATGACGTGGCCCCATCGGGTTAAGTTCTGGCATGACAGGAATACATCGGGGCACTGTTTGAAGGTACAACAGCACGGTCTAAAGATGAAGCTTCCCTGGGCCAGGAAATGGAGAACGTAGAAAACATTGTGTTAAAGAAGCAAGGTTAAGTTTTGCTTCCTGCATTCCCCATCACTCTTCTCTCTTCCAACTCTCCAACTTCTTGTACAGTAAAGATCTTCACAGACCCTTCCATCACCAAAAACCTCAACCAAATCAGTCTAATTGCCAGTTGTCACAAATTCTCTGATCAGACACACTCCTACCTCACACGCTAGCTTGAAACCTGAGGGCTGGTGTCTCCTCGGTGCTGTTCCAGAGCCAAGGCACGGCTCCGTACACTGTGCCATAACAAAGCCGAGGACGACTGCAGAGGCCACGGATCTCTACCAAGCCAGAACCTACTTAGCCTTTACAAAACACCTCTCCTATCCCACAGACTCCCATCTACTACCCGTGGTTCTACAAGCTCATTTCTGTACATTTTAGAAAGTTCCACTGTTATGAATAACATCTCCCTGATGAGAGAAAAGGAGGCATACAGGATCAGTCACTGAGCAAAAAAGTAGCATTGGAAGTAGCTGAAAAAGTGCCAAGACGAAATCGTTCATTTTTTCCCTACTATCTAGTTGGACACATGCACAAAGAGAACGCAGGTTTCAGGAGTACTAGAATTTTGTCCTTTTTTGCTAAGAGACAGCTTTTTCTACACTTGCATTTGTCAAAAAATCCCAGCGGACATCACTGCCAAAATAAACCCTGTCACCAGTGGGTCCAAGGCAAACAGATGTCTACGACATTTTAACCGCCACAGCATGCAACCCTGTAAGCCCTCACCTGCAAAATTTCAAGGGTTCGTTTTCATTATTGACACACGTACAGTTCACAGACCTAATGCTGACCCTATCAAATCCACGTGTAAGAAAGAAATAGATGTCTGCTAGACGCTTTCAGACACTTTATACCCCTCAGCTACGTTAGAACCGCAGAACGGTTGAGGTTGGAAGGAACCTGCAGAGATCACCTGGTCCAAGCCCCCTGCCCAAGCAGGGCCACCGCTGGCAGGGTGTCTAGGGCCGTGTCCGGACCACTTTTGAGCCCCTCCAAGGATGGAGGATCCGCCACCTCTCTGGCCACCCTGTCCAGGGCTCAGGCACCCTGAGAGTGGAAAAAGTGTTTCCTGATGCTCAGGTGGAGCCTCCTGCCTTTCAGGTTGTGCCCAGGGCCTCTAGTTCACACCTGAAGTGAGCCGGGCTCCCTCTGCTTTACGCTCTCCCTCCAGGTACTGGTGTACATTGATAAGATCCCATCAAGCCCAGGGACGGGGAGAGCTCTGCCAGATCATAGAATCATAGAATGTCCTGAGTTGGAGGGGACCCACAAGGATCATTGAGTCCAACTCCTGTCCCTGCACAGGACAGCCCCAAGTTCACACCATGTCTCTGAGGGCCTTGTCCAAGTGCTTCTTGAATGTCGCCAGCCTTGGCGCCGCGATGCCTCCCTGGGGAGCCTGTTCCAGTGCTCCACCACCCTCTGGGGGAAGAACCTTCTCCTCATATCCAACCTAACCCTCCCCATGCACATCTTCCTGCCTATCGTTGATCACCAGAGAGATCAGTGCCTGCCCCTCCTCCTCCTCCCCTTGTGAGGAAGCTGCAGACCGCCATGAAGTCTGCCCTCAGCCTCCTCTTCTCCAGGCTGAACAAACCCAGTGACTTCAGCCGCTCCTTGTATGGTTTCCCCTCTAAACCCCTCACCAACTTCGTGGCCCTCCTCTGGACACTCTCCAGTAGCAGCTTTATATCCCTGATCTCCGGCGGCGCCCAAAACCGCACCCAGCGCTCGAGGCGAGGCCGCCCCAGCGCAGAGCAGAGCGGGACAATCCCCTCCCTCGGCCGGCTGCAGGGCAGCGCTCGGTGCACCCCAGGGCACGGTCGGCCCTCTCGGCTGCCAGGGCACGCCGTTGGCTCGGGTTCAACTCGCCGTCGAGCAGAGCCCCCCGGCCCCTCTCCGCAGAGCTGCTCTCCAGCCCCTCGCTCCCCAGGCCGGCTGCACCCCCAGGGCTGCCGTGCCCCAGGGGCAAAACCCGGCGCTTGTCCTTGTTCAGCTTCATAGTTCTGACCGGCACGGTCAGAGCCTCACGACAACAATCGCTTTTATTTTGTCCAAAAGCGGAGCCACCCCGCAGCCAGCGCGAAGACGCAGAGGCCCGGCCCGGGGAGCGAGCCCCGGCGCCGGGGACAGCCCGGCACGGTGCCACCGGCCGCGGGACCCCCGCCCTCCCGCCGGGCCGCCAGCCCCGCTGCCGCCTTTCGGGGATCCGCCTCAGCCCCAACCCGACACCACCGAGCCGCCGGGGCCCGCCCGTCTCCTCACAGGGACGGCGGGAAGCCTCACGACAGCCGCGCCCCTCCGGCGGCACTCACCCTCGGCGCCGCCCGGCGCCGCCTTCATGCCGCGGCCGGGAACGGGCGACCCGCGGCGGGGCCGGGAGCGGGGAGGGACGGCGGGGCCGCGGGGGGGGGGGGGGGGGGGGGGGGGGCGGGGCGTGCGAGCCGCGGCCGGGCCGCTCCGCGCCGGCCTCACACGGCGGCGGCCGCCGCCGCCATCCCTCCCTCCGGCCGCGGCTGCGCTCCCCGCCCTCTCGCGAGAGCCGCCACTTCTCGCGAGAGGGCGGGGAGCGCGCGCGCGCCCGCGCGGAGGGATGGGGTGGGTGGGCGGGGCGTGCGGCAGCAGCCTCCGCCCCCAAAAGCCTCCTTCACCCCCACCCCCTCCGTTACCGGCCGCCGTTTAACCCCAGCGCTCCCGGTGAGCGCGGGCTGGGCCGAGCCGCCCACCGGGCCCTTTAAAACATCAACCGGGAGGAGGAAGCGGCGGGAGGGGTCGGGGCACGCCGTGAACGGGCTCCGCGGCGCCTCCATAGAGACTTGTTGACAGGAGTGGGCGGGGCGAAGGGGGGCGCGCGCGCGCGCGCTGTCCCCGCCCGGCGCCCCAATAAAGTTTCATTGGAAGCTGAGGAGTGCGTCACTGCGCGCACGCGCGCCCGGCTCTCGCGAGAGGAGGCTCGCGCCCCCTCCCACCCTCCTCCGCCAAGTCTCGCGGCCGGCGGGGCGGCGGGCGGTCGGCGGCGGCGGTCTCGCGAGAGGCGGCGGGGTCTCGCGAGAGTTGGCCGGTGAGGGCCCCCCCCCCCCCCGCCCC